>JAVTVY010000961.1:0-335635 GCA_036873755.1 Hanleya hanleyi
GAACCATTTTAAAGTCCCCGGCCGCGTTGCGGCGGGGGACAAAAAACAGAGCCAGTCCCAAGGTGTATTCCATGCCGCGAAGATCTCACAGTGAAACATATTCTTATCGACTGTATAGATTTTAAGATTGTAAGAGATTCTTTTTATCAAGCGACTACTTTGGAAGATCATTTTAGTCGGGTGACTGTGTCTTAGGGTTATTTGAGAGAAATCGGTTTTGTTACATACGTTTTAATGTGGGTATGTTTAATGTGGTGGATTACTAAGTTATTAGCTTGAGTACTTAGAATTTTGTTTGATCGTCTCTATATAGCTGAAACATTTCAAAACTGTGAGCAACACTTCTTCTGGTATTTTATTTTTTTTTGTATCGGGAATCAGCGATCAAATTCTATCATTCCGTTGCATATTACGATCGAACGTGAAGGTTAATTTAGTTAGTCGGTTTCGCTACTGACTTATGTCCCGTGGGCATCATTGCTCACTATGGGAATACACGGGGTTGAGATATTGCGTTGATATACAACCCTAGTTGGATACTCTATACATCATGGGTTTTCTCTAAAAAGGCTCCTTTTAATTGACACCCGAGTAAGATAAAGTTTTGTCTTCAGCGGATGAATATGAATAATATTACATTTTTATAGGTTTAGGTCTGTGACGCATTCTATGAGAAATGTACGATTTGATCTTGCCAAATGATACAAATTTAGAATGATATCAAGTAGCAGATTAGTTTTTACTGATAACAAGAGAAGATAAAATCGTATAACTTAGTTTGTCAGAAGTTGAACAAGAACTCTTATGAAGATTTCATAACAAAGTGTTGGTATCGCTCCCTTGTTTAATATCGTTTGATTGCTCTTGCCATAAGATTATTTTTCTTCCGATGTGATCCGGGTTACGCCAACATTATAGTATTAGTGAAACAAACTAATTTATCCTACTCTATCTAACAACAAGAACAAGTTGAACTGTATTGCCAACCACCGACAAAGAGTGGTAAGCCCTTTATCACCAGGTATGCACTTTATCTTTTAATTGTGCAAAATAAATAAGCTCTGCTCGTAGACTCACAGGTCCATTCGTGACTGACAATTACACATTAACTAGTCAGGGTTTGGCGAAAGGTAAAACTGTAACAAATATACTGACAGTTCGAACAATTTTAGAATTTGAAACAAATTTATCCTGCAATAATAGTTCCTGGTGTCCAGTATTGGGCTTGAATCACGGACACTTGTCTTTCGAATGCAACGCCCCGGCTTAGATGAAAGGAAATTCTTATTAGCTGATTTTCGTAGGAGCATGATTTTTTTCACAATGCTACATGCACCCTATAGAATGAATGCAGGTTGTCATAACTTCGCCGACGAACCGGCTCAATACAGCGACAGTCGGATTTTAATTCACTCGACCATAACCCTGCTCTCAGAGTCAAATTCGACCCACATATATAACGTTGGGTGAAGCAGCCATCTATTCATAACCTACTATCAACTGTCATGTCCAAATGTTTTGTTCGTGAAATGAACAATTTGGGAGTAACGCGATAATGGACAAATATTGAATGAGAGGTTTTAATAGGGGTCTTCAAATTTGATGTATTTATATCGATACTGCTAAAATGAAATATTACTTATGCAAACACGAAGTAGTTTTATCTCCCTGTTTAATTTCTTGTCGTCTGAGAGATACAATCTAGCTTATCCGATTTAGAAGATCATTTTAGTCGGACACAAGACGATTGGTATGTTTAGGTTATCTGAGAGAAATCGGTTTGTTGTATACACTTAATGTATTTACATGTTTAATGTAGTGTGTTGATTACTTCTGGATTAGTGGGTTTATTAAATTAATTTGTTAGAATACTCAGAATTTTGTTTGATTACAATTTTGCTCAATCAATCAGGTCAGTTTGAAAAACGAATATTGTAGCTTCAAAATAAGTTCACCTTTTTAGGTCTGTTCGAAATATTGGTATTAGCACAAAATAATAGGAAAAAATAATAATACGACAAAATAGTAATTTGTCAAAAAGATCTTTGGAATTACAAGCGTCAGGTCCGTCATTCATTATTCAGCCGTCCTCCATTAAAGAATATTCGCGTCCATGACCCATAGACACATTCCATATAATATGAATACTCGCATGGATGTTCATTTTCATGATGATGGTTGTTTAACACTGTCTGGCGTGGTGGTTTATTCAAAAAGTATATTAGTTTTCCAGACATGCTTTACAAACATGCGATAGTCACTCATCTCTCAGTTTGGAGGTCGTACAATTTCCAAGGGCAGAGCTGGTTTGATTTTTGTGATGTTTGGTATACGATGGTTACCAAATAATGCTTAATGGTGAACTGCAAAGCTTTTAATTTTATCTAAAATGTTGCTTATATACATCTTGTCTTATGTGACATAACTTTTATACGTTTTTGGGCAAATATATTTAGCAAAATTGTACTAATAACAATATTTAAGTTATCCTGTTATAAATCCGTCTTGAAAACTTGCATCGCTTGTCTCTCTTGGTTTGTAGAACGTTATGACGTTATAGTGGTCTCCTTCATTCAAGTTTTATTTAAATGTGACGTCAGGCTACGTTGGATGAATGAACGAGGGCCACTATAACGTCATGACGTTCCAAAAACAACGGGAGGCAAGCGATGACGTTCTGGCTCTCGTTTTCTGATGGTATAAGTTTTGACTTCTCATATACCCAAAATAAAACAATAACCCACAAAACTATTACCACACATATTTGTAACAACTATAGAAGTTCTTGTTTTATGACATTTTAACAGAACATTGAAAAGCTTTTCAGTTCACCTTTAATAAATTTTTCTATACAACTTTGATCGATAGGGCTTTTTAGACAAGTTTATAGCTGGAATTCTTAAGATTTTATCACCTACAGTTATAGATAGATACATACATCATATTTGACTTTGAACAGAGGGAGATTTTGATAGTTTATTTTATCCATGTGAGGGCTTAGCTCGGAAACTGGAGTTTACTCCTATGTTATTATCTGAGAGAATTTAAAAAGCTTAAAATCGGAATATATTTTCTAATCTCCCTTGGTTCTGTATTCAATCGATTCGTATTGATAACCCCATAGAAAAAACTTCGATTTTCTAGATGATTGATAATATCTCTTATTTTAGAATTGTCCCAATGCGACGTATGACAAAAGCTACTATATATTCATATAAGGTTCATTTAAATTATGATGGTTTTGTAACTTTGATAATGATTTGCATCAAGTTTTGTATATGTGAATCTGGCACTTATTTATATTTAATTAGAAACGGGCATCGTTCTGAACCTATTTTGTGGCTAATTTCAATCCAATTTCAACAGTAAAATAAATTGAATGTCCAACATGTTTTTCTTTTATAATATCACATGTTGGGCGAACAAATGTAAAAGAAACCCGAAATCTCATTGAAATGAATGTTATCTTTTAGATTATCTCACCCATACGAAACTGATTTATATAGGACACAAACATTATCAAAATACATGAGTTTGGGATACTTAGTTCATGTTGTACTTCAATTCCAAGTTGTGCATATGGAAGTTATTACGAAACCCATTAATGCCTGTTTGCATTATTGATCCTAACGGTGAAAAGAGTTTTGGGTGGCTTGCAGCTATCAGTTTCCAACAACCACAACAGTGACTGCCAAGAAAATTGCCTGAATACAAAACTATGAAAATCCTGATTGGAATATCATTATTTTAAATTGAATAGAAATTCGTGTTTTTTTTTTCATGTGATCTCCGCACATTTTCTTTAGCGGAAGTTATCCGATATATCCTACAATACCGACATTTATAGACAAATGAGCATCGATATTAATTGAGAATGACTAATGAACTAGATATATCACTCAAAACTACCACCAACGGTTAAAATATCAGCATATCGCTCCAAGCCACCAATAACGGTGTAACACGAGAAAAGAGTTTTGGGTCAATTGCAAAGATGTTGTTTCTATGATGATGGATGGAAACTGGTATACAACGTCTCCCAAATGAGAAATATGCCATAATATAACATATAAATTCCATCAGTGTTGTCTATGGTAAAAGTCTATTCCTATTTTATAGGCGCACTTCATAGTGGATTTTTATCTTATCACTTCGAGCATCTCAATCGACTTGTACATGCTGCGAGGCTATAACGGCAGTGAAGTTTTCTCGGTGATCTATATCAATAAATATTCCAAAGTATCCCCAATGCATGGGAGTTAATACACGTTTATGCAATACGGAATTTATCGATCTAAGATGAGTTACATAATACTCACATGGGGCCCATCAAATAGTCACGGTTTTTCCTTTGTCGCTTAAATTAGACAATTGGTCGTGTCAAATGTGTTTGTGTAGTAAAACATGCATTAGTATACATTTGTTGTACAGTAGAGATTCGTCTTGTTGATTGATATTCCCGCCTTGGGCAATTGGGCAAAGTGAGAAGCGGAACAGTATTCCCTGTTTCTCAACTAAGGGTAATATGATACAATACGTCAAATAATAGCATGGGGACGAACTCCAGGGACGCCTGTGAGATTGAAAATATATTTCTTCAATTCTCAATTCTACCAAATAACTGTGTTTTATACGGTGACGTTTTACAATGTGGTTCTTCCGTATACATTTTAGCATGAAATGTTTAATATGTCTAGACTATAACCAAATACAAATATTTTCAGAATCACTATATTTCCGTGACATTACATTGAATTAAAGTTTCAGTCACTCGACCGAATTAAAAGTCGAAGAAATCGACTGTATGCCCAAATCACTTCCAGGAAAATAAAAACCATGAAAAACTGCATCGTAGAATGTAATAACTTTGCTTGTTATACGGAGGTTGTAAAATCAGACACACTTGGTTGTACATGTACATGTATGTGAAATGGATGAAAACCAAATTTCTTAGTCCCATCATATAATTGTAGTAAATGGATGTCGCAATTGACTAATTGATGCCATCTGGTCAAATACGTAAATATTCCAGCCTTTTGTTCAAGTGATTGAAATTTGAGCGAAATCGTTTAACTGTCTGCCTAGGCCACTTTCAGGGAAGCATGGAGTGAAATCATATTGCATCTTTTAATTGTATTAACTTTGTTCACTTACATATGAAACGTATAAATTTGAAATAATTGGATTATGAATGGACAATACCACGCAAATTGACTATAATATGATTCTTGGTTAAAATGATCTATACGAATGTATCAGACTATAGACAGGTTAGCTATGTGACTGCATGATATTCAGAAAATCAGTGAATGAGTGCAGATTATTGAATGTAAATTTCAGGTAATTCCTTCGCGTAATTAACGCGCACTGGCAATTTTACGTCCCATTGAAGGCGAGTATTGTCTTAAGTCACGGAGTAAAAATCAAATTGCGCAACCTTGTTCTAGTGAAATTGGAACTGGTTGACCCCGTGTTTTCACACAATCTAGGTATTAGGTGTTTTCTCTAGATGACGACTTTACAACGAACATTTTGGATTAAGAATACTGATCAGCGATACGGATTTGATATTTTTGGAACATCATGATGTCTCCACGGCATCAATGAAAATTGTTGACCGCTTCTCTCTTGCAGGAAACTAGCCTATGCTTATTGTCTTTTTGAATTTGGCGCTAATACTGTTAAAAGGAATATTGAATAGGTCCTTGGATTATGGACGCGAATATTCTTTAATGGACGACGACTGAATTATGAATGACGGACTAGATGCTTGCTTCATCAGATAATTCTAAACATTCGATGTATCACACTTGACCGTCAGGGAGATTTGGCTTAATGTCACACTCAAGGTTGTTTCACTCATATGATGACAGTTAGTTTGGTTGGTGGGGGAAGCCTGCGTGCCCGGAAAGAACCACCGCCCGTCGGCAATTAACTGACAAACTTCCACGCATGGACCAGCTGGGCTCGAACCAGTGCCGGTTCAGCGGTGTGAGGCTAGCTGTCCCCAGCGAAGCGCCTTAGACCACTCGGCCACCGACCATATCATCAGGTGTACCATCAGTCCTGCCGAACCTTGGCAATTTCCCGTTAACATTGGGATAGAAGGCTGAGAAAATATTTCCAAAAATATGTAGTAAAGATCTTCATCCGGTTGATTATATTGGGACAACGCTTATCTCTTACCCCTATCATTTCTAAACTATTTAAGGAAACTATCCCAGTTCATCACTACGGAATCCAATAAGTCCATTCCAATAAATCATACTACTCAACTAGAACTAAAAATCCACGCATATGGAACTTCCCCCAAGGTTTACAATTCTGCCCCCATATGACGGTTTTCGAAATTCGATTGAAGTCGCACCTTATGCAAGTATGCGGTTATTTTAAATATTGTTAATATATTTTTATTTTATATTAAATCAATCCGACTATACCACATATTCCAAATCATTATTCGCACCAATCGATACTTCTTATAATTACGTTCGCACACTGGCCATCTTCCGTTCTGTATCATCCCATATTTAACGATACTCTCGACGCCGACAAAACGTCTTCGACAATACCTTTCAATATTTGTGTTTCGATTCACATCTTCTGTAATACAGGGTCTTCTGAAAATTTGTTATATTATATTCTTTCTCTGTATGTTATATAACGAATTGACTTGAGCTCTCGGCTGTCTGTGTGTTCCTCACCATTGTATATAGCAGCGTCTTTTGCTGTTTTATTATGGTTGTGTGTAAGTTAGATCGAGATGGAACAAGCTCCATCGGCTTTCAATCCCTTGTAATGTATAGAAACACTTTCTTGTATTCTGTTGAACTTTCTCAGATCTCATTTGCTTCATAAACATTCATTTAAAATCAATTCAACGCAGACTGATTATTCATCAATTCATAGTTAGATATTTCAGCGCATCCACTGGTTTGGATTTTTGTGACCTGTCCAGGCATGGCGGGGCCATTCCTTTCTCACCCCTAATTATCTTAATTACCACATTATACCCTTGCGCTAAGCTCTACCAGAAAATGCAAAAATCCAAGGCGGTCGCTTTGATGACGTCACAGTGGCGTCATTTTCAAAAAGGGCATTCTGGTCGTTTTTTCGAATAATATTACTGATGTCATTTCTCCGCTAAAACTACATGATCAATTAGTAAATATTAATGTGATGAGAAATAAAATAGTTTTTGTCCACTCTTCCTAGAACGAAAGCCGTTTATTTGTTAAGAATTCTTTCGATACAATTATACCTGTTCGATGTCAGGGTTTGTTGTTCATGCGTGTAAACTGAGGGTCGCCTAACAGACTGGACAAAATTGTTGGAAAGATTTCGGAAAATTGAAAAAATCAGGTTGCGGTCTAGTTGGCATGCACTGAGTATACGTTCGTGCATAATATGAGATGGGTCTAGTGCATATCAAACTCAGAAACGATGCACATATCCAGACATGTACGGGGACCTTTGGTCCAAATATCATGCTAAAGTTGTCGCGTCTCTGCACCAGTATATCCAATATTTTAAAGACTTCTTCGATTTTTTTGTACAGCAAATCAGCGATCAGATTGAAACATTCCGTTACATATGGCGATTGAACCTAAGGATTAATCTCACTAGTTAATTATGTCCCGTGGGTACTTTTGCTCACTATCGTATTACACGGGAACTGCACAGAGGTTGAGGTATAGCTATGTTACTGGACCATATTTGGCTTCGTTATTCCCAACATGAGTTTCTCGAAAAGGGATCTTTTTTAATTTAATTAGATAACGTTTTGTCCCAGCGGATTCATATGAATAATATAGGTTTACGTCTGTGACCCATTCTATGAGAGCTGTACCATTTGATCTTACCCAGGGATAAAGGGATTTGGAATGCTATTAAGTGGTAGAGTAGTTTTACTGGTAAAAATATAAGATAAAATGAGTTTTGTGGAAGTTGGCCAAGAACTTCTATGGAGATTTCATAGCAAAGAGTTGGTATCGCTGCATTACTTAACATCGTTTGACTGCTCTTTTCGGAAGATTATTTTACTTCCGGCGTTATCATGGATACGCCAAATTTAAAACATCAAAATTAAATAAAACTAATCCGCCTGACCGTTAAAGGAAAGGTAGCCCAATGTTATCTGAGAACAAGAATAAGTTGAATTGTTGAGACAGATCCGGACCAGGAGTGGTAAAACGTCTATTACCAGGTACATGTACCCAATTTTACCTTTAATGTGGAAAAGAAAGAATCTCTACTAAGAGATTCACGGCCACATTCGTCACTGAGATTTACTCAGCAATTAGGCCGTCCGGACCTGGCGAGGGTAAATTGTAAGAATTACTGGTAGCCAAACAGTTTCAACAGAAAAGCTGGAACACTTTTTAAAATTTGAAACAATCTTGTCCTGCACTAATAATTTCTGATTTTCCTGACGAGGCTCCTTTTTTCTCAACTCTTACATATCGCTCCATTGAATGATGAACACCTGGCTTACGAATTCAACGTTTCATCAGACGCGCTGAAAGGAAATTCCCCTTAGCCGATTTTCGTATGACCACCCGCTATGGATGCATTCTTTCTGTCGAACAGGCTCTCGATAGCGACGGATCGTTTTTAATCCACTTGACCATTACAAGCGTCTAGTCCGTCATTCATAATTCAGCCGTCGTCCATTAGAGAATATCCACATCCATAATCCAAAGACGTATTCCATATTCCATATAACAGTGTCAGCACCAAATTCAAAAAGACAATCATAGTATACATAAATATAGGCTTGTTTCCTGCAAGAGAGAAGCGGTCAACAGCTTTCAATGATGCCGGCATCCCTGCTCTCAGCGCCAAATTTGACCTGCAGACATAACGTTGGTTAAAGCAGCCATCTATGCATAATCTTCTGCCTGCCATGTCCATTTTTTTTTTGTGGAATTTGGGAATAACGCCATAATAGAGAAGTATTAAATGAAAGGTTCAAAGGTCTTCAGATATGATGTGTTATGTCGATCGTCCTGAAGCGAAATACTACTTATGCAAACAGGAAATATTTTTATCTCAACGTTTGATTTCTTGCCGCAGCATGTTTTCCAAAGACACAACCTAGATAATCCGAACTAATATTAAGCGGTTTCGATTACAATGTTGCTTAATCATCATATTCATCTCCCGATTCGCTTGGAATGCGAATGATGTAGCTTCAAAATAAGTTCAACTTTTTAAGCCTGTTTAAAGTATAGGTATATGGATAAAAAATGAGGGGGAAAATAGTAAAATGACAAAAATATCTTCGGAATCCTTACATGGGTGTTCTGTTTGCAGGATGATGATCGTTAATGCCGGTCAGCACCGATCTTCAGTACGATGCCAAGTCTGACAGAAGTGACCAACATATGATATGCTTCGTAACTTGTATCTAATTCCGCTCAACCCGGGCCTAGATCCTCATGGTGCCCATATGAGCAGGCACAATCAAAGCGTGACTGAGGTACATCATTCTCTAGATGACGATTTTACAACGAATATCATGTGGATTAAGAATACTGATCAGCGATACGGATTTGATATTTTTGGAACGTCATGATATATTGCTGGTATCATTGAAAATTGTTGACCGCTTCACTCTTGCAGGACATTAGCCTGTGTTTATGTAGACTAAGATTGTCTTTTTGAATTTGATGCTGTTCTTTGGATTATGGATGTGGATATTCTATAAATGGGCGACTGCGGAATTATGAATGACGTATCAGACGCTTGTAATGCTAAATGTCCCAGTGTATTGTTAAAGTTTATTAAGCATCCTATTTTGTAAACCAGGCACATTTTCTTGGAGTGAGTGATTGAGTGAATGTGAATAGGATTTAACGTCGTGTGCCAGGATATGAGAGTACCCAATTTTCCTATAATCCTGGACACGGATCAGCCCAGTAAGTATATGCACCCGGTCATCCATCCAAGTATTGGCCGGTCTCAACTTTGCTTAACTTCGGTGATCGGACAAGAACCGGTATGTCCAAGTGTGATATGCCGTACCCCGTACACATTTTCTAATCTCTCCGGATATTTTATATATAATCGTTTCGTATATGATGCATTCGACTCATTTCGTTGAGAATTAGCCATACAAGACATGGTACAGCACTTCTAGGTAATGTTTCTTGTATATGAGCCAATGTAACTAATTAAACCCGATTAAAATATCTTCAGTGATGCTTAATTATTTTGGCTCAAGGATCAATATGTCTCTATGTAGCATAGAGAGATAACTCCTATAATTAAATTTACTTCTTTGGCTCCTCACTTTAATTCGTATTTTAGGCCGGAAAGCATAATTGGAGATTTTTCCTTTTCATAATCATTGTCAAAATCTGAATTTATTTTCTTAATTGATTTTTTTTATAAAGAATACACATCAAAGTTTAATTACTAATACAAAGCTGTCACACTTTGTACTTTTTCTTCAATTTAGGTACATGAATAATAATGTTGTATATGTTGTATATATATATATGTAAACATTCAAATAAAACTGGATTTATTCCAGATAAAATACATCATTGCTTGGAGGGAGCTAAGCGAGTCAGTAAAAATCACAGCTTTAGCTGGTCTGAATTCACATAAAAAAAGCAAAGTGACATTAAAATTGCAAGAAGTTCAGCCTTAAAAACAGAAACATGGTCAGGGAGACGATACAAGTTACTTTCTTCGATCTCAGGTACAGTAAAAGATGCTCCAGTTTTCCAAGACTCCGGGCGCTTAGAACCATCTGTAAAAATCTGTAAATATTGGGACCAGTTAAACAACATACATTCTCTGGCATATGCTTAAATATGATGTGGGGGATCAGATTTTTTTACTCTATTATATAAGTCAATACAAATATCAGGGCAATTTAATGGCCACGAGGGGATTGCGGGGGTTATATCTTGTTGAATAGACAAAGCATCCGTATACAGCTTGGCCGTACTAACACTGTGAACAAGCTGTGGTGACAAAGTGCCAAAAAATCACCAGTAACTTGGTCCCTTTTTCTACTGATCTTGTTTCGACGCAATCGATGATTTCAAGAAAACGTCACCACTAGCGGTATTGTGCGTTCCGTTTTGACACTAACCCATACTGCTGATTTTCCTTAATGTCACCAGTGTTATCGTTCCCTTAAACTGATTATACTGGTGACGTTTGTAAAAATCAGCGTTTAGATGCCCCAAATGTGTTTCCGCTAGTGGTGACAAATACAGAAATCACCGATTATATCTGGGCGGTCGAACTTTGATGTCAAGACCCGAGGCAGTGGTAGAGATAAATGGTTGTGAGGCAGGACGGGTGTGTCTCTTATCGGCATTATCGGTGACGCGCAGACAACAGCGAGGTTTAACTATCCATATATACTGTTAATCACCAAATATGAGCGGAACTCAGCACGAAGGGCTCAAACGTCCATATAAGTTGTAGGTCTGATCTGTTTTGCCGAGTAAAGGTGTTCTAGGATGTAATCAGCTCAAGTTACTTTGAATACGAGAGAAAACTTGATGTGGAGTACAGTATGGCCCTTCTCTATATTCAAGGCATTCTAAATGTTTTATATTGGACTTCATTTTAAGACATCTTAGCTTCATCTTAAGATTTACCATAATTCTATGCTAAGTTTTCAAAAAAAAAATTTATTCTAAATCGAATCGTAGTAGATTGATATCTGAAACAGATTTGGTATCTATAAATGTCGCGAACACACACCCAGTTATACGGGCAGATATGGAATAAGTGTATATGTCATAATTAATGAGGTGTCGAAGGTATTAATACTGGGGATATTACAGGAACGTTCCATTCAACGCATACCTGCATACCGTGGCATTTTCAAATTAACGGCGATATATCTTCCCAATGACATAATTCAGCATATTGATGTGGGGTGATGAGATGGGGTATGCGGGAAGGGAATGACTGGGGGAAGTTACGCTGCTTCTTCTCATTTTAGCCCATCGAGTCAATGATACATTGTGAATTTATTATATCAGGGTGAGGTTAGTTATCTAATCTAATCTTTTCATCATTATCCTATGTCGATAATTATCCAGATTGTTTTTCATGATAAAGTTACATGTATTTTTGCATGAATACCACATATCTTCTATACGTGCGGCTCAGTAGATGTTTTCCTTGGTAAACTTACATTCCCGAGATAAATGAAATTAGTCCTAAATAAATGCAGCAGCAGGCGCATTTGACGCGTGACTCCAGGCTTGAATTTGCGGTTCATACTTTTGCACTCTCTCCAATGCATACAACAAAGGATATAGTTTTTATAAATGAAACCTGGACCACATTTGTAATTTCCTTCTGAATGGTCAGGGAGCGCCACCACATATTAACTTAAATATTGTACCCAATACTTGATCCTATATACTTAAACCCTCGAATTACTAACCTGAAATGCCTTCACCAAGATTTTACTTTTTGTAACCTGTTGTATTTTTGTTAATTTGGTTCTTAAACTAAATGCATCCAAGTCCGAAATTCTGGACGTTAATATCCCCAATGCCACACTCTTATCCGTAAAATCCCTACGCTATTGGAACATCTCACTTAAAAAACTTGAGGAAAAACGAACTCAACAAACAGCCAAATCTGGTCTTCTATAGCCAGAAAATCACATGACTCTGTCATTCAAAACACTTTTATAACTGACTATCGTTCAGTGAGAAACGGGGAAATACCGTTCGTCCTGCGTCATTACTTTGTTCATTATTATCAGATTTAAGTTTCTCCTCCAGTCGAAACACTTTCCTTATTGGCGTATTTGACTTGGATGCGCAACTGTATGCCATCAGTTCGTGTTGTATCTGAACAGGACTTCCCAGATTCCGTTGTGAACAAGAAGCATTGGGCCTTCTTCTAAATAAAATGCGAATAGAATTAACACTTAATGAAACTGTGAATTCCGTCAAATTGTGACAAATGCAATTGACCAATCACTCAATGTTACAGAATAAGGCAATCAAAATATATCTGCAATGGGTAAACGGAATATTTACAGTATACATACTCCGGGTGAATGATGGTTTTTAAAGCTTTATATATACGTTTGCATCTTTTCAAAATATTTTAGGAATGTAAAGACAACGGGAAATATATTGTCTGACCTAATGAAGAGGCGTCTTACTCTTATCGCATGGGACTTGCCGCCAGAGGGGAAATCAAGCCGCGGATTACCAGTCCGTCAATTATGTACAGGCTCACGCTGGTTTACAGTCTCGCATATGTGATTAGTAATGGTAAATCTCATAATTACTTCACGAATAATACCCGGCCCACAGTAACCTATCGCAGTCTGTTTGTTGTCAAAACTGAACATTGACCGCTGCTCCCGTTCCTGTTCCGCTGGCCTCAGAAATTGGTCGCCCGTAAAGAATTCGGACCATCCGCATGATACAGGCTGAGGCGTGAACACTGTGTTGTTCACAGAACGATGCCCCCAAGATGGATTCGGGACGGAGTTGTAAACCCGCGACCATGATGATGGTACAGGTTCAACATTATGCATTGCCATGACACCTGTATGGCATTGGCTCAACCTGTAACCATTTCGGTCATCTATACGGAGTAAGACTGACCCTGGGATCGTGTGTATCCATTTCAGACTACTTTCGGCAACTGCTAGAGGGAATTTTCATAAATTAATACCACGTGACTTCGTCAGCCAATCAGCTAAAGTCTACCGACGTAACCCCAACGTACCCCGCCATTTTCGAGTCATGTGATGATCTACTTCTTCAAAATTACAGATCCACCACACCTCAAGTTAGATGATACGAAAGTTATTCATACCTATATATTTTGTAAGCCCAGGCAATATCTGTTTCCAGGGTATGTATGAAAACCTGTAATTTATCAGAGTTTTCGACAACCTGTAACCATCTCGGTCATCTATACGCGGTAAGACTGACCCTGGGATCGTGTGTATCCATTTACAGCCTACTTTCGGCAAATGCGAGAGGGAATTTCCAGAAATCCATATCACGTGACTTCGTCAGCCAATCAGCTAAAGTCTACCGACGTAACCCCAACGTAACACGCCATTTTCGAATCATGTGATGCCCTACTTGTTGAAAATTACAGATCTACCACACCTTTTGGGTGATACGAAAGTTATTCATACCTATATATTTTGTAAGCCTAGCCTATATCTGTTTCCGAAGTGGTTTGAAAACCTGTAATTTCTCAGATTTCTCGAGTCTGTTATCTGCCCGATGAAGGCCGAACAGAATCCCGTAATATACCGGATATCGCTCCGCAATAATGGAGACTCACGATTCGCAAGCCATCTTATGGATGGCGAAGTGTACACAAATGAGTTTTCGAGTCTGTTCTCCACCGGATGAAGGCCAAACAGAATCCGGTAAAACACCGGATATCGTTCCGCGATAATGGAGACACACGATTCGCAAGCCATCTTATGGATGGCGAAGTGTACGCAAATGGCATTGGCTGAACATATCCAGATTCTCATCTGGTATATACTGTAAATTAGAATACATAACTAGGGTATTCTTGTAGTATGGACGAAAGCAAGCGTATACGTGTTGATATTGCCAAGACGCGAAATTATTGCCTACTCACACGTCTGTGGGTTAACTTCTGTTTATATTTTGGTGTAATTATGATGTGTATCTAGTGTGCTGGAAGATATAATTGCTAAATAGTCCAGTAAATCTAGCGCATTTTTGGGGTCAACCCACCACAAATTGCAACAGAATTTATTTCGCTGCTATGTATTTCAGAAAGGTCCCTAGAATAACATACTAAAAGTCTACAATCCCATATGCATGGGAAATATCTGAAATTTCAAGTTGAAACTTGAGGTATTTTTCGCGAAGTTTCGGTATTTACCTGTCTCTTGTTCCTATAAGAAAACCTTGTACTTGGTACTAAGCGTGGAAGAAATGGGTCATTACTTACACTCATTCCATTCGTTATCATATCAAGGTAATACTCAGCCTAAAATAATACCCTTGCACGAAAATATTTATGGAGAAATTCAAAATGGCGGATGTATGGGGTCATTCTAAATCTGAACTTTTTACCATTTTCATGACAGCCCAGGCAATCTATCTGGTTTTTTTAGCTGGGTCAAAAACAAAATGCAACAGAATTTTTTTCACTGGTATGCATTTCTAATAGGTCCCCAGAACAACATACTAAAAGTCTACCAAACTGTATTTGGTGGAGATAGGACTTTTCTAAAACAAAGATACACCATCATGCTTCATATAAGAAGGTAGAAAATATTGGTTTGTCTCTGAATAAGGACAGTTTATCATCCAGAAATCCAATCAATACATGATGATATAGGATGCATTATTCTATGGCGGGGAAAACATTTGCATTCCCAATGGATTTGCTCATAAAAGTAGATAGCAAAACGATAGTTCAGCACCAGGGTATATAATCATACATGGCAATATCCTGCCAGTTGGCATTATTTCCATCAGCATTGTTATCCGAAAGGGAACTGACAAGCTGTGATATATTTTCTTTCAACCTATGACAATCACAAACAATAGTTCTATCAACTTATAAAAATATAACTCTATTATCACAAGCACGTAGCAAGTGTCAGATCCGACATTCAATAGTGTTTGTACCTTGTAGAAAAAAATGCAGCCTTACCAATCAGGAGAGAGAGAGAAATTAGATTCAACGTCGCGTTTAGCAATAGTTCAGATAAAAAACGACAATCTGCCAAACATTTATGATCCATCACAATTATTTGTAAGACAAATGTTTGTTGATCAAAGAAGAATAATTATGCTGATCCTAATATATCATTTAATTATCAAACAAATAATATTTCATTTTACATTCTGGTTCATGGTAACATTATTAGGGGAAGTGACTTACATACATATAGTTGATGTCTTTTATTGCCATAAGTTGAGGAATATTTCACAGCACTATCAATCTCAATACCAGTCTTCGCCAATGTCATTTTCAAAGGTCTGGGTTTGATGAGTGTGCACAGCTCAGTCGTTTGCATTCTCCACACACACTTGAACAATCCAGGCCATGATCCTTACAGGCGCATCTGCTTCAGCTGCAGTCCTTCTTGCAGTTCCACCTGATAACCTCAAGTAACCCCCGAAGCTGGTGGCAGACCAGTTTTCACAGAGAGAAACCGATTGAATTGTCCACTCCCATTTTTGTGGCTGCAATGGATGGTCTTCCCTTCAAGTCAATTCCTTCGTCTGGGTTACTACTGTATAAACATATAAGCGTTTTCTATGCTGCTGCAATAAATCACCTTCGTCGGGACTCCCGTGACCTGGATGAACACTTCAGCTTGTTGGCGGAATAGCTCAGTGACAGTTGTCTTCTTCAAGGCAGCACCTTTATCAACGCCATATGGTCGGAATACTGTGTCACAGCCCAGAATGGCATGCACAAGCAACATATTTGTACAGACTTGCATTCCCAGCACAGCCTTTGTCTTCTTGACATTCCAAACTCTCCGGCCCCGCTAGTGATATGGTCATTCAGTCAAAGAAAGACGAATTCCTAGCAAACAATGGCAACAAGTAGCAGTTCATTATTCTTATGAGGGACCAGTTGGAAAGGGCAGGATGTTTCATATGCAGATGTTTTTATTGTAAAAGCTGCCATTTAATCGGCTGAAAGCATCAACACTTTGGTTGGTGAATATATTGACCTGTTAGTTCTGCACTGTTTTCATACAGACATGGATGACAATGACATCTACTTTCAACCAAGAGAGAATGCAAAGAAACGAATAGTTTGAAATGTCAAGAAGACAAAGGCTTTCCTGGGAATGTAAGTCTGCACAAATATGCTGTTTGTGCATGCCATTCAGGGCTGTGACACAGTATACTGATCATATGGCATTGGCAAATGTGCGGCCGTAAAGAAAACAACGCTCAATGAGCTATTTTGTCAACAAGCTGAAATATTCAACCAGGCCATTGGGAGTCCCGATGGAGGTTATCTATTGCAGGTGCTTTTGTGTTTATACAATGGTAACCCCCACGAAGCAATTGGCTGCATGAGATACCAACGTTTCTGTGACAAAAACGAACCATATATGTGGAGGTACAAAACGTTCCACCAATATCAGCATCAGATAAGTATCAAGGTTCGCGTTTTTAGAGTGGAAAGGGGAAGACCATCTATTGCAGTCACAATTTTGACGGTGGACGGCTTCTCTCTGTGCAAACTGAACTGCCGCCAGTTCCACTGGCACTCTGAGGTTATCAGGTGCAACTGCAAGAAAGATTGTAGCTGAAGAAGATGCATCTGTAGGAGCATGGCCTATATCGTTGAAAATGTAAAATGAAACACGGTAAATGGCATGGTAGAACGTCATGGTAGAACATCAAGTTTGCCTATAATCTAGATTATTATTTGTTTGATAATTAGATGATAGGATCTGCTAATTATTCTTCTTTCGTCAAAACATATCTGACACACAATTGCTATAGATCATTAATGGTTTGCAGAGCTGTATTTTTCAGCAAGGCACATGTTGTGATTATAGAGAGATATCTCCATGAGTGAGTTTGTGGAAAGATTGTCAGTGACAGTTATCGGTTGAAGGAAAATATATCACAGCTTGTCATTTCATTTATTTTGGAAGAGGATTCCTCTTTCATATGATTATGCTAATGGCAAAAATGTCCGAATATTACCATGTATAATTCATATAGCCTGATGCTGAACTATCAGTTTGCTATCTACGCTTATGAGCCAATCCATCGGGAAGACACATGTTTTCACCACCATGGCATACTGTACCTTGGGTCATGTATTAATTGGATTTCTGGATGATAAACAGTCCTTATTCACGGAAAAAACAGTATTCTACCTTGCTTATATGAGGCATAATGGCCTATTACGGATTATAAAATGGCGTATCTTTGTTTTCAAAAAAAGTCGTATCTCCACCAAATAGATTTTGGTAGACTTTTAGTATGTTGTTCTGGGAACCTATTAGAAATGCATACCAGTGAAACAAATTCGGTTGCGATTTGTTTTGCGTCCAGCTAAAAAAACAACAAATAGATTGCCTGGACTGTCATGAAAATGGTAAAAAGTTCAGATTTAGAGTGACCCCATACATCCGCCATTTTGAATTTCTTCATAAATATTTTCGTGCAGGGGTATTATTTTAGGCTGAGTATAACCTTGATATAATAACGAATGGAATGAGTAAGTAATGACCCATTTGTTTCACGCTTAGTAGCAAGTACAAGGTTTTCTTATAGGAGCAAGAGACAGGTAAACACTGAAATTTCGCGAAAAAGACCTCAAATTTCAACTTGAAATTTAATATATTTCCCATGCATATCTGTTTGTAGACTTTTAGTATGTTATTCTAGAGACCTTTCGGAAATGCACTGCTGCAAAAACAATTCTGTTGCAATTTGTGGTGGGTCAAACCTCAATTTGACTGGACTATTTGTCACCACAGCTTGTTCACAGTGTAAACGGTTCTGGAATCTTTGTATTATCAACATAATATCTGTCATATTTAGATGGATTAAAAACGGACATTGCAGAATTGTTAATGGATGACCTGAGTTTCAGTGAATATTTCAGAGTTTGCATACGTCGTCTGATATACAGGGACAACTCATTGCTCATAACTTGCAATATATTTAAAGGTGTTGTTCTGAGCGCCCCTGTACATATAAGAAGTGCAAAGTACTGAACAGAGTCTAATTTCCCTTTCAGTGTGGCGCACGCGGAATCATACGTCTCGAAGCAGTAATCAAGGAGAGATCGCATAAGAGCTCGATAAATAAGTAAAAGTGATGTACGGTCAGCTCCCCACGATTTATCCGACACAGAACGCGTTAGATTCTCTCATCCTTACGTGAATGATTTATATAGAAAACATCAGTGTTAAAATTCATGATATTTTTTATATTAATTCATGTAGTAATTCAAGATAACCGTTTGCATGTGAGAGGTACATGTACCGGAACCCATTAAGCTTGTTTGCATTATTGGTCCTAACGGTGTAACAAGAAAGGAACTTTGGGTTACTTACAACTAACGGTTTCCAAAACCGGAACAGTAGTTGCCTGAATGCAAAATTATGAAAATCCTTATGTGAATGCAAGTATTTTAAAATGAACAGAAATTCTGGTCTTTCTTTTAAGTAGTTTGCTTATCTTTCCTTTACAGGAAGTTACCCGATATATCTTTAAAAAACGACATTTATAGACAAATGAGCAATCATATCAATTGAGAATGATCAATGAATTAAATATATCCATCAAAACTTTGATCAACAACCAAAACTTCAGCCATCAGTAGCTGTATAACATGAGAAAAGAGCGTTGAGTCAGTTGCAAAGATGTTGTTCCTGAGAGGTTGTTTGAAAATTTGCTATTGGCATACACCATCTCTCAACTAAGAAATATGCAATATATTACCATATCATATAAAATTCGTGTGTCAGTGTAAAAGACTATTCTTATTTTTATAGGCGCACTTCATAGTGGAATGCATTTTCTCTTCGAGTATCGCAGTTGACTTGTATATGCTGCGAAATTACAATGACACTGAAGTTTTCTCGGTGTTTTATATCCATAAATATTTCAAAGGTGCCCCCAATGCATGGCAGTTAATACACGATTATGCAATACGAATGATATCGATCAATATAATATGAGTTACACAATACTCTCATGAGGCCCAAAGATATGCATTAGTATACATTAGTTGTACAGTAGAGATTTGTCTTGTTCTTTTATATTCCCTCTGGGAACTTGGGCAAAGTGATAAGTGGAGAAGTGTTCCCTGTTTCTCAACTCAGGGTAAATATGATACAATGCGTCAAACATGTTATGACTTTACCCGGAGACGAAATCCTGTATCTTTTACTCTTGGGAATTTAAAGATATATTTTTTTCAATTCTACCAAATAACTCTGTTCGTAGATTAAAATATCCAAGTTTTACAGTGTAACTTTTTACTGTGACTCTTTCGTATACATTTCAACATGAAATGTGTAATACATCTAAAATATAACCAAAGCCAAACATTTTCAGTGTCACCCATATTTCCGTGACTTCACAGCTCTCGAACGAGCGTATCTGATTCCGCTTAAGTGGGTGCTAGGCGCTGTGTAGATACTACGTTATCTCCACATGAAAATCTGCAATAAAAGCACGGCTGAGATACTAAGGCTACGTCCGAGAATCTACCGTATTCTCGGGTCTGAATGTCCGGTACCGAGGGATGCTTTCCTTTAGAGTCATATAGTTGCTTTTTAGTCGCCAGACGCCAATTGTTCCCACCTCTTGCATATCGCTCCAATCGAAATGTATGTAGGAGTTTTCAATGTCATTATATGTCGAAAGAAATCAACTGTCTGCATGCCTAAATCACTTCAGGGAAAAGCAATCAGGAAAAAAATGCATCGAAGATTTTTGAGAGCTCTGTTCGTAATATGGAAGTTGTAAATCAGACAAACTTGGTTGGATGTAAAATGGATGAAAAACAAATTTATTGTTTTGGTTCCATTCGTTATTGAAGTAAATGGAAAACAGTACTAGTCATGTTGGTCAAATACCTAAATAGTCCAGTCCTTTGTTCAAGTGATTGAAGTTGTACAGTAGAGATTCGTCTTGTTCTTTTATATTCCCTCTGGGAACTTGGGCAAAGTGATAAGTGTATAAGTGTTCCCTGTTTCTCAACTCAGGGTAAATATGATACAATGCGTCAAACATGGTATGACTTTACCCTGAGACGAAATCCTTTATCTTTTATTCTTGGGAATTTAAAGATATATTTTTTCAATTCTACCAAATAACTCTGTTCGTAGATTAAAATATCCAAGTTTTACAGTGTGACTTTTTACACTGCGACTCTTTCGTATACATTTCAGCATGAAATGTTTAATATATCTAAAATATAACCAAAGCCAAACATTTTCAGTGTCACCATATTTCCGTGACTTCACCACTCTCGAACGAGCGTATCTGATTCCGCTTAAGTCGGTGCTAGGCGCTGTGTGGATACTACGTTATCTCCACATGAAAATCTGCAATAAAAGCACGGCTGAGATACTAAGGCTACGTCCGAGAATCTACCGTATTCTCGGGTCAGAATGTCCGGTACCGAGGGATGCTTTCCTTCGGAGTCATATAGTTGCTTTTTAGTCGCCAGACGTCCATTTTTCCCGCCTCTTGCATATCGCTCCAATCGAAATGTATGTAGGAGTTTTCAATGTCATTAAATGTCGAAAGAAATCAAATATCTGCATGCCTAAGTCACTTTAAGGAACAGGAATCAGGAAGAAAATCCATCGAAGATTTTTGAGAGCTTTGTTCGTAATATGGAAGTTGTAAATCAGACAAACTTGGTTGGATGTAAAATGGATGAAAAACAAATTTCTTGTTTTGGTTCCATTCGTTTTTGAAGTAAATGGAAAACAGTCATGTTGGTCAAATACCTAAATAGTCCAGTCCTTTGTTCAAGTGATTGAAACTTGAGCGAAATGTTTTATTTGTCTGCCGGAGTAGCTTCCATGGAAGCACAGAGTGAATTCATAGTGTAGCTTATGATTGTATTAACTTGGTTCACGTATATATGAAACTTATAAATCAGACATGCTTCGATTATGACTATACGAATGTATCTGACTATTAGGCTAGCTATGTGACTGCATGATATTTAGAAAATCGGTGAATGAATGCAAAATATTACCTGTAAATTTCAGGCAATTCCTACGCGTAATTAACGTACACTCCCAATTTTTACGGCCTACGGCATTCGAGTGTTGTCTTAATCACAGAGTAGAAAAATTGGGCAGCCCCGTTTAGCCATGTTTTGGTGAAATTGGAATGGGCTGACCCCGTGTTTTCATGCAGCTTAAGCATCTAGACAAGCTGTTCGAAAGCCAGGAGGTGATGTTTTAAGGAAGCAAATTATGAATTCTCCTGCACCCTTACGCAATAACACATTCAACAACACATATATTTGGAATTGTCATGCGGTGCTAGCCGAGATTATGTTCTAATTCGTTGCACTCAAACGAACAAATTGTTTATCATTTCTACAAAATCTCTCATCTTTCCCAACTATTTATTCATAACTAGAGTACCCGGAGCCTTGAAGTCCGACCTCAGGCAATACAAACCGGTACACCATGAATGTTGGGAAATGCATTGAAATCCGAAAGTTTAAAACCCTATGGAGTAACTTTCATCGATACCGGACGCCGCCCAGGCAAAAACAGAGATAAAATAGCATGTAAAAGCTCTGAAAACCTGTGTCCGTAGCAGTGCGCCAAGCATCTCCAGCCAAGGTGACGAACTCCACCCCTCCGTGCATACAATCTACATGCATAATGCAATTTTTTTACATAAATCATCCGTGATAACCACCGTGACGATGCAATCCAGGCCAGCGTCCTCCAATGCGCTATGCCATTTGACGGGACAGAGACAGCCCCTGCTTCAAATACATTCATCAACATATCTGTAACGAAAACATAAACATTATAGTCCTCATTTTTCTATCATGGTATCAACTGAACTTCCAAATGAACATTCTGCTGTAAGCACAATTCAAAATGCTACGTGCTAGGCATTTTTAGTCAAACGTCATACTTTTGCATATATTAAGCTTTCCATATTCTGGTCGTCTGTAAACCATTTAATTCTTTTGAGCTCTTAAAATATTTATAAACTATGAAAAACAATTATATGAACTGCCGTCAATTTTCTCCGTGTCGAGCTCTTTATATAACATTTCAATATTGGATCACTGGCCAATCACCAGTACCCTTTGTGGATGTCAATATATTGACCATGTTTCAATAGCATAAAACAAACTATAAATATTCTCTCCTCTCTTCCGTGCAAACAATCTACATGCATAATGTAAATTTTTTACACAAATCAACCGTGACAACCACTGTGACGATGCATTCCAGGCCAGCGTCATCCAATGCGCTGTCAATATGACGAGACAAAGACCGCCCCTGGTTCAAATACATTCATCAACATATCTGTAACGAAAACATAAACATTATAGTCCTCTGTAAAATCATATCAAAATACAGATCGGTCTCTCCAAACAAACCATTCCTACGTTCTTTATTTTGGAGAAGTTATTTTGAATATATTGTTTGTGGAATAACATACATAGGGCGGAATAGTGAACATTATCGGGCAGAATACCACTTTGGAATAACTTAGTTCCCTTTGCCCTGCAGTGAGACATTTGTTTCAAAACTCGCGAAGCTATATACCTACAATGCAATTGTTTTCACTTGCCCGTTCTGTTGTGAACGGTTCAACATACTCACACCCAGCATTCCAGTAACGTGAATTGAATCGACCGAATTTCTTAATGTTATGAATGGCAAATCGGCCTATACATACTGTTCACATGTTCAAACAACATGAATTCCCCAGTCACCACTCTGATAAACAGCTTATTCTTTTTTTTTCTAGCGTGGTATCAGTTGAACTTCCAAATGAACGTTCTGCTGTTAGCATAATTCAAAATCGACATAGCTAGGCATTTTTAGACAAATTTCATACTTCCTTTGTATATTATGCTTTCCATATTCTGGTCGTCTGTAAACCATTATCATTCTTTTGAGCTCTTAAAATATTTGTAAAGCTATGAAAAACAGCTATATGAACTGCCGACAATTTTTCCCGTGTCGAGCTCTTTAACATTTAAATATCAGATCACCACCACCTCCTGTGGCTGCCAATATCTTGGCCATTTTTCAATAGCATAGAACAAAATATAAATGTCTTCCCGAATTTCACATGTTTCACAGTAACGCTGATGCAGCTCAATTCATTTCCATGTGTCATGGCATCAACTTTCATTTTAGTTATGTTAAAACAACAATACTCCGTAGGAATTAGTCTCATATATAAAAATCTCCATTATTCCTTGACCAACAGTATGCTTTCCCTTCCAAGATTTATATGCAAATGATCACGTCACAACAGGACAATAGTAATCAATAGAGACAATGGACAATGGACTGGTAGCGCAACTGTCATTTCTAATCAATATGATACATTTCAAATAGCATGAGGTGAATTCTGTTGGGATTGGCCTTGAACAACCTATCAGATACACAATATAACTGTTTCTGAAAAGGTAAAATGCATTGTCTACAACACCTGAAGTGGACCTGAAATTTTGACTCCTGACGATCAAATACATTACACAATGCAGCGATCATGTAACAAGATAGAAAATTCTCATCCGCTCATCTGTCAAACCTTCCTTCATCATACACTCAAGGGTTCGGCGCTGATCTCGCCTTCCAAAACAAGTTCTGGGAAACACCGGCTACCTTTATTAAATATAGTAGCATTGCATTCACGTACTGCATAAATGCTTCGTGAAATCTGTAACGAGAGTAAATGAGATATTATCATAGAGCAAAATATCATATCCATAGCTATCATACTGAAAAAGGGGTATATATCCCACCATACCAGGTTGCATCGTGCAACAAGCTGCTGCTCGATCTTGTATATCAGCTCTCGCATCCGCCGTTTCCGCCCTGGCAATCTTCCGGTCTTCATCGGACTTGGTAGCAAGGTCAGTGACCACATAATATTCCGGGATTCCCAACAGTCTGAGATGAATCGAAAATAATCAGCTGTTTACGATCACGTAGAGTCTGTGTCCCTCTGTCGATAAATCAGTTGCAAAATCAACTTCACCGTACTGTAGATCCTGTACTGGTCGCGTTAATATGGCTCAAACCGCCTTCATTTCACCGTAAAGTTATGCTGTAATGTTGCCGTCTCTTTTACATGGGAACTCCTTTCCATGGGAACTCTTTTCGTGTTAAACGGGCAATGTTTGATTATCTGATCCAGCAAATCAGTATTATCTCTCTGGAAGAGTCAAATTTTGCATGGAGTATCGTCCAATTTTTTCCTGTACGGACTGCCTGTCCATGTCAACTATGCCGGAAAGAACGCACAACGCGGCCATATACTCCGGTAAGGATCGAAATCTGCAAATGGTTGTTGAAGACGTACAGACAAACTGATGGAGTATAGCGACACCAGGCTATATGGATGAAACACGGGGTCTAACACTGTCGTGTGTTAATGCTTAGCAAACCGCTGACGAGATGGCCTGACCATACAACTGACCTCTATTTAAACCAGAAACCCCCGCCAATGTTATAACAGCTCACAGGACGCCCACCTGTTATAACATTTCACACCTCCACATGTGATTCTTGCTCCCCCAGGAGAATGTAATTTCGTGCTATTTCCTCCTGTCAAGCGCAAGAAATTATATTTCTCTAGTTGACTGGGGCTCAGGAATAGCGATAGCGCTGGATACTTCGGTTTTCATACATACCCGTTATCCATGTTTGTGGCATAATCCGGAATTAGCCTTTCGTCCTAAAGATGGAAATTTGTACAATATGGGAGAATGTACAGTCTGGTCCCAATTCGTCGATGCAGTTTTATGCCATTAGTGTAGCCAACGAGCAATTCCCCCTTTCCAATTTCTACCATAACATTTAACAACTTTTTCCCCCTTTTTGCTCTCTCCTCATGGTACGAAACCATCAGATGATTGAAAAATCTCCATTTATGACCCGCATTCAACATGCCACGCTGTTTTTCATGTATTACTATGTAGCCAAATATGACGGGATTAGATTTATGTATAACAACGGCAGTGTTTAGATCCATGCATCTGCTCAATAGCTCTTGTTTTGATGATGGAAGAAGGGATGGAAGAAGGAATGGGGGTGGGGTTTAGGATTTCTCGTATCATCTTTATATTTTGGAGCTGGGCTACAATAGGGTTATCGGAATAGCAAACTATTGTGGATTTCTCTTTCTTCCCCTCTCCTTGATAATCCTATATTAGTGTTTATATTATTAACCATTCTTTCCTGATTATCATATGCTCGACTACAGCTTTTAGGTGGACCATTCGTCGTAAAAGCAGACGTCTCGCATCCTTACACGTCCTGAAGATGTGAGGCTATTGTGGGGGTTCCGGCGGTCGGGCTGGAAATGCTCGTAATAAAGCACGCCTTTCATGCCTCTGACCAACCTCTTAAGATTCCAGGTTTTAAGGCTGCAAGTTATGTATTCTTTTACTATTTCATTCTTGAGGAGAATTTGCGTTAGATATTTTCTGTTTTCTTTATGCTGAAACAGTCTCATATGTATCCGTATATTATCACAAACGTGCAAAAGCTTCAGCTCCACCAGGCCTTTGAGGAGAGTGACCCTACACTATATCCAGATTGACACAGAATTGAGGGTTGATAATCCCTGACTGCAAATTTATAAATTAAGATATTGTGGTCCTTTGAGCCTATTTGCCCAACAACGGACCGGAGGAGCCTAGGTAAATTCAAACTGATGGAACGTCGCGTTTTCACAACTTTTCGAAAAATGTTGCATAAATATTAATAGAGAACAAGGAACAAAAAACACCGTTATATACGACGCCATTTTGACTATCTTGGATTTTTTTTACATGTTTGCTAGTAGTTGGCCTCGAGATGAAAATCCCCCTTCTCGCTTACCTTATGGAGTAAGGAAAATATTCAGGGGAGACTGAAATGCCCCCTCCATCCAGGCCAGGAAGGATCCAAAACCTTAATGAGCGATAATAGGCAATATTTTACTCCATCTCACATCGTATTATATATATTGTCATGCCTATTGTTAATTTCCACAGCTGATGCGACTCATATCGTATCACGTGCAATTCAACAAACTTTTTCTCTATTGGACTTGACATAGAACTACTGGAAAGATGGAATTGTTGGACAGATATAAATTATGTACAGAGAGTAATTGTCGACTTTCCTCTTAAAGCACATCAAATCCTACAACATTAATCAATCGAGCGAGTAACAGTCCACAATAAATGTCTTATACAAGCGTTAATTGCTAGCAATATATTAAGCTTATACGTCATAATGCAGACATTGGCTAAACATATGGAAGTAAACTTCGTCGAGAGAACATCATATCAGGATTTCCGACAGGAATAATCTCTCCGAAAAGCGGATATATGCTGACCTATCCGATATAATGGGGCGAACATTCTGAACTGTACTCAATAGCATTTCGAAATATATCTCCCTCAAGACGGACATGATATGAACCAGATGGATGAATGTGTATCGGTTATACAGGTTTGTTTTTATTTCACGTCAGAATATATATACTTTACAAATATTCAATGATAATCGAATTTTCCTGCATAACCGTCCAACACCACATAGGCGCTGTAAAAACTCAGTGTACGAAAAATCGATCTCTCTATATTACCACCTTAGGCACACCGTAAATTGGAATTTCAATATCTCGAGTTGTTCTCCCAATGGTAAATGAAACCATAATTACATAACAGTTCACTCTATAGCCCCATCTGCTGGGGCAATATAACATGGAAGAGAAAACTGGTTTAATGTTCCTCTATTGACTCATTACCAAAAAAATTAAGGCCAGACAGGCAATGCATAATCTCTGCTCTTTCCAGGATGAAGATGAATACAATAGCAACAGTAATGGAACATTGTCAGTCCATATATCTCAGAAGTAGGGGTACGGGATGTATACATTTACGCCTTACGTCTGGATTTGCATACAAACGAGTGGTACATGTATATTTATGTCGGAATATTTCTACTTCTTCAGACCTTCACATTACGCGTTATAGTTTCGGCTCCGAAAATTGTTGCGACATAAGCATGATTAGTCGTAAATACTTCATCAGATAATTGTAAACATTCGATACATCACTTTTGACTATCCGCTCTGCCGTTAACCGTGGGATAGAAGGCTGGGACAACATTAAAAAAAGCCTGCTTGTAGTGAAGATCCTCATTCGGTTTATTATATTGGGACAACGCTCAAATCTTATCCCTAACCTGTCTAAACGATTTCGGGAAACTATCCCAGTTCATCACTACCGAATCCGACATGCCCGTATCAATCTCTACAGAACCGATTATTTCAATTAAGCATACTACTAAACTAAAACAAAAAAAAATCGAGCATATGGAACTCTCTTGCCCGAGGATTAAAATTAGGCCTAGATACGTCTGTTTTCAGACTTCGATAGAAGTCACACCTCATACAAGTAAAAGGCTAATTTATATAATGTTAATATATTTATATTTTATATTAGATAAGACCGATTATACAACATATTCCAAATCGATCTTCGCACTAATCGATTCTTCCTATAATTACATTCGTACAATGGTCATCTTATAGATTGTATGCACGCTCCGTGCCAACTTATATTTAACGACATCATCGACGCCGACAAAAAGTCTCCAACACAACTCTCTGCAAAAGATTATTTTCTTCGCTTCACATCTTTTGTAATGCAGCTTCTTTTTTAAACTATATAACGGTACTATTTACGTGAGACCTGTATTCTCCACCATTGTATATAAAACCGCCGTTTACTCTTTTAGTTATGATATTGTATAACTTAGTCCGGGATAGGACAAGCTCTCTGGGATTTTAATCCCACTAAATGTACAGCCAAACTCTATTGTATTCTGTTAAACTTTCTCAGAATTCATTTGTTTCATAAACATTCAATTCAATTTAACGCAGAATATTTACTCAAATTACATCGCTAGATTTTTCAACGCAGTCAGTTTTATATGTTACTGGTATTAGAGACAAAAGTCGATGAAAACAGTGACGTCAGTGTGAGCTGGAAGTTATTTTTAATATCTCCCTGTGAGAGCGAGAAGGTTGCCGAAAATACTTCATTGTAAATCTCAGTAAAGGGAGATAATTCCTATAACAAATTTTACTTCTTTGACAACCCTTTGACTATATGTGTATACGGTGTCATTGGCAGATGTTGGCTACAGCGGCTTCATAAGTGTCATTATCCGACAATTCCTCCACTGCGAATAGTTTGAAAGGTGCCTTTAGCGAACTTATCTCTAACAGTGCCTGTAAATCGCTCAAAATATAACTGTGCAAATATGCAACATATATACTGTATCTGGCTACTAAAGATCCTCTAAAAATGCTATAATCAACGCTGCAACCATTATGGAGGACATCGGTATCTCTGGCGCAACTTTTCTTATGTTATGTCTTATACCGATTGTGGTAGGCTGTGTTCGTAATATCGCAATCAAATGCAGCGACACTAGCCAAGCGTTTCTGTGATAAGTCATGGAAAATAATCAAGTTCAGATATTCCTATATTGATCACGTCTGTGTGAAAAAGGCAAAACTACCTGGTCGTGCAGAATACGCAAAAAGCGCGGGATCCAACAAGATTAAAGTTCACGAATCTTGTATATGCTACTAAGAATAAGCGTCCTTCAAACGCCTTCAATACCATTATCCAGTCATCTTATTAATCTATTGTATGTGATAATGTTTTAGTACATGTTTAACACTGTTTACAGTAGAATCATTTTCTGCGTTTCGCTGTAAAGATAGACCAATTGTCCAGCTAGAAGAGAGCCGCAGATACGATTTACTAGAGCTCGGGTACAGGATTAGCGTATCGATTAAACATGTATCGGTTTGACTGACTCGGCCTTGATATTGCCCAAATAACCTGTAATGATATAGAGGTTATCTTTCGAAGAGGCTGAGCTCTATGTGCCAACAATCTGGGCTATACCGCGGTCTAGGTTACCGAGTTACACACTGGCCAGCCGTGCTGTCCTTTGCCAAATTATCTCTGGCTCACGACAGAGCAGCAGCTTTCTACTCATTGACACTATGTTAAGGGTAATGGTCATGTTTCCATTCCAGTCTTCTTGGTGATTATATCGGAGCATTAATAATAACAAGGGCGTCATCAGTCCTAACCAGAACTTGAATATTCATTGATAACAATGGATGAGTACTACATAAGCAGGCTCTGTGGAGTTACTGGGAATATAAATTATTTAGCGATGAACTTTGTCCTGACTGTTATTCAGAATTACCCACGGAAATCGGATCTTGATTCCAAAAATTCAGATGAATATATTGAAAATTTTGTTTGCTGTTTTAAAGGATTCCATTTCTGTAATCGTCCATAAAGCAACCACAATGATGCCCCTAATGATGTGTTCCTTCGAATCCTGTAATAAATGGCTACGGAATGTGAAAGTCCTAGGCTAACTTTGAGACTTACTGACTCCTATAACAAGGCCTGCATGGTGAGATTGGTTAAGGCCATAGTAGTATTCGTTAAGGCTGTGTCGAACACATATTCCCCAACAGACACAAACGTATGGTCAGTTTTTGGCAGAAATCTTTTAGAACGGCATCAATCCAAAATGGCCGTCAAAAGTGTCGACATCTCCAAGATCGTTGCCAGCTGATACGACCCATTTCATATACACGTGCAAGTCAACTAACTTTTTCTCCACTGGACTTGACGTGGGACTATTATAAAGATGGGTATTTTTGGACTGATCGAAATGATGTACAGGGAGTAAGGTCGACACTTCTTTAAAAACGCATCACATCGGATCCGACACAACATCAATGAATCCGTTCAAAATAACCGTTCATAATCCAGACAATATTGGCTAAATAAATGGACATAAAAGTCATTGTGAGTATATCATATCAGGATTTCGGACAGGAATAATCCCCCCGGAAAGTGGATATATGTTGCCCTATTGCCCGATATAATAGAACGGACATTTTGAACTGTACGCATTTCGAAATATATCTCCAGTAAGACAGAAATGTACCGACTTAATGTGTGTGTATCGCCGACATAGAATTTTTTTTGTTTTCACGTCAGAATATACATACATTACACATATTCCGCACCACATGGGCGTTGTAAAAACACAGTGTACGAAAAATCGATCTCTCAATATTACTACCGCAGGCACGCCATAAATTGGAATTACAATATCGCAAATTGTTCTCCCAATGGTAAATGAAACCATAATTACATAACATTTCACTCATTTGCCGGGACGACAAAGCTTGGAAGGAGAAAATGGTTTAATGTTCCTCTATTGACTCGTTACCACAAAATTGAGGTCCGACAGGCAATGTATAATTTTCGCTCTTTCCAGGGTGAAAATAAATACAATGGCAACAGTAATGGAACAGTGTCAGTCCATATATCTCAGAAGTAGCGGTACTGGATGAATACATTTACACATTGCGTCTGGATTTGCATTCAAACGAATGATATATTCATGTGGATTGTGCGAATAGTTTTACTTGTTCAGACCTTCACAAGACACGTTATAAATCTGGCACAGAAACCTGTAGCGGCATAGAACGATTGGTCGTAAATACTCCATCAGATAATTCTAAACATTCGATGGATCAGTCTTGACAATCAGGTATGCCATTAGTCCTGCCAAACATTAACCCTGGGATAGAAGGCTTGGACAACATTTTGTAGTAACGATCCTCTTCTAGTTATTATATTGGTACAACGCTCATCTCTTACGCTTAATATTTCGAAACTATTCAGAAAACTATCATAGTTCATCACTACCAAATCCGAAAAACCGGCATCAATATCAGAACAACATACAGAACAACTTATCATTCCAGTTAATCATACTAATCCACTAGACTGAAAATCCACGTACATGGAACTGTCTTCCCCAAGGCTTATTACATTCTTCCTATAAATGTCTGCTTTCAAACTTCGATTGCAGTCAGCTCTCATGTTTTTGTCGTTCAGGAGATAGGAGCAAAAACAAGGGTTAATATATTTATATCTTATATAAAATAAGACCGGCCGATTATACCACATATTTCAAATCATTGTTCGCACCAATCGATACTTCATAAAATTACATTAGGACACTGGGCGTCTTATAGGCTGTATGGACGTTCTGTGTACCATCTTATATTTAACGACCGTCTCAAAGCTGACAAAACGTCCCCGACAATAAGTCTCAACAAAATGTTGTTTTTGTTCTTCACTTTTGTAATACAGCTTCCTCTATAATTTTATTATATTACATTCTTTCCCTGTATTCTACGTAACTTATTTACGTGAGCTCTGTGAGGTTTGTATTCTCCACCGTTGTATATAAGAACGCCGTTTGCTCTTCTTAGTTATGACATCGTATAAGTTCGGGATAGAACAAGGCCCCTAAATGTAAAGCTCAACTTTCTCGTATTCTGGTAAACTTGCTCAGACCTCATTCGGTTAATAAACATTCAATTTAATTCAACGCAGAATAATTACCCAGAAATACATAGCTAGATATTTCAGATATTTTCTTTGTTGCTGGTATTTGAGAAAAAAATCGATGAAAACAGCGACGCTAACGTGAGCTGGAACTTATTTTGAATATTCCCCTGATCAGTATAGCATCAAAACCTGTATCTGATTACCTTGTAATGATCAGTGCGGTTGAGTATTTTAATAACGTTACCAAATTGAGTGAAGAAACGCATACTTTGCATCCAAAGTTTCGACAATGGGATAATAAAAATGCTCTATATTGATGTATGTAGTTGTTAATCATGTTAACCCTTTCTGACCTGGGCTTTTTGGAGCCTGTCCAGATCTGGCTGTACAATTTTGTAGTTTTCCTTAATTTATGAGTGAAGGGCACATAAAGGGACATAACTCCTGGCACCCTCTCGGATGAGCAATTTTCATAATCTACAACATTCGGTGTTAAGGACGAGGAAATCGAGCTGTCGATGCCCTGAACAAGCACTATTTTTTATCATCCCGCCGCGTTTTTCAAACCTGTAACTTATTGCCATTATCCACTTGAAAAATAGTCATATATTCATTCAATGTTGTATTACATAGAGCTCAGGTACAGTATTTGCGTATCGATTAAACAATCCTCAGTTTGACAGACTCAGCCTTGATATTGCCTAAACAACCTGTAATGATATAAGAATTATCTTTCCAAAAGGCTGAACTATATGTGCCAGATAATCTGGGCGATAAAGTAGCCTAGGGTTACCGGGTTACGCACTGGCCAGCCGTGCTGTCCAATGACAAATTATCTCTAGTTCACGCCAGGACAGCATCTTTCAACTCAATGGCACTTTGTGAAGGATGGTGGACATGTTTTCATCATGCTTCGTGATTATATCAGAGCATTAATAACGACAAGGATACCATCAGCCCTAACCGGAACTTGAAACTATATTTATAGGAATAGATTGGAATAGTAAACATTTCAACAGAAAACAAGACAACCAGAAACAATGTCGGTTTATATGGCTAATGATATCTGTCATATTCGTATATTATTCGCTATACATGCCAAAACCAAGGTTTTTGTAAACGGATATGTGATAGTAACCTTGATGCCGTCATTATTAACGTCTAACACGATTTTCCCATATTGCCGTGGTATTTACTTAAAACAGGCTCTGTATAATTACTGTGAATACAAATTATGTAGCGATGAATCTTTCCAGAGTGTTATTCTGAATTATATAGAAGAATCGCATTTTGATTCGACAAGGTCAGATGAATATATCGAAGAAAACGATAGCTGCTTTAAATGATTTCACGCTGAACGCGAAGCTTGTTCGAAAATAACCACAATGATCCCATATTAATGAGTTCCCCCCGGTAATCCTGTGAGACACGAAATTTAAAAGTTATATGCCAGCATTGGAACGTACTTGCTCCACGCCTGGTGTGTTTTGATAACGACAAAGCAGTATTCTTCACGGCTGTGTCGAATAATTTAATGCCAAGCCAATTCCTCGACAGACACCAATGTATGGTCAGTTCGTGGAAGAGATACATGTAATTTAGAACAGCATCAATCTTAAATATGACCGCCAAATCTTGGGACAATTCACACATTTTTGCCAGGAATTCTGTGAAATTTATTCGCCAATAGAGATGATCGAACATATGATCAAGTTACTTCTCTGGGAATAGTACAAGAAAAAACGATAAGTTACTCCTCTGGGAATAGTATGAGAAAAACGATAAGCCACTCCTCTGGGAATAGTATGAGGAAAACGATAAGTTACTGCTCTGGAAATAGTCGGCATTTGTCCATGTACTCCCACACTAAAAAACCCCACAGAATTAGCTTACTTCTTAGCAAGACAATACTTGTTTTTCCTTTTTATTTTTCTACTACTGTCCACATTATAGGGTATTAGCGCCCAGTCTGTGATTTTGCTCTATTCATTGGGGTTGATTCGACAAATTTACTCAGTTGAATTCTTTGGGTAAACGGCGTTAATCTATTAACATATTTGAAATTCCACTAGATCAGATTAATGTTTTCTCCACTGCTGTTCTTTCTCTTAGGCAAAACCACTCTCAACTCACCAAAAACCGGTCACGCTTTTGATGCAATTGATTTTAAGTAAGTACCAATGTTATAATAGATCAAATACTCCATTATTATGAACCATTTGCTCGTGTCCTTTCTTGTTTTCCATTTTCATTTAAGCATATATGTACATTTTCAGATTAACTTCACGGCCGTCATTTGATCAATAGAAGCCATCGTCTGAATACCCATCTACTAGTTTATTACACACTTTCTGCTTTGAAGCTTTGTATTCGCTTTAATACCTGTATTCGCTTTGTACTCTTTTAGTGTAGTAAAGTGCAACAAAGCGTCCTTTCACCGTTGCCTATTATATCGTGTCTTTCATGTAGCTCGACAATAAGCTTAATTTAAATTTTACACACATGCTGACTGATTATTAATATATCACGACTACGGTCGGAGAAACATACGATGGACAACAATAGTGCTGTTTTGTTTCTGGTGAGTGTACTTCTTCATGCAATTAGTCAGAAACAGCGAACACTTTGTATTCATTATCGCGTCGGCTCTCGTATTCCCCATCTGGCGTGCATGCTAGAGAAAGGGACCCTTTCGCATGGTTCATTTTCTTCTGTGGAAATGAACATGAAAATGCAAGCTTGGATCCCACTGCCATAATTACCTTTATGAACCACCTAGATTTGGTGCAAGTCTTGGGTACTGTCTAAACTAAAAGATAGTGCCTACAGGTTTTGAAAGTACAGACAATGTGTGGTAACAGAAAGGAGTTACTCTTTAGTCTGCTTGTGGGCGGGGTCATATATTTTCATTACCGTATGCGTAAAACTATACAGCCGAAACTGTCCTCACCATATAATGGCATAATCTCTCGCAAGAAATATAAAAAGATTGTTCTACTCTGGTGAAGCTTAGGTGGCGTCGTATTCTAAATATATATTATTCAGGTGATTATTTTGGGCCGATTGTTTTTTTCTAAATCTTACTCTGTGAGAGCTAAATGGCCTTATACAACTTTTTTGTAGCCATGTTCTCTGTAAGCTTTCAACTGGTATGTTTCAACATTGTTAAAGCACGAACGCATGAATCTCTCTTGTGTGTGAACATGAATATGAATATGACACCTCTCCTTGTGTAGACGGCATAAGCCAGATAATACCTTGAAGACCCACTGGTCGAGATGGGCGAGCAACGAGATTCCACCTGTAGTTAGGAAGAACATAACTAAATGAGATTAGAGTGATACCCAATGCTCCCGATTCCCCCAGAGAGGTCCACAAGTGGGTAACGGAGAGAGCTTGACTGGGTGTTGGTGGAGAGGACTCCTTTTCCAATTCAGTTGCATTCACATAATCTACTCTTTAAGTAGAAAAAGGCTAAATGAAAAGTGCAACCAATGCATTTCAGATTCGTTTATGCAGATAAGATACAACTTGAAAAACAATCTAAAACAACAACCGCTTTTTGGAGTACACACTCGTGGCCGCCACGTCGAATGGCCGCCACGTCGACTCTCTGATTATGTTTTGTTTTCAAGGCTGCAGAGGGTGTAATGTCAGTTGTTTTAGCTTTTTTTTATTTCTCTCCTGCACCATGTACACAGATGACGATAATTGTCGGATGAAAGATTCAAAATTGCGTATTGTTTCGCATGTTTTCAAGTACAATATCAAATTTCCCGAGGTAAAGTTAATTGAAAGAAAAAACCCATATGTTAAATTTTAGCTATCAAAAATTCAATCACAAGGAAAGACTTTTAAGTACTCAGTGTTAGTCACATTCTCTTTCGGTAATTGACGGCTCCCACTGCGCTGTGTATTCGTTCTCCACAGTTAATCCTTGTGACCGGTTAATTTCGGATAAGTTATTACCTGTTTTTATCCACTTGAAACTTCAATAGATTGTACACGACCTGGAACCTCGAGCCCTTATGAGATATACAAAATATTTCACAGCGTAATTCCCACTCTTCTCGATCCAGGTAGGACCGAAAGAACTATAAAGTTTTGACTAACACTCATCTGGAATATTTAGAGAGGATACGGAGCAGGTGGAACAAAAGTATAAACTACAGGTATCTGCGCATTCTTCTAATCTACATATCGAAGAACCTAGCTTAACCGCTGAGTTCAACAGAATGTATTAGCAGCAATACATGTGTTTCGCAACGCGGTGACCTCGCCCATGTTGACAACCAGTCCTATTCCTATTTCGGTGGATAAGCAGGATATATGATGATGAACAATAATTGTCCATAACTAAAGTTCACGCCTGTAATCACAGTAGTTTTCACGGAATAATTTCCAAGAGTTGATATCTAGTCGCCGGTTTTTTTAGGCGTATTTGTGATTAACATTTTGCTCTAACTTGGTTTGGAAAGCTTTTAACAGCGCTAGACTGTCCGACAGGTTGATGCTCTCCGGTCAAACGTTAAACTTACAAAATATAACCTTACGCCGATTATCTCTTGATAGAATGAAGGTAACCAGTAAAGACCGGTCTGTGTCATAAGAACAAATTCATATCATACTGTAAATTTATTTCAAGTAAAGCTGCTCCCTTATGGATTTAATGTCCGACGGGACAAGTGATAAAAATACGTTCGAGCAACCCGGTCGCGTATAATCTAATGTGGCCACCTTTTTCCATCGTCGACATACATATGACCTAATTCGAGAGTAATAACTCATTAACTCTATCTTTCCTGGGCTTTTTGAGACATCTGCGTTCTTACCTAGCGCTAGGGAGCTGAAACTTACCACGTTATACCCTTGGGTCAAACTCTATCAGAAAATGTAAAAAAAAAAGAATCCAAGATGGCCGGTCTGATGACAGTGACGTCATTTTCATAAAAGGTTTTTTTGACGATTTTGAGGTCGGATGATTTTATTTATGTTATTTCTATGATAGATTAGTAAATATTAATGTGATGTGAAATAAAATAGTTTTTGCCCACTTTTCCTCTCGGAAATACAGACTTTTTTAAGAAAAAAACATCACTTTCCTGGTACCCCAGGTGGCCGCCATCTTGAATTTCCCATGAGCCTTTGCTTTGGGGGTTATGCAAATGAGATCAAATTGACCCCAATATGATAAACTAAAATGTCACGGAGTGTCAGCTCTCAATTTCTGTGTCGTTCCGGAGATAGCGCAGAAAGTGTTGGTAGTGAGGGGGGAGGGCGCATACTGGCTCCCCACGCCTGGTACGGTCGAATTCATGTTGATGTTCGTACTAATGCTTATCCGGAGAAGCGTTGAGGAGCGCACGAGAAAAGAGATCGTCAGTTAGAGAAATGAGTTGTTTCGAAAAATACACAGTGTTCGACATTTCTTATCTATCTTGGTCCAGAAGTGGAGGACATTCATCCTTGTCTTGCCTGCCGTGGATATTAGGTACAAGAGAAGTCATTTCTCAGAAGAAACAGTGCAGGAAACAAGTTTTGAAACACAAGGTGATCGCATTTCCCTGACAAAGGCATTCTTCCAAAAGTGAGAGCGCATCGCTCGTAGTAAAAAATATGATCGTCAACGTCACTGGGTAAGATTGAAGACATTCTGAGTATGTTTGTGTGGAAATATAGTGACATGAAGTATAAAGATACTCCGTGAGACTGAACATTAATTCTCTGATCTGTCTCTCATAGATTTTTAGTGAATAAATTTTGCAATTGGCGCATGCAAATCTGGTACCCGTTATTCATACGCTATAGGACGGGTCCCATACTCAGAATTACGATACTCAATTTCTATGGAGCTAGCCTTAATGACGGGCTAATCTGTCAGCATTGTTGTATCTGGGGACAGAGAGTCTGTATATTGCCGGTTAATGAGCACTTCGGTCTATTCGCTACGTTATAATCATGAAGTTTTCGACGGGCTTATTAAAATATCAAGCATTTCTATCCAGCGGTCATGTTTGGGGAACATATGCGATATGCTAGTTAAGATGTATTGCTGAGAAAATGTCTCTGTTAAGCAGAAGCAGGTATGTTGATAGATTTTCCTGATTCAATCATTCGCCCGGACCTGTCGATTCGGTAGTTGATTTTCTGTAACGAATCGAACGACTACCTAGTGGCACTGCTTCGTAAATAGATTGACGACCTCAATAAGAATCACGAATTTACAGCCGCGAATGTGAAGGGGTGATTAATCTATACATCAGACGAATAACCTCAGAGCGGTCATTCAGTAGCCAACCGTTGTTCAAAATGAATTTGCACGTCCACAATAGAAGTCTTTTATCGCAGAGCAAAATTAGCACCAAAATTCAAGGATTCATAAGGCTTAATTAGTTTAGCTAGCTTTAGGCAGATAGAAGCGATCACCAGTTGTGAATGCTGCCCACAAGATATCAGGCTCTTACCGTTCCTAACGCCCAACGGTATATATTTATCCAAGCTTAACTTACAGATCATATGCGAAAGTCAATTGCATCCAAGTCATGCTTTGATTGAGATTATTCATACGGACGTCATCCAATTATAGTTTCGCGTGGCGTCCTCCTTGCCTCAGATTAACAATTTCTGACGTTGGGTGGCCTTTTTTCTTCTGCTCCGAAAAAAACGAGCAACAGAGGGTGGAAATATAGCAAGCTGATGGCTCACATTTTAAGAAAGTTGAAAAGCAAATTCATGTGGCTTTGTGTGATTTTGTTTTAGATTGAGCTAGCTGATATCGTTTGTGAACCAAGCCCGTCGGAAGAACGACAGACCTGGATCGTATAACAAATGATCAACACATTCTCTAAACGTTCCGCCTTTCTCGTATTTGGACTGACCTTTAGAAAAGTACCTCTTCCGTAATGCGTATAACTTATTAGAAGATATGTTATTTGGTGGATCACTTCGTCGTGAGAAACCATACATCTTGCAAACATGAAATAATATGGCTGTACATGAAAGCTCGTTGACCGAACGGCGATCTCTCATCTATCCGATACTCAAAACTATTCTTATTCCATGTATTTATCGTACAAATTCGGATTATTTTCCTGCAAGAGAGAAGCGGTCAAGTTTTCAATGATGCCGGAAAGACATCATGATGCCCACAAAAACATCAAATCCGTATCAACCGAGCTGATTGACAATTTCATAGGGTATAGCATGACGAGAATTGTGGCGACATTCGTTGCCGTCTACGATTTCTCTGCCTGATTATAGTTATTCAGTTAACATCAACAGGGTGTAGCATAATAGAAATGCGTGTAACCGCGAAGGCCGTGACATATCTTGTACTGACAACTTTGCTCTTTATTTCGATTTGGAATACCACGATACTAGTGCGTAACAATTGAGACGCAGGTTCAGACTGGTAGTGAGCATTCGTCGTCCATGAAACATTTCTGCGTACGTAGTCAGAATACTTTTGATTCAATCGTTTCCATAAGTGGGCTGTATTAGTCTGTTTGTCTAGTGCTCCTTAGATTAAGTACGTCTGATTGCTAAGCGTATTCTTTTAATCGGATTACTCGACCCTATGTGAAAACGGTATACTTGTGTTGTACTTTTGACTCTTTTCTAGTAATGCCTTCCAGAAGTCGCATTGAAGCGCAGACGAAAAATGAGGGCAAGGCCATATACTGTCATCGTGACCAGCCCGAGTTACTTCGAACCACGCACATCAAACAAAAATTGTACATTTTTGAAAATTTGTTAACCTCTAACTTTTGGTTTGTCTTTCATGTGGTAAAGAGAAAGTACATGTAGCTAACCGTAGAAATAATACACGAAACAATTACTGAACCACCAGCGACATAACATTATCTTCCGCGCGTATATGCGTCAGTGAGTTTTCACGGGTCCAAAAGCTCTGAAAGTCGACAATTGATGTCTAAAGAGTTAATCGTAGCGGCAGACGGACGATACACTTCCTCGATTCCTGTAACTACCGTGCATTAAGTTGTCATCTTTGCAGAATCAGGGGACAGAGAGTCTCTATTTCGGCTGTCAAATTACACACTCTGGTTGATTCACTGCGTTGGGTTTATCACATATTCGACGGGCTGAAATTGCTGGCCATATAAACAGTCTACTGATAACGCACTCCAGGTACCTTGGCGTATTGCAAATACATTCGAACGGTTCTGAAATACGACAGGTTCCTGAGTTGTTAGCTTTGCCGTATCTGGGAACAGAGATTCTGTGTTTCGGCCATCAAATTATACACCCTGGTACATTCACTGTGTTGTGATTATCATGTACTCGACGCCATGAAATTATTGGCCATATAGCCTACTAAACACACACTCTAAGAAACTTGACGTGTTGCGAACAAATTCGAACGTTTCAGGAATATGATAGGTTAGCGACGCGGAGATACATGTACGAACGTTACATAAATATGATAGGTTAGTGACGCGGTACTGGGAGGAGAAAATATCTCCTAAACAGGTGCAGTGATGGTAATTTCTTCTGCTCGCTCATTTATTTGTCTGGATCTGTCAATTTGGCGGATTTTATGTAACAAATTGAAAGATTAATGCATCGGTGTTTCGTGGTAAACGAGCACATGTTTGATTGCCTGGATAAATATCAATAGATTAATCTTGGTCCCGCCAATGCAGAGAAATCACTGTTTTATGCATCCAACGAATAACGTCAGACCCGACATTCAATATTCAACCGTCGTCCATAATAGAAAAGTTTTATTGCGGGAAAATTGGCATCAAATTCAAGCAAGCATAAAGCTGAAAGAGTTTAGCCCCATCGCAACGGTGTTCATTTCTCGGATCAGTGGCACAGTATAATTCGTCACAGTCATAGCTTGTGACTGTTATATGAACACCATTTAAATCTACTTTTGCGCGGTTCTCATACGGTATCTCAACACAAATTATGTCTATTCGACCTTGATGGTTGAAACTTTGCGACTGAGAAAATGAACGAGAAAATATAAAATTTGACGACTTGGTTCGGAAATGGTGGTTCGATTGCCGTCGCTGGAAGAAGGATCTCAAATGTGTATTTGCGGTCTGTAACCCAAGAGGTGATGCGGTAATGTAGCAAATTATGAATTATCTATTTGTCGGGGGCTCAGAAAGCGAGATAACGCTGGATATTTCGGGTTTCTTCATGCCGAAACATTCTCATACATATCCGGTATTCGTGTTTGTGGCATCATTTATTTAACAATCACAAAAAGTTTCTCAGGGAAAGAGGTATTGTCTTTCAACCAATCATAACGACATACCAAAATTATACTGGACTCCCAAAATGCATAAATCACCATACAAAGCTAGATTCATAGCTGGTTCTAGAAGTTGCACCACCAAGCTTCTTTCAACCCTATTGACGAGGGCCCTTCAGGAGGTAAAAGCATTTTGGGAAAGGTATTGCGCCACTATTTCTAAGCACTCTGGCGTTGAATGTATGTGGATATTGAAAAACTCAAAATGTCTTACGGAAGAACTTGATGCTAAAGGTCACATACCGTACAGACATGTATCCACATGGGATTTCTCGACTCTCTATACTACAATCCCTCATCAGGACCTTATTGACCGTCTAAGTTCATTAATAGTATCTGTGTTCAAGAAAACTGATCGTAGATATATTAATGTCAGAAGCCATAAAGCATTCCTTAGCTCTACTACATACAAGAGATATCATTCATGGGATGTTTCTTTGTTTATAGAGTTGCTTGAATTTCTCATTAAAAATATGTATGTGAAATTTGGCAACACAATATATCAGCAGCATATAGGTATTCCAATGGGTACTAATTGTGCTGACCTGTATCTGTTCTCTTATGAATATGACTATATGCAGGCGCTTTCAAAAACCTATCCATTCAAAGCCCGTTCCTTCTCATTCACCAAACGCTATATAGACGATCTTCTCGCTGTGGATAATCGCTATATAAATGGCGCAGTGAAGGATATATATCCACCTTCACTGGATTTGAAGGCAACTACAGATAGCCCTACAGGCACATCATATTTAGATCTATATCTCTATAAAAATGAAGCGGGCATTCTCTCTCGTCGACTTTATGACAAAAGAGATGATTACAATTTCGACATCGTAAACTATCCTTTTCTGGACAGTAATATTTCAGTGGGACCTGCATATGGCGTATACATATCTCGCTTAGTAGCATTTGCTAGATCCTGTGTTAAATGTGACGATTTTAATCAACGTCACAAAACACTGGTGCAGAAACTTAAAAAACAGGGCTATTCCACCAAGCGCCTACACTCAAAGTTTCTCAAATTTGGCGATACATATCGCATGCTGATAGCAAAATACGAACGTATCGTGCAAGATCTATGGCGTGACGTTTCGTAACTTGTGTCTAATTCCGTTTAACCCGGGGCTAGGGGCCGTATGAACCCATGGACTTCAAGAACCTCATGGTACTCATATGAACAGGCACAATCAAAGCGTGACTGAGATACATCATTCTTTAGATGACGACTTTGCAACGAATATTATGGATTAAGAATACTGATCAGCGATACGGATTTGATATTTTTGGAACATGACGATGTCTTGCCGGCATCATTGAAAACTGTTGACCGCTTCCCTCTTGCATGAAACAAGCCTATGTTTTTGTATACCACGATTGTTTTTTTGAATTTGGTGCTAATACTGTTATATGGAATATGGAATAGGTCTTTGGATTATGGACGCGGATATTCTCTAATGGACGACGGCTGGATTATGAATGACGGACTAGACGCTTGTAATTAAACTTTCGTCCTGAAAACGGACATTTGTACAATATGGGAGAATGTACACTTTGGTCCAGATTCGGCGATCCAGCTTCACCCCTTTAAAGCAACCACAAAGCAATTTTCCATGAAATCCACCATAACATTGAACAACTGGTATTATTGTTTTTCTCTCTGCATGTTATGAAACCATCAGATTGAAATGACCTGCATTCAACATGCCGTGCTATTCCAAATGTCCAGCTATCGCTATGTAGCCAAATATGACGGGATTAGCTATAGCAACGGCAATGTTTAGGTATCTACATACATGTAGATCCAGGCCTTTCCTCAATTGCTTTCCTTTTGCTGATGGGAGAAGGAATGGTGTTGGATTTACCGTATTATCCTTATTTTTAGGAACTGGGCTATAATATATTTTTATCGGAATAGCAAATATGCGTAGATTTCTCTTTCTTTCTCTTTCCTGGTAATACCTATATTAATGTTCAGCCTTCTTTCCCGATTATTGTAAGCTCGACTACAGATTTCGGCGGAACCATTCGTCGGAAAAGCACACGTCTTGATTTCATGTCCGAAAGACGTGAGGCTCTTGTGGGAACTGGACTGTCGGGTTGGAACTGGACGTTATACATCACGCATTTTGTGCCTCTGCCCAGGCTCTTTGAATTCCAAGAGGCGATGCTTTAAGATTGCGAGTTATGAATTCACTTTCTCTTTCCTTCTTGAGGAGAAATTGCGTTAGATATTTCGGTTTTCTTTGTGTCGAAACTGTCGCCTATGTATCAATTCAGTATGATAAAATAATTTAGCCTTACCAAGCCTGATGGGGCAGTGACCCTGCACTATATCCAGATCGACACAAAATTGAGAACGTGTGATCACTGACTTTATAACCTTATGGATTATCACATTGGGGACTTTTGAACCTATTCGCTCAAAAATCCAGGCGGAGGACCATGGGAAAATTCAAACAAACGAGCCATGAGAGTGCGACTGAAAAATTGCGTTTTCTCAGTTTTTCTTCAAATTGTTTGCCTCTGTTTGCGGAAAATGTTACACAAATATTAAATTCAATAAAATCTGACCTAAAAATAAAACTGACCTCACTATATTACGCCACTGTGGCTATGTTGTTATATTGCTGCTAGAGGTTGACCTCGAGATGAAAGTCACTCCTGCCTCCCGCTTTCCTTAAGAAGTAAGGAAAATATTCACGGGTAGGCTGAAATGCCACCCCATCCCTCGCCCAGGTCAGAAAAATTTCCAGAAATACCAGGCCTGGTAGGGTTAAGAACCGATAACAGGCACTGTTTGCTCCAAGGAAAGGGTCGTAACTATGAATACTCCATCTCATCTCATACCATATATTTTGTCATGCCTAATGTTAATTACCACAGCTGATACGACCCATTCCATATATACGTGCAATTCAACAAATTATTTCTCCGTTGGACTTGACGTGGAACTATTGCAACGATAGAACATTAATCAATCGAAGGAGTCCACAATAAGTTTGCTATATAGAAGCGTTAATTGCTAGCAATATATTAATGCAGACAACATTGGCTGAATACATGCCCGTAACAGTCATTGAGAGTCCATCATATCAGGATTTCCGACAGGAATAATCCCTTCGAAAAGCAGATATATGTTGTCCTATTCAATATAATAGAACGAACGTTCCGAAAGGTACTCAGTAACATTTCGAAAGAATTTCACCTCAGAATATATGTTCACAGGATCACAGGGGCGCTGTAAAAACAGAGTGTACGAAAAATCGATCACTCCATATTACTACAGTAGGCACTTGGTGAATTGGAATTACAATATCTCCCAATGGTAAATGAGACCATAATTACATAACATTTCAATCTATACCCATCTTTGTTGAGGCAATACAACATGCAAGGAGAAAATGGTTTATTATTCCTCTATTGAATCATTGTCGCAAAATTATGGTCAGACAGGTATTGCATAATTTCCGCTCTTTCCAGCATAAAAAGAATACAAAAGCAACAGTAATGGAAAAGTGGAAAAAGTGTAAGGTCATATATTTGAAACGTAGAGAGACGAGTTGTGTACAAATTCCCATTCAGCCTTTACGCATTACGTCTGCATTAGCTTTCAAAGGACTGGTATATTTCTGTAAAGGGACTGGTATATTCCTGTGGATGTGCCACAAGACGCGTTATATTTTCAGCGCAGAAAATGTTAGCGGCATAGCAGGATTATTAGTAAATATTCCATTAACTGATTCTAAACATTCGGTGTAGCAGTCTTGACCATCAGGTATGGCATCAGCCCTTCCACATCATGGCAATTATCCGTTAATCCTAAAACAGGATGCTGGGTCATTGTAGTAAGGACCTTTATCCTGTTTGTTATATGGGTTCGAGACAGAATACTCAAGAATACAAGGCTTGATAGTTCAATGCGGTCAGTGTTTCTTTGTTGCTGGTATTACAGACAAAGATCCATGAAAACAGAGTCGTCAATGTGAACTGGAAGTTATTTTGAATAGCATCAGTAGTACATCTGATGATCTTTTAATTATCAGTCCAGTGGAATATTTGAATAACGTTTTCTAATTGAGTGAAAAATGCAACTTTGCATAGATTGAGTGCTTCGTTACTGAAAATATAGCAAAGCTCTGACCATGTTGATGTATGTTGTTGTTAATCACGTGAAAACAAGTATACAAGCATCTAGTCCGACATTCAATATTCAGCCGTCGTCCATTAACGAATTTCCGCGTCCATAATCCAAAGACCTATTCCATATAATAGCGTTAGCACCAAATTAAAAGCATAACTCATAGTATACATAAACAACGACTAATTTTCTGCAAGAGAGATTGATGTACCTCAGTCACGCTCGGCATATCAGTCAATGCTTAGTCACTTTGTGGTTGTGTATTTTCTCGATCTAGTTCTATCCTAAGGTTGTATTCGATATTCAGTATTCGACCTAAATATGTAATATACACATAATGTCTTTTTCGGTTATCCCTGTTAGTTTCACCCAACCAGATGACGAACTAAGATATGTATTCTTACGAAGTAGGCTACAGATCGCAAATTGTCCGGTAATGAGTGAGTCAGTCAGTCAGTCCATCCGAATCCTTTCGTCGGCAAAATAAGGAGAACCGTTGACATTAGAAGCTTGATTTTTGGCATGAACGTGCATTAGGGCATTGTTACCAGCAAGTTCTGAGCTGACCGAATTCTGTGAAAATTTGATTTATAATTATTTGTTTTACTATTTATTGATGACTCAGCGAGTGCACTGTCATGCCCATCGGGAACCCTTGGCTGTATGTTTCACTGTATATATAACACAGTACAAAATCTGGTGGGATATGCCATCCGTAATTGTTTTTATGAAATAGGAATGCTAATTTTCCATCATTTGTTAGTGCATTTATCTGCACTGCTATTACCAACTTGCCATCCTCAATACACACAATTCAGTATAATGTTATAGATATATGTAAACTGTGGCCTTTAACGTGTATCCTATTTCACATCCGAACATTTCATCACAGACCACATCAGGCTTCAAATTCGGGCCGCTGGTGGTGAAATATCCTACATCAACCAATTAAGTCAGCCTGGTGCAATAACCCAGCAGAAGAAAGAAAGATGTGGTATCATCCTTCAGATTAGTCTGTGTGAGCAACAATGATAAAAGTTTACTGAGGGTGAAACAAAGCCATCCTGCAAGCCACCCAAGGAATTGATCAGCTTGTGTTGGGACATTTTGTTGGTATCATGTAAGCTGTTTAGTAGTTTACGCATTCAAATCTCCATACCATATTTTCTGTTATTCAACAGACAAATTTCTTTACTGGTTTTAATTGTTTAAGTTTTACTGGGTTTCAACTGCTACAGATAGTAACACACTACTGATACTGTAGAAATGGGTCTCAAAACTAACAGCTGGTGAACTATTTGGTAGTGTAAATTTAATTATTCCATGTTGAGTGCAATTTGTTCACATGAATGGTGGAATGTCTGGACTCTCAAATGAAACTGTGGTATACATGTACATATCTCAAGCATGTCAGGTTTGAGGAACAAGCATGGTTGCAATTAAGATATAATCAAAGAAATTTCGTGACAATTATTGAATCTAAGTAGGCCCCTACATAACAAAATTAGCTTGATAGAAAAAGGCGTTCCTGGCGCGAATTGTTTTCTTTTGAGATAGAATGGTATTTTCTGAGTTACATGTACCTGTACAAAGATAGGTTGTTCAGGGAGGCTTTGTTTTTGCTGTTGCGTGCATCAAGTGTATGGAAATATGATATATGCACCAGAGCCCTGATCTACAGCTGTATAAAACTCAACATCTGGCATTGACGGCATGTTTAAAGGGTCTTAATTTATTTTCTTTGGGTAGAATTTAACCAGATAAAGTAACTTTGATCATGATGTGAAAATATAAGCACATACTTTGAGGGTTTTTTTTTGTATCTCTTGAATATTGACTATATATCACACTGGGATATAATTTAAACAAAAAATTACATTAGGGGGTACAGAATCACTGCCACGGAGTGTGTTGGTGTGTCACAGAAATGTAATTCCGATTCACACAACGAAGCTGAGGTGGTTTAATGTTTATCAATGAAGAAAATCACCGATCAACCATCATAGAATATAATGTGAAACAAGACAACCGGAATAGTACATTCTTCAGATTGCCGATACCCAAAATGTGTTGTCTTATATATCTAGATAACAACGTGATGTAGAGACGCTATTTATTCGTCTTTGTACCGGTTATGCTCAGGAGAATGACATAGAATCATTATTATCTTGTGCAGAGAAGGTGTTGGTCTTGAGTTGAATTACCGTAAACTACATAAATGCTACCTTTCTACTATGGTACTATATACAAAAATTTGTTGTATTGTTGGGAAAATAATGCGATTCAAAAAGTTGTTTTGATCCTGGACAAGGGCACTGAAAACCATTAAAGAGATGTAAATGTATTTTCACACGTAAAGCTTGAAATCTACTGAACTTTTTATTATTCAATCTGTTTCCTTTAGTTAAAAAATTGTAAAATTAAATCGGCGATCGTTATTTATTTTTGGAATGAAAGCGCATTAGGAGACTGTTACCAACAAGTTCTGAGCTGACCTACTTTTGATGAAAATTTTTGGTGATTTTTGATGAAAATCACCGGCGATTCTGACTTGGGCAGTGCCCATCTTAATATAGGCAGGATTTCAACTGGGGGTGGGGATTTTCAAGAGTTCAGTTCGCGTTCGAGTCCTAATGCCTACTCTACGTCGTAGGTCCTGTGACGTTAGTCACACTGCTCATGTTTAATATTCCGTTTCAAAATCCTTGATTTTTGTCCATATGAGCTAATCAGGCTAATTAGCATATTCAGTGAGGTTCAATATGCTTATATTAAATGATTCGATATGTCTAGAATCATGTGGCAGGCTTCAAAAAATGTCGAAATCCTTAGTTTGAGGGCAAAAAGTGGTCCAAAACACCCCATGTTAAATCTCAGCATAGAGAGATAAATTGGCTAGAATTGTTGGCTAGTGAGATTCTCAAGAATGATGAAGGATTTCTCCTGCTTGTATTAGTTGTAAAATTCTGAATTAGTCTTGTTAGGTATTGTTACGGAGAGTACACGTCAAAGCTTAATTGTTAACGTAAAGCTGTACAATTGTGTAGTTTTCTTAAACTTAGGAGGAGGGAAAAGGATGCTAGGTAACTCCTAGCACCCTCTAGGATGAAAAGTTTCCCCAATATTTAACATTCCACGTAAAAGAAGATGAAAGCGTGATGTCGATGCCTTACCCAAACCCTACTTTTTATCTTCCCGACACGTTTTTCAAACCTGTAGTAATTAATCTCTCATTTCATTTCCAAAAGCCTTTTTGTTAAAAAAGGACCCTCATCCGGTTTGTTATATCGGTACAAGGCAGAATAATTATTCGGGAATACATCGCTTGATATTAAGTAATAAGATTACATTTGGATCAGTGCTTTATCATCGCAGGAACATATTTTATGCCAGAATAGTACCTTCTTCTCTCACATTACTTGCCAAAGCAAAGAAACCATTTAAAGACTACAGTGTGAAGTTGTTGTAAACCTTAAAATTCGGATAGTATATTTCGAGCAGACAGAGTATGTAGGATCGAACAAGTTTGTATATGTAATGATTTTCCAGGGAAACAGAGTTCAGCCGTCAGTAGGGAAAACCTATTTCATACACAAGAATAAATACGTTTGTGTGTGTATGACGGTGTCGTTGACAGATGTTGACTACAGCGGCTTCACAAGTGTCATGAGAAATGCAAAAAGTAACGTTGGAAACATTATCGAGGACATCGGTATCTCTGGTGCAACTTTTCTTAAGCTCTGTTCTATACCGCTTGTGTTAGGTAATGTTTAGCGCTATGTGTCTGGATATCGTAATCAAATGCAGGGACACTAGCAAAGCGTATTTGTGAGAAATCATGATATGGAAAATAATCAAGTTCAAATTATTCCTAAATTTATCACCTACATGTATGTGTGAAAAGGGCAAAACTACCTGTCGTGCAAAATACTCCAACAACGGGTTCCAGAAAGATTACATTTCATGAATCATGTGTATGCTAGCAATATCAGACTACTAAGAACAATCGACCTTTACATGCCTTCAGTGTTATTATCCACTTGAAAATAGTCATCTTGTTAATGTATTATACGAGATAACGTTGTATTACATGAGGTCAGGTACAGGATTTGCGTATCGAATAAACATTCCTCAGTTTCATATTGCCCAAGCCACCTTTAATGATATATACATTATCTATGCAAGAGGCTGAACTCTATGTGCCAATAATCTGAGCGATAACGTGGACTAGGGCTACCGAGTTACGCACTGGCCAGCCGTGCAGTCTATTGTCAAATTATCTCTAGTTCACGACAGGGTAGCATCTTTCAACTCAATGACATCATGTGAAGGGTGATGGACATGTTTTCATCATGCTTCATGATTATATCTGAGCATTAATAACAACAAAGGCACCATCAGCCCCAACGGCACTTGAATCTATATTTATAGGAATGGATGGTAATGGTAAACATTTCAACAGAGAACAAAACAATGTCGGGTTTATATGTCTACTGATATCTGTCATATTCGTAGATTATCCGTTAAACGTGCAAAGGCTTTGTAGATTTACTGTGAATACTAATCCTGTAGCCATGACTTTTTTTCCAGGCTGTTATTTCGAATTACATAGGAAAATCGGATGTTGATTCGAAAAGGTAAGATGATTATATCGAAGAAAATAGCTTCTTTAAATGATTCCATTAAGAACGCTGCCTGTATTCGTTCGAAAAGTAACCACAATTATCCCCTATTAATGTGTTCCTGGAAATCCTGTAAGACACGGAATTTAAAAGTCATATGCCCAGTTGAGGAGGGCCCTTCAGGAGCTAAAAGCATGTTGGCATATTGCGCCACTATTTCTAAGAGCTCTGACATTGAATGCATGTAAATATTGGAAAACTCAAAATGTCTTACGGAAGAACTTGATGCTGAAGGTTACTCGTCGTTCAGACATGTATCCACATGGGATTTCTTGACTATATATAATATAATCCCTCAACAGCACCTTACTGAACGTTTTAGTTCATTAATAGTATCGGTGCTCGAGAAAATTGATCGCCGATATATTAATGTCAGAAGCCATAAAGCATGCTTTAGTTCTACTACATAAAAGTGATATCATTCATGGAATGCTTCTTTGTTTATAGAGGTGCTTGAATTTCTCATTAATAATACTAGTAGTTCAGCTCCTTTTATTAACATAGGGGGATAGCGTGCCCTTTCTATACTACTCATCGCGCACTACCCATCGCGCATGCGCAGTCGACCCATTCTACTGTAGGGTGCAAGCCTGGCCCATGGAATCTCAGGTAATGAAAACCCCAGGTCTCTCGCCCCACCCTATCCCGCGCCACACCTATGCGACCCGCTGTGCAGTGAGTAAAGCGGAGTAGGAGGAGGAGGAGTCGGACGCGCCACGGATTATACTAGGGAGATGTGAAATTTGGCAATACAATATATCGGCAGCATATAGGTATTCCAATTGGGTACTAATTGTGCACCCCGTTTGCCTGATCTATATTTGTTTTATTATGAATACGACTATGTGCAGATGCATTCATAAACAGATCATTTCAAAGCCCGTTCCTTCTCATTCCCCAAACGCTATATAGATGATCTTTTGCTCTGGATAAACGCTATATAAATGACGCAGTGAAGGATATATATCCACCTTCACTGGATTTGAACTACAGATGGCCCTAACGGCACATCTTATTTAGACCTAAAACTATTTAAACATTAATCAGACCTTTCTCTCGTCGACTTTACGACAAAACAGATGATTACAATTTCGACATCATAAACTCTCCATTTCTGGACAGTAATATACCAGAGAGACATGGATATGGCGTATACAGATTTCGCCTAGTAGCATTTGATGGATTCTGTGTTAAATGTGACTAGTTTAACCAAAGCCACAACAAATTATTGCAGAAACTTATAAAACGGGGCTATATCATCAAACGCCTTCACTCAACGTTTCTCAAATTTGGCAATGCATATCGCACGATGATAGCACAATACGAGCGTAGTGGGCAAGATCTATGGCGGTACGTTTCGTAACGTGTGTCTATTCCGCCTAACCCCGATCTAGGGGCCGTATGAGCCTATGTATTTCAAGATCCTCATAGTGTTGATACGAACAGACACAATCAAAGCGTGACCGAGATATATCATACTCTTTATAACGACTTTACAAATAAAATTATATGGATTAAGAATACTGATCAGCAATACAGATTTGATATTTTTGGAGTATCATGATGTCTTGCTGGCTTCGTTGAAAACTGTTGACCGCTTCTCTCTTGTGAGAAATTAGCCTAATTTTATGCATACTATGATTTATTATCTTAATTTGGTGCTGATGCTATTATATGAATTAGGCCTTTGGATTATGGACGATGAAATTCTTTAATGGAAGACGGCTGAGTATTGAATGACGGACTAGACGCTTGTATTTGGAACTTACATACAGTCATAACAACGCCTGGTGAGATTTGATAAGGACAAAGCAGTATTCATCATGGCTGTGTGGAATAATATAATGTCTAGCCATATTCCCCAGACAGACACCAACGTACGGTCAGTTCGTGAAAGAAATCCTTTAGAGCCGCATCAATCCTAAATGATCGCCAAATGTTTGTATAAATCAAAGATTGTTGCCAGGATTTTGTTGCCAGGAATTTTGTGGAATTTATTCGCCAATAGCGATGACCGAACATACGAGGGAAACGATAAGTTTTTGTTCTGGGAATGCAGGTTGCTATTTCTCCAGGTACTCATACACTGAAAAACCAAAATCATAGAAGTGGTGTACTTCTCAGCAAGACAAGTTTCGTTTTGCTTTTTATTTTTCTTAGCCCACCACTGTCCACATTATAGTATATTCCCATCCATTCTGCTGGCACTCATTCTGCTGGTGGACGTTTCGTCCCCGAGGCCCGCCCCCTGTACAGACCTTTTGGTCTCTGATATATGTTGGCATTTGTGGGAAGTTGATGCTGGGTCGACATCGGGCCTTACAGAGTAGTCTTTTGTGTTAAATGCCGTCATTTTCATCTGACGAAGATACAGCTCACCAATCTCCAGTGTACGAGTTGTCAGAGAATTTCCATCATAGCTCTCTAGATTTGTATCTAATACCGCTTATACCGATGCTAGTGGCCGTGTGGTCATATCATCCAAGTTGCCACATGAACAGGTACAATAAAAGCGTATCTGAGATACAACACATATCACGAATCGTTAGATTATTGGTATGTGCTTTAGAATAGGTTAACCGGAAGATTATACTGAAAGTCATGTGACTCTATCAGTATGTCGGCACCTCTTCCCACTTCCTTTATATGTGTTGTAATTACTCTATTTATTGGGGTTGATTCCACATATTTACTCAGTTGGAGGCTTTAGGTAAACGGCGTTATTCTATTAATATATTTGAAACTCCTCTTGATCAAATTCATGTTTTCTTTACTGCTGTTCTATCTCTTAGCTGAAACCACTCTCAACTCTCAACCATAAAACCGGTCCTGGTTTTGATGCAATTGATTTTAAGTAAGCACCAATGTTACAATAGATCAAATACTCCATTTTTATCAACCAGAGCTTGCGTCCTTTGTTGTGTTCCATTTTCATTTAAGCATATATGTGCGCTTTCAGATTAACTTCAAGGACATAATCAGCTGTGTCATTTGATGAATAAAAGCCATCGTCTGAATACCCATGTACTAGTTAATTACACATTTCTTGCTTTGAACCTTTGTATTTGCTTTGAAGCTTTTATTCGCTTTGTACCGATAAGTGTAGCAAAGCGCATCAAAGCGTTCATTCAAAAGCTTAATTTAAGTTTTACACACATGCGCATTAATTATTAATATATCACGACTATGGTCGGAGAAATTTTGTAATGTACAACCATAGTGTGGTTCTTTCTGATGTGTGACTGCACAATGTAAAATGCAAAATGTACTACATGTTATTCGTCAGAAACAGCAATCAATTTGCATTCAGTATCGCGTCGGCTCTCATATTCCCCATCTGGCTTGCATGTTAGAGGTAGGGATCCGTTGGCATGCTTTATTTTCATCCGCGGAAATGGAAATGAAATTACAAGCCTGGATACCACTGTCATAATTACCATAAGAAACCATTTGGTGCAAGCCAAGGGTACTGTCTAAATTGAAATTAGGTATTGCCTGCAGGTGTTGAAAGTATAGAAAATATGTGGTAACAAAAAGGAGTTACTGGTCAGTCTGCAAGGGAGTAGGGTCATGTATATTTTTACTGCCGTATGCGAAAAGCTATACGATCGACTCTCCCCCACCACATAATGGCATAAGCGCTGGCAAGAAATTTAAACCGATTGTTTTGCTCTAGTGAAGCAATGGTGGCGTCATATTTCAGAAATATATTATTCGGACGAATACATTTGGACCGATTGTTTTTCAATTTCTTAGCCTTGCAGAGCCACATGCCTTGGGACAGCCTATTTGTAGTTCTGCTCTCAGCAAACTTTCAACTGGTATGTCTTAACATTGTTCACGCACGAACGCATGAATCTCTCTTGTGGATGGAGATGAATATGAATAAGACACCGCACCATATGTAGTCGATATTATCCAGTAAATATCTGCGGGACACATTCGTCGAGACGGGTGGGAAACGGGATTTCACCTGTATTTACGAAGAGCAAAACTAAATGAGATATTAAAGAATGGTGCCCAATGCCGTTCCCCAGAGAGGGTAACACATGGACAGCGGAGGGAGCTTGGAGGAAGTTCTCAATCTAATTTTCCCCACATAATCTACTCTATAAATAAAAGAAATGGTGGTGAAATAAATAGTACTATCAACGAAAAAGGATGCTGATTAGAGACAGCGAAGAGACTGACGAAAAGCACTCGCAGATGTTGAACTTAATTATATTTACGACCAAGTGGCATAAATGCAGACAAGACCAAAGCTATTTGGATAGGCAGTCTTGCATATTCCAAATATAAATTATGTGAGGGGGCCAGGTTGGAGTGGAACCCATCAGAGTTTACTATATTAGGAATTCAATTTAAATTAGATCTGAGTGATATATACGATATTAATTACCTACCTAAAATAAAACAAATAGATCAACTACTGAACATCTGGAGAAATCGGAACTTGACAATTTTTGGAAAAGTTACCGTAATTAAATCTCTTGCCTTACCAAAGCTTACACATCTATTCTTGTCACTTCCGAAACCACCGCTAACTTATCTAGATAAAATAAATAAATTATTTTATAATTTTCTTTGGAATGGTAAACCGGACAAAGTTAAACGTCAAGTAATTATTAGGGACTTCAAAGAAGGGGGGATTAGAATGGTAGAAGTTAATTCATTCATTGATGCGTTAAAAACAACATGGATTAGAAGGATGCTTAATATTAACAACAAATGGCAAAAATTTTTAAGTAAATATTTTGATATCGTCAAAATAATAAACTGTGGTGGAAATTTTAGAAAGGAAATAGACAATCTGAAGAATCCTTTTTGGAAGGAAGTTCTTTCGGCATGGCAAATTTTCAACAGAAAAATTAAATTTACTGAAGATAATCTTTTGAGTGAACCTGTTTGGTTAAATTCACACTGTATGAATTCAAACTTTTTTATCCAACAGTGGTCAAACAAAGGTTTGAATCACTTTAAGGATCTCTTAAACGAACAAGGAGAGCTTTGTAACTTTGTCGAAGCAAAATCGAAGTACAATTTAAAAGGTACATTTTTGGATTATGAAAGATTACTTAGGAATATCCCGAAAGAATGGAAGACAAGACAAATTATGAAAGAGAACCTCACCTCACCCATATATCCCCCTGCACTACGTATCTTGATGAAATGTTCTAAAGGTTGTAGGGATGTATATTCCACGATGGTGTCCACCAGCCTGGCCCCAATCTCTGAACTAAAATGGGAGAGAAATCTGTCCATAGTAGAATTTCGGTGGAAAAGTAACTATATGATGGCCAAATCTTGTACTCAAGACACCGCTTTATGGAATCTGCAATTTAAAATCCTGCACAGATTTCTCCCCACTAATAGTCTATTGACAAAAATGAAAATAATATTGTGTCCGTTATGTTCTTTTTGTAAAACTGAAACAGAAACGCTCGAACATTTACTGTTGTATTGTGAAATTGTCAAATCTTTTTGGCAATCATTAGAAATATGGCTCAGACAACAAACAAAAAGCTACATTATTCTTAATGAAATAACCATTGTTTTCGGGGCCCCTTTGAAGTTAAAATCTGTTAATCATATTCTTCTGATTGCCAAAAAATATATATATAATTGTAAATTAATAGGAAGACGACCCGTTCTAGAGGGAATAATTAGTCTGATAAGGTTTAATATGAAACTTGAACAAAGAATTGCTATAGTCAATGGAACCTTTTTGAAATTCGAAAAGAAGTGGCAGCCTATACAACTATTTATCTCGGAGGAGACGTAGAGCCTTTTATTGTTAACTGCCACCTCTTCAGTTGATAAAAGCGAATTGAGTACATCAATAATAACTATATTATTTTTTTATTAGTTAGGATTTTTATTAATTTTTTATTATTTGTATTACATGCTGATTTGTCAGTTTGATATGTTTATTTTAGACATACTACTTATTCTGCTGAATGTATGAATATGAATTGAAATTGGAAGATATAAAAAAAAAATTATAAAAAAAAAAAAAAAAAAAAAAAAAAAAAAAAAGTGGCATATCTGGAAAACTAGGAATGAAAGTTAACATATTTCAGGGAATGCTATTGCACAACTGATCAAGACACCAATGAAGAAACAATGCCATAATAATTTGAAGGCAGACACAAATATACCCCTCTTATGAGACACATATTGGAATACTTAAGAGATATTGTATAATAATTCTGGAGAGCATATAATGTACTTATTTATGAAATATCATTTGTATGAAAAACTGCTCACATGTTACTGTACAAACTGGAATGTGGGTATATTTTCCTTACTGTATATTATGCTTATCGTGTTGTAAAGTAAAGAAAAACAACAATCCTGCTCAGAATCGATTTTGTCGGTTCACCCATTTGCCTGGACCTGTCAATTCGGTGGGTGGATTTATGTAACAAATTGAACGATTATCCCAGTGGCACTGCTTCGTGAATAGACGAATGTTTGATTACCTGGACAGATATCATAATTTTGGAGCGGCGACGGCACACGAATGATTATACCATACATCCGAAGATTAACGTCAGATCCGACATTTAGTAGCCAGCCGTCGTCCATAATGAAATCCCGCGTCCATAATAGGGGAATTTTAACGCGGAGCGAAATAAGCACCAAAATTCAAGCAAGCATAAGTATGAACTATAACCACAAGTGGTAATAACAGGTTTGAACGTCATATTGGATAGTGGTGAAAGCGTTGGACATCAAAAGTTAAACAGACAGAATCGGCATACCTCCATTTTTTCTGGAAAATTTTGGATGATCCCGGTGACCATTTTCAAGAGACGGACCAAATTGCCATAGTCAAATTGATCATTTATAGTGAGCTTCAAAGCATTCAGGTTAGCTGTCTCAGAGAAGACAATTTTTTAGGAAACTAGATCGCTCCAATATGGCCACTAAATCGTCCGGCCAATTAATTGTATTTACTTTCAGTGCAACAGATCGCAGTCTTACCAATATATTGCAGTAGCCTAAAAATCTGTACCTATCAGGGTTATCTTTGATTCAATCTGTACCCGGAAATCTAAGATGGCCGCCATGATGACGTCACAGTGACGTCATATTCTCGCAGTCATTTTCGAATATTTTTGAGCCGATTTTTCGAAATTTTTATTTTGCGATTTTTCTCTCAAAGACTACCAAATGAAATAGAGAATAATTAGTGTTTTCAGGAATAAGATACTTTTTAGTCCGTTTAGGTCAGAAAAATACGAAGAAATTGGCATAAAATGCTGAAAACACGAATTTCTGAAATACCACATTCTCATGATTCTCTGCTCGTTGCAACATGCAAATAAGCCAAACATGATCCCAGTATGATAAGCTTGAAAGTAACGAAGTTTCACCTCCCTCGGTTTTGTCGTTTCGGAGCACCAGAGCCAGAGCCAGAGCACTCTCTGCCTGATGGCGGCCAAACCACGTGACCTAAATCTTATTAATTGCATATTATGGATCGCCATGCCCTATTATATTACATTTAATCATGACAAATTCCGACATTATTATTGCATTACTATATTATACTATTATAGTGATTACAGTAAAACTGCCTTTGAGTATGGTAAATATAGTACTAGAAAATAATCATGACAAATTCCGACTGACTGATTTTGCTGCTAACTAGTTTCACTGCTTTCAGCAGCTATTGATTTCGTCGTACAAAGTATTTACTTTACTAAATTTTTAAAACACAACAACAACAAACGGTCCAGGTGACTATTTTGAAATGACGGACCAACTCGCCTTGGGCAAATTGACGATGCGTTGGAACAAGGGCCATGAATGCCAATTTTCAGACCATTTCGGTTTTTCAAAAAGTTTTTGTTTAAGAAAACTAAGTCCGTTTAATATTGCCACTAAACCTGCCGGCCAATCGATGGTGGTTGCTTTCATTGGGACAGATCGGTGGTCTTCCCGATCTATTGCAGCAGCCGATGAATCTGTACCTGTCAGGGTTTAAAAAAAAGTAACAAACAAATTAACATGACTTTGTGCGATTTTTTTTATTGCGGTAGCTGATATCGTTTATGAGCCAAGCCTGTCGGAAGAATGACAGACCTGAATCGTTAATCAAATGAACCACACATTCTCTTTCGTCCAGCCATTCGCGAATTTGTACTGACCTTTAGAAACGTACCACTCTCGTAATGGGCTGGACTTATTAGACGATATGCTATCTTGTGGATCACTTCATCGCGAGAATTCATCTTCTCGCTGTGGATATATAGCCACCTTCACTGGATTTGAAGGAAATTACAGATAGTCCTTCAGGCACATCATATTTAGACCTATATCTCTATAAAAATGAAGCGGACCTTCTCTCCTGTCGACTTTATGACAAAAGAGATGATTACAATTTCGACCTCGTTAATTAGCCCGTTCTGAAAAGTAATATTCCAGTGGGGCCTGCATATGGCGTATACATATCTCGCCTAGTAGCATTTGCTAGATCCTGTATTAAATGTGACGATTTTAACCGTCACGAAACATTGTTGCAGAAACTTATAAAACAGGGCTATACCCCCAAGCGCCTCCACTCAAAGTTTCTCAAATTTTGCGATACATATCGCATTCTGGTGCTAATACTATACTGTTATATGCCATATGGAATATGTCTTTGGATTATGGACGCGGATATTGTTTTAATGCACGACGGCTGAATTATGAATGACGGATCAGACGCTTGTAATCATAAATTAGTCCTCACAAAATTCTAGGAAACCGGAAATAATTTGGATATACTTGAAAACTCGATGACCGATCGACGATATCTCATCTGCCCGATACTGAAAACTATTTTCATTCAATGTATTTATCATACAACTTCAGATTACAATACAAGCCATCGACCATTAGAGAATTTCCGCGTATATAGTCCAAAGACCTATTCATATAGCAGCAGTAGCGCAAAAAAACCAAAACAATTATAGTATACATAACATTTGCTAGGTTTCTGGAAGAGAGGATCGGTTAACAATTTTCAATGATGCCAAAGACATCAAGATGTTCCAAAAATATCAAATCAGTATCAGTTTGAAGAAAAATCAATTTCAAAGTGGCAGCATTCCTTGCCGTCCGCGATTTCACTGTCTGATTGTGAGTATTCATTTAACATCAACGGGGTGTAAAATAATAGAAGGCCGTGACGTTGCTTGTGTTGACAGCTTTGCTTTTTATTTCGATTTGGAAGACCAAGGCACACGTACATAACGATTCAGGCGTAGGATCAGACTGGCAGTGAGCACTCGTCACCCATGAAGTATATATGGTTACCGGTATGTAACTAGAATACTTTGGATTGAATCGTCCCACGAGTTAGGATGTATAACTCTGCTTATTAAACTCTTCTGGTATTAGTATTGTCAAGCGTATTCTTTTAATTGGATGGCTCGACCCCAGGTTTAAAATGATATACTAGTGTTGTACTTTTGAATTTTGTGAATTTCATCGACAAATTCGAAGGCGCGTTGAAGAGCAGACGAAAAAAGGTCAAGGTCATATAGTATCATCGTACTTTCGTCGTTACTTTGAAACGCGCTTCAACCAAAAACTGCATAGGCTTGAACATTTGTTAATGTCCAACTTTTACGTTGTCTCTCTTGTGGTAAAGAGAAAGTAGTTAACGGCAGAAATAGTACTTGGAACTAGTATTGAAACACCACCGGCACATTACTTTTCTCGCTTATATCCTTCAGTGATTTTTCAGTAAATGAGTATGTCAGATGTACTAGTTCCGGATACACCATCTGTCAGAAATCTCCGAAATGCGACAACTGATGGTTATAGAGTTAATTGTAGCGACTGACGGACGATACACTTCCTCGGTTCCTGTAACTACTGTGTATTAAGTTGTCAGTTTTACAGTATCTGGGGACAGAGAGTCTGTATTTCGGCTGCCAAATTATACACTCCGGTTCATTTCCTGCCTTGTGATTATCACATATTCGACGCGCTTCGAATTGTTGACCATATAGCCCAATGAAAACACACTCTTAGCATCTTGACATCTTGCAAATAAATGCGAACGGTTCAGAGATATGATAGGTTGGTGACGCGGTATTGAGAGGAGAAGATATCGTCAAACAAGGTGTAGTTATGGTAATATCTTTTGATCGTTCAATCATTTGTCTAGATGTGTCAAATTGACCGATTGATCCATCAGTGCTGCGTCGTAAACGAATACATTTTTAATTGCCTGTATAAATATCATTACAGTGTAAACTTGAAGTCGGCAATGCAAATGATTTACTATTTTATGCATCCGAAGAATAACCTCAGACCCGGCATTCAACATCCAACCGTCGACTATATTAGACACATTTTAGTGGAAAAGAAGTTGGCATCAAAACAGTTTAGCCAAGTCATCACGGTGTCCTTTTCTCCAATCCGTAGCTCAGCTAAATTCGTCCCAACCACGCCTTGACTGTGGCTGTTTACATGAACACCATTGAAATCGATTTTTGTATGGTGCTCAACATAAATTATGCTTATTCGACCTTGATGGTTGAAACCTTGCGACTGAGAAAATGAACGAAAACATTTAAAAGTTGACGACTTGATATGGGTGGTTCGATTGCGGTCGCCGGAATAATAGGTGTAGTTATGGTAATATCTTTTGATCGTTCAATCATTTGTCTAGATGTGTCAAATTGACCGATTGATCCATCAGTGCTGCGTCGTAAACGAATACATTTTTAATTGCCTGTATAAATATCATTACAGTGTAAACTTGAAGTCGGCAATGCAAATGATTTACTATTTTATGCATCCGAAGAATAACCTCAGACCCGGCATTCAACATCCAACCGTCGACTATATTAGACACATTTTAGTGGAAAAGAAGTTGGCATCAAAACAGTTTAGCCAAGTCATCACGGTGTCCTTTTCTCCAATCCGTAGCTCAGCTAAATTCGTCCCAACCACGCCTTGACTGTGGCTGTTTACATGAACACCATTGAAATCGATTTTTGTATGGTGCTCAACATAAATTATGCTTATTCGACCTTGATGGTTGAAACCTTGCGACTGAGAAAATGAACGAAAACATTTAAAAGTTGACGACTTGATATGGGTGGTTCGATTGCGGTCGCCGGAATAATGACCTAAAATGTATTATTTATTTGAGAATGTAACACCCATCACTGAACGTATTTTTCTGCATTGTGACATTATATTTCAGTTTCTGCAGATGTAGCAACAGTTTATCCAACGAATTAATGCCAACATGGAGTGGACGAAATTCAAGACTAAACGCAGCGTTAGAGCATGAACACTGTATAGCAATGAAAGGAAAAAGTGATAGTCAAAACGAGATGCCTTCATTGTTCGAAAAAATCGTCAAGTTTCCTTCTTCTGAGCAATACTGACGATGTGCCACTTACAATTGGAGGCAATATCTCGTTTGATAACAAGTGATTTTAATTTGCGGAGCTACACTATTCGATCCGAATTATAGTTAAAATTCGACACATTCCGACAAGTCTTCGAGTTCAGTCACGGTACCACGACGCATACTTTTGAGAAAAATAAATAGTAAGAATTTACTCACGTAAACATGTCGCTGATTTGGAAACCAATAATTATCAGGTCATTTTATTCACTCTAGCAAACACTATCACAGCTTGTCTCGCATTCTTCTCGCCCTTTTATTAGTAGTCGAGAGATTCAACTGTGTGTTCGCGTTTACCACTCGAATTTATCATTAGCTAGATATAGAAGAGACATTCGCCGATCAATGTAGCATGATTATGGGCATTGTATACTGTCAAAACATTCCCTTCAATTTCCAAGTTATTCACGAGGCTATTCATATTCCAGCCCAAGAAAATCTTATATTGTACAAAAAGGACAGACCAATATAGCACAAAAGGCTCAAGTACATTTGACTAAATACTCAATAATCAAACACATCACTGGACCGCTGTTCACAATTTAGAGCCAATATGAAGATCTGGTGTCTCTAAGAACTACACAGTTGACAAATTAATGCAGAGTGGTTAGACTTGTGCACCCGCCTTTACACTTTGAACACCGGCACATTGCTTTCTAACATATAATTTGTTTTTTCACGAACTGATATTATTATACACAATCAAATCCGGGGATCATCAACACAGCTTTATGCTGACGAATAACTTATTTATTATTATTCCTTAATAAAATTAGGAATATCGATCAAAATATCAAAGAACAATCTATACCAAAAGCAGACGAGTAACTACGATCGACCAACGGTGAGACACTGATCGATAAAGGGCCAACATGTGTGAACCCTTGTCTCGCCAAGCAATTATGGGGAAATAAGAAGAAAAATTTCTTTCGATAGAAATGGATATTACAGTTTTCTATGATTTCAGACAACACGTACATCACTTTTTCATCTAGATACTAAATTAATGCGGATTAATTGATCAAATTTTCTCTCGGATGCACCAAAACATATTGGTTTTTCCATTTATTCCCAGTTTGCAGTTTTTTTCATAAGTTTGGGATTGCATTATCTTAGTATAGCACAGATACTAGTGCTGCAATTTCCCACGCGAGATTCGATCCAGCGACCAAAAGAGTAAGGCACATAACCGCTAGTACTATATGTCGGCGACCTGAACTGCTCGGCTAACGAGTCTCTCACAAAAATATGAGGTAGCAATCCGTAGTCTTGAAAGTGAACAAGCAGTACCCCTCTGATGACCGTAATGACATAACTCCCATAGCCAAATACATAAGAAGATACTTTTGTCATTTAAAAAATGATCGCATAACAGTATTTTCCGTTATTTTGAGATTACACTATCGTGTATTACCCAATATATTGGCACAAATTTCGGTGCAGGATCTTAATTGTATATTTCTTATATATTGTATATTTCTTAGCTTTGTATATTCAGTGCTGCTGAATGTATTTTTATATGTGCTTTTTAAGTCAATTTTGGTATTTAATATTTCTTCCCATCTGTGCAGAGATTTAATTATTAATCCCTTGTCTCCATTTAATAAATCATAAAAAATTCTACATCCCTTGGTTTCCTTGATCACTATGTTGTATCTATATACTGCTCAGAGAAGTGAATATAATCACATCTTGGTACTTTCGGCATATCTCTGAACGACATTTTCCCTCAGCAAATTGTGTTAGATGAACTCGTGTGGCTCTGTCGAACGGGGGCAATATGAACTTGGTATCCCAGATGTGACGAAACCAGGAATAAAGCAGAATACGTCCTGATATATGTTCCTACTCGCAATTTCACCAAAATTTGATAGAATTTTGAGGGGTGTAACAAACCATCGCGTGGGAATTATAGCAGCGTGATGGGGACAATTGGGTTTTGGGATTATTTGTGACTTTCAACTGAACGAACATAAAACACAAATACAAAACATAATATAAACAGCTACATGTATGTTCATAATTAAGCAGCGTCAAACTGATATTAAGTTGTTATAAATATGGTGATAGCACTGGCTAATTAGCAAGCGCTACAGCCGAGTGGTCTATAAGGCGCTTCGCTGCTGTCCGCTAGCCTCACACCGCTGCACCGGCACGGATTCGAACCCAGCTGGCCCATGTGTGGAAGTTTGTTAGTTACTTGCTGACGGGCGGTGGTTCTCCCCAGCTACTCCGGCTTTCTCCACCAACCAAACTGACTGTCACCATATGAGTGAAACAAACTTGAGTGTGACATTACGCCAAATCCCTTCCCCATCCCCTCCTCAATATTCAGCCGTCGTCCATAAAAGAATTTCCGCTTCAATAATCTAAAGCTATATTTCGTATGACAGTTAGCACCAATTCCATATGGGGAAGTACTGTGGTCTACAGGGCAAATACATTGCGGTAGTAGAGACACACTTTCAATGCGGTAGCAGAGACACGTTCAGTCAATCGGCCAAGAGGGATGTCAGACAGCAAGCTGCCAGTAAACCCTTACCTGTTGTCATTTAATTATTTCTTAACCCTACCAGGCCTGGGGGGGGGGGGGAGCAAAATGGCCCCCACTATCAAACTTTCTGCGTTATCTCCGGAACGACAAAATATTGAGAGCTGGCACTCCTTGAATTTATAGTTATATTGGGGTCATTTTGAGCCTATTTGCATAACCCTCTGAGTAGAGGATCATGGATAGATTCGAGATGTCGGCCACCCTAGGTAGCAGGAAAATGACGTTTTCGTCCTTTTTCTTCAAAATTTCTGCTTTTCCGCGAAAAAAAGGTGGCCAAAAACTACTTTTATTTCACATCACATTACTATTTACTAGTTTATCACGAAGATTTTGCGGCGAAATTAAATAAATGAAAAATTCGAAAAATCTGACAGAAAAATCGACCAAAACTTGCCATTTTTGAAAATGAGCTTGACCCAAGGGTATGGTGTGGTAAGTTTCAGCGCCCTAGCTTGAGGGATAAGAAAAATAATTAGGAGAGGGAGGCGGGGGGGGGGGGGGGCAAATGGCCCCTCCCCAGGCCCGTGCAGGTCCCCAAAGCCCAGGCCATAATGGGTTAAATGGGTTAAACTTGTCTCAGATACGTTTGTGTAATTTGACTGAGATACACTTTGAAGTGTCGAACATCTAGATGAATAGCTGACCTTCGATAAGGATGCAATGCATTCCGTTGACACAATTCACGCTCAGCAACTGGATGTAGATATCGACGATTTCCAAGCTCAAACATTGCGATTCTAGACCGCAACCAGCCAAGCGCACTCGACTGAACGCTGTCGTGCTGTGATTATGAAACGTGCATGCATAATCGACCACGGCTAAAGCGAATCTCGTACACGATGGTATCCTATCTACCGTCAAAGAAAATAGCTCGAAAATCAAAATGCTCTTTTTATTGCCTTCTGTGCAATCGCTTTCGGGTCATTTAGGGATGTGTCACACTCGAAATGTTTTAGCAAATCCAGGGCCTATTCTGATTGTATGATCATTGGGCAATCTGGCAAAGGATCTATCAAATTCTCAGAATAAACGTTAATCGATTATCGTTTGATCGATCGGGTATATCCCTCTCGAAAGAATAACTATAAAACCGATTCCAGGATAATGGTCCCCGAGTGACCAAGTCTCACCACAAAGCCATATGTTCGCCACATATCTGATGCTTGAAAACACATTTGGACACATTTCCTTGTAACCTAGAAGCTGTTTCTTTGCCGCGATTGGTACCACTTGGAGATGACGACGCTGGCGAATTTGAATTTGCATTTTACATTTGACCAATTGCTATGGGCCGCATGGATACTTCATAATGAACATCTGCAATAAAAACGAGGCTGAGATACTGAGGTTACGTCCGAGAATCCACCGTGTTCTCGGGTCTGATTGCGAGGCGCCGAGGGAAGTTTTCCCACCTATTGCATATTACTCCAATTTGATTATTCATTTGACATCGACAGGGTGTAAGATAAAATCAATGCAACATTTTTAAGTGCTGATAACTGACAACTTCGATTCGGAAGACAAGATTTCTAGTACATAAGGAATCAGCCGCAAGATCAGACAGGCGATGAAGACTCGTCGTCCATGAAGTGTATCTACGTCTGTAATCACAAAAGTGTTGATTCCATCGGTTCCATGACTTGGGCTTTATTAGTCTAGTGCTCCCTAGATTCAGTTCGTCTGATATCTGTATTGTCAAACGTATTTGTTATTCGGATTGTTCGACCCGAGGTTGAATACGCTGTAACAACGTGGTGCTATTGTGTTAGATCGACAGATTCGAGGGTAACTCTATTTAACAATGCCGCCCATAGATCGAAGGCGCATTCAACAGACGAATCAAGAGGCCAAGGTTAGGTCAATAAATGAGCATGTTGTCATCGTGGTCAGCCGGAGTTACTTCTAACCACGTGCATCAACATCATAATCTACACAGTTTTCAATGATATTTGGGTTATCTTTCGTTTGGCAGTTTCCGGTAGAAATAATTCAGGGAAGAAGTATTGAAACACCATCGATATAACGTTACTTTCCCCGTTATGTCCGCCAGTGATTTTACGGCGAATGAGTAAATCAAGTGTATACTCATTCCATATGCGCCATCGGACGGTTCCAAATGCTCCGAAATACGACAATCGGTGTCTAGAGATGTAATCGTAGTGATGGACACACATCTAGTTCCTCAAGTCCCCCGACTATTGTGTGTTAAGCTGTTAGCCTTGCAGTATCTGGGAACAGTGAGTCTGCATTTCGGCCATCTAATTGTATACTCCGGTGCATTCACTGAGTTGTGATTATCACATATTCGAGGAGCGTAAAATTGTTGGCTATATAGCCGAACAAAATATAATCATCTTGACCGAAATTTCATGGTTGGTTACGCGGTACTGAGAGGAAATGGTATATTCTAGCCAGACACGGTTATGGAAGAGTAAGAGAATTATTTACATGTATGTATCTACTAAATGTTACTAATTTGGAAACTAATAACGTTTAGATTAATATGGCCATCAATAGTATAAAAAAACATAAGATGCATCCTTGGTTTTGTTTTTTTCCGATCGATATCTTCGGGCATTTCTTCGTCAAGAGCGCAGCTGCTTTCTCAATTTGTATGTCCTCTCTCGCAGGCATGGTAGACCTGGCTCCTGAGAATGTGGGCATTGCCATGTTCATCGTTTACTGTTTGGTTCTGGTAAACAAATATAGCGATCTATGTTGCATCTGCGGCGCCTCTTTGATAATATTCGCGAGAGGTAACTGGCTGTTCGTTTTTATTGCATGTAGATTTTGCTATAAACTTTCAGTTTATCACATTAGACACATCAAATTGGCAAATACAGGCAATCAATTGGAAGGACAGTTGCCGAGCAATACAGCGCGGCTAACATATCGTATATAATTTTCTATGCCTATTTCTATCTTTTCAGTCTATGAAATCGCATATTATCCAATAATTAGGACGAACACAGATAGAACAGAAGGCTCAAGTATATCGGACTAAATACTCGACAAGCAAAACACATCGCTGGAACGCAGTTTACAGGCTACACTATTATGCAGACATTCTGTCTCTAGAAACTAGATTTTATCTATAATTTTTATTTTTTAGAAATGGACATAAAATTTCCCCTAATTTCAGACAACACGTAAATCACTGTTTCATCTACACATAAAATAAATGAGAATCACTCGATCAATTTTCGTTCTGATGCACAAATAATAGATATTCCTTTCTATTCCCAAGTTATTTCTATGAACTTAACATTTTAGGCATTACGTTTTATACTAATGCAAAAGTGCATAGTCGTTTAACAATAAACACCAACGATTAGATTATTAGAGCGAAAATGCTTTTTAGTGATAGGGTAATTATGTGCCTGCAGCTGCCGCAAATAGTTTTTCTGATGTTAGTTTATACACAGGGGAATATTTGCAGGAGTACGAATCCGACGCATTTCAGTGGATCTATGGAGCGTTTATCACCTCAAATACTAGTATAATAACACGAGGGTCTAGTCCGTGATTCAATATTCAACGATCGTCATTAGAGAATTTTCACGCCCAAAACCGAAAGACCTAAATTGCACAAAAACTGGAATGGGTATTAACCAGACTCGCTCAGATCCCACGGTTATAGCTTCGGCATGCACGATTGAATTATTTGTAACGTATTATTCCCCCTTTCATCAATATCGGCTATCTCTTACAAGGCATTAACCCGAGGTGTGACTGGAAATTCACTTAATATGTCAGTGATTTAGAAATCCTCTGAACAGCTCATTGACGATTTCATTTCAGAGGACTGACACACGGTGCATACTTGTAACCAATTTAATATTTGTACACATATACTATCCGTGATGGATAGCAACTGTAAAATTATGGCAAAAATATAGAATGCATTCTATAAGAAACTTGAAGATCAAAAGCATCTGCGAAACATACTTTGTCATAGCTAAATGCAAACTATGTAAAAATATATATCTAGACTCGGCTGTTTTACGTTCAAGTGAAATACAATGTTTTACTTTCAGTGTTGACCTTTGAAGTTCCCGTTTCAGCAGAAATACAATGGATATAATAGATTCAACTTACAAACTTACAAACTATTTCATGCTTCTGTAGATTGAAGTGGATGAGCGTTTGAGGCACTCTTTTTCTTGAAAAGGTTCAAAGCGAGTACAACCCTGAAAATACAAACATCTGGAAACACAACTGATACATGTAGCTTTCATCTTATCAACGGTTCTTTAGATTTGCGAGTCACTCTAGAATTAGGTTGAGAATTTGAAGTTCTAGTGTTTTAGGAATAGTGTTTCCGTTTGCATATCAGTCACACCTAAATTGTGGTTTGCAGGCGGTCAATTTTTCCCACCTCTTGCATATCTCACTAATTCCCCATTAAATTCTGGTTATAACATGATAATTATTTACACTCGACAGTCATAGATCACCCGACTAATAAACTCAGGGCAGTTGGATGACCTTTTCAACAACTCTCTCTTGTCAACAAAGCTTGAACAATATGCAATTATTGAGATCTGAAATCGAAAGTTTATGTATATTGTATTGTAAATTGTATATTATTTATCAGCATCGAGCTGATTGCGTCAGTTCACGAAGTCGCGTTTCTTCGGGGGTGTCACCCGTTGACTTGCGGTTGCCATTTTCAACTGGATTACTCCGCTCAGCGAGTGGGTTAATTATGTCTAATCCGAACTCGAAAACGGCAAGCCGAACCACATTTTCCCGTAACCAGGTCAGTTAATGTAACTTCTGAATCTCTTCCCCAAATGTGCCGAAAACATAAAGAAAGCAGAAAGCATCCTGATAAACTTTCAAATGAAACTCATTTGATAGAATTTCGACGGCTGTAACAAAAACGTCGCGTGGGCATCGTAACAGCATTCTGGGGGGAAATTGACATTGGGAATTTTACGTAAATTCCAACTAAAGCGACCGAACATTAAACAGAAGTGTGCACATAATAGAATATTGATGAATTTTGATTGAGTTCAATGAATTGACAAGCAGGTACCGTATATAGGACATACAAAACAACTAGGTGTATGTTCATAATTAAGCAGCGTCAAACTAATGTTGTTACAGTTGGTACACTAGTTATGATGTTCAACCGGTGATAGAACTGGCTTAATATCAATCGCCACATCTGATGTTCAATATTCAGCCGTCTTCCATAACAGAATTTCCACATCAATAAATAGAAAGATCCATTTTGTATGACAGTTAGCGCCAATTGCAAATGGTAAATTACCCTGGTATACAAGGTAAATGCAATACGGTAGTAGAAGCACGTTCAACCGATTGCGAAGATGAGAGCTGCTCCAAAAGCGTCTGCCTGTTGCCATTACTTTCGATTTCAACTTTCAGTACTTGTATTATGTTCAAGCTTCGTTGTCACTAGTGAATTGTTGAAAGTCATTCGACTGTCTGGGTTATTACGTGTCGTCTCTTATTCGACTGTCGAGGTACAGCCGAATGACGTTGAATGTATCAGAGGAAAGCTCGTGTGGATAAAGGGAAAGCTCGTGTGGATAAAATATTTCGCAGCCAAAGTGGAAAAATCTTCTCGTCTCCTTTTTACATCGTAATCTATGAAAACAGTTATTGATTCTGATTGGGTAAACATGGAACGATTTCATCATGTCACCTGCCTGAGAAGTGACGAACGTACCGGTGAAGAATTGGCCTTGAATAAGTATGCTATACATTTCGTTGGCAAAATTCACGTTCAGAACATATATACATATAAATACCTTGTGAGTTTCCGTGTCCAAACGATGCGATTTTAGAGCAACCACGTTCCACAGAACCACATGATGATAGCATGTATCGTGATGTATCGTGATAGTGCGAATAGCCCAAAATTCAAACCGTTCATTTTATTGCCTTCTGTGAGATCACTTTCGGTTGATTTAGGAAATGTACAGCAATCTAGGATTCTGATTTTATGATTCTTGGTCAATCTGATAAAGGATCCATATAATTCTCAGAATAAACGTTAATCGATAGTCATTTTATTGGTCGAATAAACTGCTCCCAAAAGAATTGCTCTATCAAAAATTCCAGGACTCCGCTATCGTTTTGACGCTATTTAGATTTCATGATTCTGGGTCAATTTGAAAGAGGACCCATCAAATTCTCAGAATAAACGTTAATCGATAGTTATTTTATCGGTCGTGTAAACTGCTTTCAAAAGATCTGCTCCAAGAGAAGTCCAGGATAATGATCCTTGAGCGACCAGATCTCACCGCAAAGTTATCTTTTCGCCACACATTTAATACATTTAATTCCCCTGTAAGCTCGAATCTGTTCACTTTCCGCAAGCGGTGGCACAGCGATATGACGATGCTGAGGAATTTAAATTTGCAATTTACATCTGACCAAGTTGAAAATGTAGTCGGTGGCGGCAAATCCAATATAAGCCCAATCTTCATGAGACAACTCTGACACCAATGTTCTGCCAAAAATAAAGACAAACGGCTATTCATACCGTCGCATACTACTGGTTTTATTTTTGAAAAAGGGGCGAGAACGATGATTGGGATTTGTCTTGTGAAAGTTTCGTGTGCGAATCCAAAGGTGCTGAAGAGTATGGATTTGTTTGGGGAAAAGAGCTGACTCCACTTTCACGACACGCCCGTTGTCTTGAACAGTCATACAATACGTATAAGGTCATATATAGTTTAGTTCAGGAAACATGTATTGTTGTATTACGTTAGGCTAACGGACAATAACCACTTTAAATATACAACGTTCATGACGTTTGAACTGATTCGCGCTATGTAACAAGCCATGCGCTGTACACTATGGAAGTGAAAACATTTTTCATTAAATCATTGTTTTCGGCCATTAGAATGGAAACGACAAGAATGGTATTTGTTGTCTATGTCCAAAGCAGAGTTATGTGCACATTTTTCAGATATCTGACAGCTATTTCAATAACAACGTCAATTTCGCTATTATATATGTATGTGTTAATCCGACTTTCATTCTATTGTAGTAAAAAATATTATCTCCTGTTTTACGCTAGAAACTGATAAATACATAGTCATAACGTGTGCCTAACTGCTCACACCCATCGCATGTAATAGATCTTATATACCTCACAGATTTAATGTGATGTTTTATCGTAGTGGTCACTGCGAAGCAACGCTTACAGTACATCAATAGTAAAAGAGTCTAAAACTAAAGAACGCATTGAATCTCAGAGTACTTCAGACCCCAACACTCTATCATGTTCTCGTATAATAGATAGATATTTGGACGAAGTTGATATGAAAACGTGTTAAAATATCCCACAATGGGCCGGGTCAAAAAATGATCCAAGTATAGACGCGAAGGTGCTCGACTTAATGGAAATTAAGCATTCACACTCATGCCATAAATCTTTGCAGTTTCTCGAATGAGAAGTTTGTTGATGTCTTCTTAAAAGTATTGACTTCACATCGCATCAAGAAATAACTACTTCTAAAAATAATGCAAGTAAGAACTACGGTGGCATATTCTCTATCGTCAAAATATCAACTTATTATTTATGTAAGCAGAGTTGGCACTCTCTTCGATACTACTGGCATGTTCTGCTATGGTTTAGAGCCATTAACCCTACCTTGTCTGGTCTTTAGACCCCCTAAATATGTCTCGTATGCCTTGTCCCGGTAAGCAAGACATTTATTGGTCGATGTTTCGGTCAGATTTTTCGAATCTTTCATTTATATTTCCTTCCCCAAACTGCGTGATAACTTAATAAATAATAATCTGACGTGACAAAAAATAAATTTTGCCCACATTTCCTTGAAAAAAGGCAGGAATTTCGAAGGAATATTTCGAAAACATCACTTTGCTAGTAACCCAAATGGACATCATTTTGAATTTACCACGATCCGATGTTCCGGAACTCTTGCAAATGGACTCAAAATGACACTAATATGATTAGCTACATGTACAAAGTCACGGAGTGTTAGCTCTCAATGTTTTGTTTTGTATACCATACCTTCAATATGTATTTTATTTCGTAAAGTATCCCTTTAATTTGTCTTATATTTTACCAGTGGAATAATTATGCTGTCATTTTGACACATTCAACGATACGATGGGTTCTCCTGTAAAATGAGTAAATGTCGAGAAAATTAAAATGCTAACGATTTAGTAGGGATTATTTTAAATTTACCCTTGACAGGGGTTTCCATTTTGAACAAACGCAAGGTAAAGAATGTGGGATCAAACGTTGAATTATCACACGTAGTGGTAGTTTCAAGCATATAACATAGTGTTAGATGTTCCCATTGAAAACGCCTGATAAATAACAGCCATTGGTTGCTACCAACTATTCCATATCCTGACTGTATCTTGTGAGGAAAAGTAATGCAGTATCATCCGCATGGAGGACAATTTGCGATTATAGGTTTCGTCTGGCAGATCATTATGTACATGATATATAAGCAGGGACAGAATATGAAGCGCTGCATGATGTAGAATGCCTCTCTCGCTCATAAAATGTTAGGTTGTGTTTACTTAAATTTTAATATGATACCTATACTGCCCGCAGCCGTTGATGCCAAAAGCGGCGTGAAATTGCTCTCTGGTACGCGTAGGATTGCTCTTGATGCTAACTGTCATGCGAAATATGTATTTCGACTACTGGCGCGGAAATTCTTTCATTGACGACGGTTTAATATTGAATGTCGGGTCTGACGCTTACTATATAGATTACCGGCGTTACATGTTTATGGACGCTGCCCATGCAATGTCGGATCTTACTGCGAAGATGTAGGGCACTTACCCGAAAAACAATTCAATAACTTGTTGTCGATTCCCTTTAAACCTACCAGGTCTTGGGGTTAGTATGTCCGCACCCCTATCTCTATCTCCGCAACGACATGAAAACGGCCATCCGCGACCTTTTTGTTCATACTGGGGTCATTTTGAGCCTATTTGCATTACCCCCGACTGATGAGTGATTTTAAGGGGCCATATGGAGTACCAGAAAAATACCAGTACCAGAAAAATAAAAGATATTTTCGTTAATCTTATTTCGAAATCCCCGCTTTTCTTTGAGGAAATTTGGCAAAATCTATTTTATTTCACATCACACTATTATTTGCTAATTTAGCGTGCAGGTTTTTGCACAGAAAACTCATAAATAAAAAAAAATCGAAAAATCTGACAGTATTTTTTTTAAAGATGACGTCACCGTGACGTCATCAAAGCGGTCATTTTGGACTTTATTACATTTTGTGGTAGACTATCACCCAAAGGCTTAGTGTGGTAAGTTTCGGCTCCCTAGTTCGAGGAGTAAGAACAATATTTACAGGGGACATTTCAGTACTCCCCCCCGCTCAGGCCTGGACAGGGCTCAAAAAGCCCAGGCTGGATACGGTTAAAAAAGTCAGATATGGGTGTACTAAATTTGGCGTATAATTGCACTCAGTGATATATTCTTCATACTAATATTGTCAATGATATCTTCATGCAGTTATAAAAATCTCCGTTGAGATCTGACTTTTTAAGATTTCAACGACATACCGTTCGGCTTACCGTTTTTACCAGAACCTCGACATGAAATTCACAGCATCCACTCAACGTCAGTATCACCGCATATTTATTCAGGAATCAAATTCACGAAATATAGGTAATTCGCCAATGAGTCGCTCCGATTAGGCCAACCTTTAGGTGTACAGCTGATTTTATGATATGGAAATGACGACTTAGATTTGACATGATAACTAAACAAAATATTCATGATCGTATATCCATGACACGACCAAAATGATCAATCAGTGTCAATGACCTACCGGTTGTATTCTATTACAAATCTCAATATCCTAAAATGATTTACTGTCGAAATATTCATGATATGAAATATTAATGAATGCGATGTGATCCATCGGTGGATGATTTGTTTCACATAAAGCTATAAGAATTAAAGAAATGAGTATTTTCTGATCGAAATACCAATCGTTCCGCAACAGGAGTCGATACGTTTAACCATCGATGGAATCAATTACATGTCAGATTCAACTCCACTGCTTTTATATTTCTCAGCCAATCTTAGTGAAAAAGAAATTCAGTTTCCAAGCGCCTACACTTTGAGACATAATGGTTCAGTAGACATGAATGGTGTTGTTCGTCCTTGAGTGGTCAAGCGCGTCAGACTTGGCTAAGGTTATCTCTGGTTCAAAAGATCTTAAACTCTTTCGAATGACCAAGTGCAACGAGAGATAATAGCAGTTTAGCAATTCTTCACAATGGTATCATTAAACACATGAAAATTACTTTCCAGATATTGAACAGATTTTGCTGGAGCTTTTGTACTACGATACTAGGATTATTAAAAGTCAATATGTACGCCAGATTTGACCTGACCTGATCTGAATGCCGACCTATCAGCGTCACCTGGGTCATAATATTCGCCGCTAAAATAGTGTCGTTGCCCCTAGAGTCCAGGGTGCTAAAACTTCAACATGTTCAGTTGGGTCAATGTTTCAGAAATTCGTTGATTACTCCTGCGATCCAAGAGGACAGGCGTTAAATTTTCTGTGTCATAGATTCCTGTGATGTCGTTGCGCTGCCCAGAATGGTTCATTCTGACCTTTGTTTGACCGATACTATTTCGGATTTCGAATACAGATTTTTCGATCCATTGAGCTAACGTGTATTATATAGATCAGCAAATTGTTGCAATAGAAATTATCATTTAAATACTATATACAATGCCATTCCACACAGTCAGAAAAGGGGTGTTTCATTGGCGATGATGCCCTGTCATCAGCAATAAATGATCATCTCATTGTGAGTGAAAACCTCATCGCCCTTGATCACATTTACTGAGGATGGCATTCACTTTTTTCTGGCTGTGTCCGTGAATGTGTCATTTTTCGTTTATCAAAAGTCCGTCCATTAATGGTGTATTGACTCGATCCATACACTATTTAGCCAATACGAAACACGAGCTATATTATCCATTACGATTTATTCAGAGGACAGGGAGACTTCTCATCCGGTAGGATGAACTTTCCCAGACAAAACAGCTCGCTCATGTGTTATACTGAGACAGAGAGTAGAACGCATCATTTCAAATTCTGCAGCACACACACCAGCAATGTTAATACAACAACATTCAAACTGAAAATGTTTTGGGATCTGTAGTATATATAGATGTTAGGCACTAAGAAACAAAATTTTCAGGTCAGTATATAGTAAAACCGCAAACTTGGCATGTTGGATTTAATGTCTACACGAGAGAACTCGATCCAAATTATGCATGATGTTAATGGATGGAAATATGTGAAATATGTTAGGGGGTTTTCTACCCAATTCGTAAAACAAATTCATTATGATAATCATCTCCTTATGGTGTAAGACAATTTCACTTATACTCATTTCACCTAGGTTCGAGAATTGTTTCTCAATAAATATTGGAAAAGAAATCGTTGTATTTGCAAACTTGGACGACGTATTGCATTCTCAGTTGTATTTGAGAGAAATCTGTGTGTTGTAGAACTTTTAATGTGTGTATGTTTTAATGTGTTGGAGTTATAAACTTGAATACTTAGAATTTTGTTTGATCATCGCTATATAGCTGAAATATTGCCGAACGCGACGTTAAACCTTAATTCTCTCTCTCTCTCTCTCTCTCTCTCTCTCTCTCTCTCCTGTAGATGTGTAAAAGGTGTTTAAAATCAGCGAACACATCCCGTTTCATGTTGAAGCACATGAACAAGTGAAAACGGACAGGGTCACTGATCTGAATGATTACTCATATTTTTGTCTGAATTTTCAACTTAATGCTTTCCGTGTAGCGTGTTGCATGACACCGACAAAATTTCTAGTTTAGTTTTGGGTTGTTCATCCAAACCTACATTGGCCGGCAACCCATTGGCGTTCTCTTACCTTCGAAATGGGTAGTATGGTGTTCATCCACACCTTGCGCAGATGTGTTAACCCTACCTGGACTAAGAGGGGGAGTTCCCCCACCATTGAACTTTTCTTTGCTTGTCCGAAACGACAACACCGAGGGAGCTGAAACTTGGTGACAGAGTTTATCGTATTGGGGTCTTTTTTAGCCTATTTGCATAATGGGTGAATATATATGGCGACCACGTGGCATCTCAGAAAGTCGTGTTCGTGTGTTTTGTGAATGTCATCCAGCTTGCCGCCTTACAAACCGTTATATCTATTGTCATACTCCAACGGAACTGGTCTGATATATATATATTCTAAGACTGCGAGTAGTTTGCATGACCCATCTTCCATTAAGTACTGTATAGTTGGATATCACAGCTCATATTTTGATAGTACTTATCCTTTGTTCTAAGATTTTGGATCCTGGGCAATCTGATTCCGTGACTGCCAATGGGGAAACTCTGGAATATTGGACCACGGTTGGCCAATGAAGGCCTGCCTGGACGACCTCAAGCTGTGATTATGGAACGATCATGGATGAAGAAAACACATTGAACGATGATATCATATGTCGTGATAATGAGCAAACTCCCAACTCAGAATGAGATCTTTATCGTGCTCTGTGCAATTACTCTCAGTTAGTATAGGGAATGTGGCACACTCAGAGAAATTGAAAAGTGTGGTAATTTCAAGACGGCCATCGTTTCGGATTTTATGAGTCTCGATAAATCTGGCCATGTCTCCATCTATTCTCAGAATAAACGTTAATCAGTAGCCGATTGGTCGGTCGAATTGGTGACACTAAAAGTAATGGCTCGGCGGACGTGGTTTTAGTCCAGGATGATGGCCCCATAGGAAACAGTTCTCTCTGCAAAGTTATATCTTAGCCTCATTCTATCACCTTTAATGCATCTGCGACTAACGAATACAGTTGAATGTGTTCCTTGCTAATCTCAGAAAGTGTTACGCCACAATTTCATAAACTTTTGGTAATGGTAACGATCTAATCGGGTTCAAAATGTACGCATTAGGACGCAGTTTATATGAGGAACATTCTGCAGGATCACCCTTTAACAAAGTGAATTATCTACTATGCTTTAATGGCTTTAATCATATGAGCATGTACAGCACTGATTACACGAAATTAAATGTATCAGCAATACTAGGTTGAACTTCCTAGAAATAAAACTGTGGTGCAATACCCAGAATCTGCTCGTTGTCTTTTTTAATTTTTTTTGAAATATCAGTGCATAACGTTGACTGAATAAAATGTGTCCAATATCTAGATATTCATCAACAACCTTGTCTACTTCAAGATACGTAGATCGTATTATATTTACACAAGAGGGAGCTCAGATCTTTAGAATTCCAAACCAAGAATGGAATCCGCAGACCTATATTTCCTAAATCTGAGCTTTTGTTTGGCATGATTTAATGATTTATTCCCACTCCAATATATATGATTTGGTAGAGATGTCATGGAAAATGTATGTTGTTTATAAAAAGAAAGCAAATATTCGCTAAGAAATCAACATTTCATTTCTTCAAAACGACTCTTCAAAATAGTTATGTGAAATAATACGCAATTAAATTATTAAAAACGGCGAACGGGGTACCAGGATAACCTTCATGTATGACAGGACACCAACGTGGCCTACCATAGTCATGATTCAAAATTACCACACTATTGACATGTAAGTGTCCTAGAGTTATCTGTTTATGCCCCAACTGCCTTGAAAATTGGAAAGACATACTCCAGTGTCGAAGTCCTTTCACGCTTTTTCTTCTCATTTACTGGAACATGCTCAGTAGACGAAAGGTTAGATTCGTGTGGTACCCCTTTGTTTAGCTGCTACTAGGGATGAGGGACAATGACGCATATAAGCAAATAACTGAAAGGAAAACAGATGACACTGTATCCAGGATTAGGTAGCGTGAGAAAGTCGACCACACACAGAGCATGTAGACTGAACTGCAATAGTATATAGCCAAGAGCCAGTAAACAGACAATTATTTTCCTACAATTCAATGCACATAAATTCCGTAACTGACTGAACACAAATTAGCAGGAATGCATCAAAATGTGATTAAGCATCCAGTCGTTAGAATGCAAATTTGCGATTAAGAAATTATATACATGAGTAGTGTGACTAACGTCACAGGACTTACGAGGTACCTCCTTGTTTGCCACGCTCTTGCATATCGCTTCAATTTACGAAGTAGGGTTTGATATGATTTAAGTGTGTACCTTGATCTAAGACTGAGTATTTTCATGATCGTAGGAGTCATTGATACATGTGTTTTGCCAATTTCGATATTTCTAGGTCATAAATTGGGTCAGAAAGTAGGTCACATTCACCTTGACCCAATTAGGTCACGTTACGCTGACATTGACCTAATTAAGCCCATTCCATGGCCTTAGAAGGTATTAGGACACGTTTTTGCCAATTGCGAGATTTATAGGTCACCTAAGTAGGTCAAATCTTCACCAAAAGTCAGTCAGCTCAGAACATCCTGGTAACAGTCCCCTAATGCACGTTCGTGGCAAAAATCTAGGTACTATTGTCAACGGTTCTCCTTATTTTGCCGGAGAAAGGATTCGGGTGGACTGACTGACACACTCACTCATTACCGGACAATTACCAAATGGGGGCCTACTTCGTAGGAACGAATTGTAAAGATATCAATATTTCCACAAACGCATCTTATTCCATGATTATTTTTCTCCATTCTCTCTCATTCGCCCGAGCTGGAATGTATTCATGTAGAACGCAGTATTTTTTTTTCAGTTTGAAGAGTGATCATAACCGTCTGCTTGTACAACATGTATGCATGTATATTCTAGGTTCATAGAACTTGTAACAAAATAGAAGCTATATTTACCTCATTCATACAATGCTGCTTTCTTGGTATATGTATGCCACAGAAAGCCGAAGCTTAAAGCACTCCCACATTGGAAAAGTTCAAAGCGAAATAAGCCATTGGGTGTCTGTTGGTTTGAGATCCAAGTATCTTTCATCTTCTCGCATATTTCAAAGGGGCTTTCAGAGGCGAATTTTATCTGAAGGCATGTTAAGTTGAAATATCCCAGCAAAGACATTTATAGTTGATGGTATCCAAGAATAGATGCGAGATATCGAATAAATAACTTGGAACAATTAATCTCTTGTGATATCAACTTTTGCATTGCCCTTGTTCATATCAGGGGTAATTGCTGGTATAAACATCGCAAAGTGGACATTGTCAAAAGAGTTTTCCGCTCTGTAACTGAAAGGACAAAGACAAGGGCTAGTAAGGGTTCTTTGGCTGAGGCACTCATTTATTTTGTAACCATTGGGGATCATTAAATAGCATTTTAGTGAAAACACGCCTGCGGATTCAATGGGTTTCCGAGCCTTTTTCGCCATAAAAACAACCAGCGACTGGGAAGTTTCAGCTCCGTAGTTAAAGGGATAACGAACGTAGGGGAAGGGATGGGGCAGGCGGAAACATGACCACCCCAGGATGCGGTATAAATCGCTCAGGTCAGATAGGGTTAAGAGCAACAGTTAAGAGCTCAGAATGCAGACCGTAATTTGCATTATTCAATTACATTTGGCAAGTTCGGGGAGCGTGGTTCACCCACAGTATGTGAAATTTGCAAGATTTATTGAGTTACTTGTATATTCTACCACGTTTGCATACATTGCACTTGACAGAAATTGAATCAAATTTGTTAACCCTTACTCTGCTTATATGCAAATATTTCGTAGTTACAGATAGGGTTTCACCCTATTATGATCTGTCAAACACGACACAGCAGCCATCAACCACAACCAAGGTGAACATAGTAATTTGGAGATGGCTACTTCTTGAAAAAAATCCAAGCATTTTATCTGAATAGTTTTGCTTTGGTGGTGGAGTACTTTGTTGAAATTGACAAATTGGATTAATTGTTATTGAAGTTAATTTTCTAGTGAACGACGGTTTGTCCATAAACTGGAAATCTGTAGATTCCAGTATTTCAATACGAACACTTTCAATATGCAATACTGTTTGCATTTGGTTTTGTTCAGTACCTCAATGCTAGTGACCTGAGACCAATATCTCATTGAAGACCATCTGTAATAACATTTTAAGGGCTATCGTCTGTATCATCGCCATTTGAGACTGATTCTGTTTGTAAGAGATTTGTACTAGACATTGACTGTATTAAGACACATAATCTCAACAGGAAAAATGTCCACATCAGGTTACATGTCTAACCGTCATCAAGTTCTTACGAGTCAAACTGGTCTCGCAATTGAGAATGTCATAGAATCACCCACCGCCGTAGCTGAGAAATCTGACGTGAAGCCACTCCTCTATATGACATATGATCGAATATATAAATGGATGTATATTGAACAATGAGCAAGTATAGATTCACATTACAAGCGTCTAGTCCGTCATTCATAATCCAGCCGTCGTCCATTAGAGAATATCCGCGTCCATAATCCAAAGACCTATTCCATTTCCATATAACAGTATTAGCACCAAATTCAAAAAGACAAAAGTATACATAAACATAGGCTTGTTTCCTGCAAGAGAGAAGCGGTCAACAATTTCAATGATGCCGGCAAGACATCATGATGTTCCAAAAATATAAAATCCGTATCGCCTGATCAGTAGCCTTTAATCCATAATATTCGTTATAGAGTCGTCATCTAAAAATGATGTACCTCAGCCACGCTTTGATTGTGACTGTTCATATGAGTACCATGAGGGTCTTGAAGTACATGGGCTCATACGGCCCCTAGCCCCGGGTTAAGCGGAATTAGACACATGTTACGAAACGTAGCGCCATAGATCTTGCACGCTACGTTCGTATTTTGCTATCAGCATGATGGACGCGGAAAATCTTTATTGGACAAGGCCGAATATTGAATGACGGAGGAAAATTAGTATTTCCGAATTAGAAACCTGCCAATAATGTGTCGGTATCCACAGTTACCGGCTACCACGCCCGACAAATGCTCGACTTGAAGTGTGTGGACTTGGAATCGCAATTGCCGTTATTTTGTGTATGGCCAGGGAGCTATATTACTACATATATGTTTACAGCGCCATATATATCAGAGCGCGTTGATTGTATTTGCTCAAATTTCCTCCATTATTCACGCTTACTGCGCGGCGGTAATAGGATAAGGATCGGTGGTCGGTGGTTATATAAAACTTAGACTCAATCAAAACAGGTTAACAACACGTCGACAGGCTAATCATATTTTGTCCAACCAAATCAAATCTTCTCACAGATGGATCGCTACTTCATGCAAGATAAGCAAATAGGAAAACACGCGAACGATTCAATAGTCATAATGCAGCGATTGAACCGGAGTTGGCAATGAATTACTAGCAAACAGACTCAATGTCCCTGTGACACTGACGCATGAATGTAATGTAGTTAGAGATGTTCCGCGTGTAGCCATCATTACGTTAAACTATGTAGGTGGTGATTGCCGGAATAATTGCGGCGAATGTTAAGGCACTGGGTATATGACCCTTGACTATATGTACATATTTGCGCAGTCTATTTTTTTCACAAGGTCAGTCAGTATGTTTTGAAATGATGCGATATACTTCGCGTGTGATTTTCTCCATAATGTCATAATGTCCATACATCATTTTTAGATGACGACTCTATAACGAATATTATGGATTAAGAATACTGATCAGCGATACGGATTTGATATTTTGGAACATCATGATGTCTTGCCGGCATCATTGAAAATTGTTGACCGCTTCTCTTGCAGGAAACAAGCCTATGTTTATGTATACTTTTGTCTTTTTGAATTTGGTGCTAATACTGTTATATGGAAATGGAATAGGTCTTTGGATTATGGACGCGGATATTCTCTAATGGACGACGGCTGGATTATGAATGACGGACTAGACGCTTGTAATTGACAACACATATTGGTAGAGAAACCTAGGGCTAGTTGTTACACACTTGCTCAACTGTGCTGTTCTTGGTACAAGAAAGTCTAAACTTTATTTCCCGATTACAACAGACCCGTATAATCTCAGGATAAGGGATGGATTGTTCACATTTCAGCTACGTTGCCTAGTATAGAAGAAAACGCGTTTGACGAGGAAGTTACTCCGATGCCCCAAAGCATTGTTTTCTCTTCGTCTCTAAAATGTGCAGAAAACCGTGCTGGTCCAGCCATCGCTACTGGGTGCTTAACCATATAAAGGCACAGACAAAGCTATCCATACAGTAGTAAAACTAATTGTTTTAGTGATATACCTTCATGGTATGCTGTATGTCTTCTGGTAACAAGACATAAAGCAGGAGCATATACATCTTGCTACGCCGCGAACAGTCCTCAAGCTTTTCTGAGAGTAAAACGTTAATGGTGGGGAAACTTCGAACGGCGTAACGAAAAAAATCTGACGTGATGGAACTCTATTAAGCACTTTATGGCAAGTGTACTTTTCCAACACCGCTCTTTGATGCAACCGACCTGCGAATGAAGGAATGTAGGCCAAACGATTTTACGTGTCACAAAAAGAGCAGTTTCATTACGCACCAGCGTAAATAAAGTCCACAATTTGTGTGGTAACCTGGTAGAAATAGAAGTCAATACGGGGTCAAAATATTTAAAAACAGTATCCTGATGTAACCATGAACGCGGTACATAAAATGGCTGACTCCAAACGCAACATGCACGCAGTCTACCAAAACGAGGGTCGAGGGGCCAACTCACATTACGTCATCTCTGAGGGACCATATATGCTTTAAAACATTTCTCTCCCCTAAAGGTTACACTTACCTGCACGATATAAAAACACAGTACAAGCCCTCGAGTTCTCTTGAACTATCAGAACGATTGCAACTAATGTCAATACAAAGTTCGTAACTGAAAAAGTTCTTCGACAGCTGGATCCGCCATACCAGTCCATTTTTACAGTCAAAATGAAAAACAGTTCTCACGAGCTTCGTCCATGTTTATGAATAACAATAAACATATGTGAACACCACTGAAAACTAACTGTTATCTGTGTCACCGGATACGGTACGAGAAAGTCAACAGGCGACGAGTTTGAATGATAACATTTTATTCCTGCAAAATATATGACACAAACGTACAGGTGTCGGCGAGCAAGCGACTGGAGCCAATTTATGGTTTCAGGTTACAGCCATTAATTGGTACAAATAAATCATTACGTTCAGCAATTAATTCGGATATATCAAGACGTTCGACAATTTAGTACGAACAAATAATTACGTTCGGCAATTCATACGAGTAAATCATTTCAGTCAACAAGCAGTAGTTCATTTAACCAACGCGTGGTATATCAACAGCGACACAGATAATTCAAGAAATTATCGCTTATCAAATCCATTAGATATGAATTAGAGGTCTAGAAATAGCTTGGATAATATGAAAACATTACCATTATCAACGAGACTAACCATACGTGAGATATAACAGATACCCACAAAGTGTATAAAGCAACATACCTACAAAATATATGACACAAACGTACAGGTGCCGGCGAGCAAGCGACTGGAGCCAATTTATGGTTTCAGGTTACAGCCATTAATTGGTACAAATAAATCATTACGTTCAGCAATTAATTCGGATATATCAAGACGTTCGACAATTTAGTACGAACAAATAATTACGTTTGGCAATTCATACGAGTAAATCATTCCAGTCAACAAGCAGTAGTTCATTTAACCAACGCGTGGTATATCAACAGCGACACAGATAATTCAAGAAATTATCGCTTATCAAATCCATTAGATATGAATTAGACGTCTAGAATAGCTTGGATAATATGAAAACATTATCATTATCAACGAGACTAACCATACGTGAGATATAACAGATACCCACAAAGTGTATAAAGCAACATACCTGCAAAATATATGACACAAACGTACAGGTGTCGGCGAGCAAGCGACTGGAGCAACCTCTCTTTGCATGTAGGTGACTTATATACACAAAATCCTATCAATGCAGCACGGACCAATCAAGAATAATTAGAATTCTAAAGTTTATGCAAAAATAGTGTACGATGTCCAGGCTAAAGTCACCTGAAGTAATTTAAAATATAAAAGAAATAGGACGTCCAAGCGGCGCGGTGCTTGGAATATAAAATAGATATCCAGCACACCACAAAAATAGAGACGTAAAGCCAAGCGGGGTAGCATAAAGCCGAGGCGGGAAATACAAAAGCAGAATGGATTACATAAACCACCGCGTCGTCTTATATGGTGGTCCACATAACGCATCGATACACCCGGACAATCAAACCTCCATTAATAGCGTTAGTACATCGTTATGTATGTTAAAGGTGATGGCAATGCGATGATTATGGAATTATGTGAAAATGAACATCTTCATAGAACAAAAACAAAATGACATTGTCACACTATCCCCCCTGGTGAGGAATGTCGTTCCCGACATCTAGATCCATTCTTTCATACAAATACCTCATCGCGATCTACGACTCCTTGCTGCAATACCCAATCACCAGAGCGGAACCACTGTGGCTGACGTCTGTTTCGCCTTGAACGCCTAACCTCCACAGGGGTTCTCACTATAGGTGACGCTGGTACTGTAAACACCTCTGCCGTCGAAGGCTGTTCAGTCACCACAGTCTCAGTTGCGTCATGCAACGCGGGAACGTCAGAACGATCAGTAGTTTGAGTGTCGGAACAGTTCATTGTCGGAATATATAAAGGAACCGTAGCTCCGAGACTGACGTCACTTTCGACAGGCTCCGTGACAAACTCTACTTCCGAGTCACTCTCGCTCTCCCCTAACCTATCCTCTTTCACCACCGAATTCTTTCTGATCCAGTGACTCCTTCGAACACTCCTAGAAGTGGATTTGGGGATCCCAGGCTTGGAACCAGGCGCAGATGTTCGTTGGGTATTCACAGACTTTGAACCAGGTGTTGGCAACGTATGAAAGGGAAGTATCATGTTCTTATGCAGGATACGTTTACCTTTCTTATCATCTTCCCGCTTAACTTCAGAGGCGGGTATACCCAAATTAGGTTGCTTTACCACGGTATATGGAACACTCTTCCATCTATCCGCGAGTTTGTGCTTCCCTTTTAACCCAATATTTTTAACCAACACTCGGTCACCAGTCCCTAACCTTCAAATCATAATTACATTTATACCGCGTAGCGGTTTTCGCAGCTTCCGCTGACGCTACCTTGTACGGAAAATCAAGCCGTTTCCTAAGCTGAACAGCATACTGAGTTTGCTCTTCAGCATCAGAGTCATTTGGATCAATACCCAAGTACGCATCCAACGCTAGACGTGGATGTCGCCCAAGCATAAGGTAAAATGGGGAGCACCCAGTACTGTCGTGCTTTGTGGCATTGTAAGAGTGAATAAGTGAAGGGACGTACGTTTTCCAATCTACTTTCTGCTCTGCTGACAGGGAACCCAACATGTTAAGCAGAGTGTGATTGAAGCGTTCGCACATTCCGTTCTCTTGAGGATGGTATGGTGTGGTGCGAGTTTTTTTCCAATGCCAGTTAATTTACAAAACTCGGTTATGACCCTCGACTCAAAATTCTGCCTTGGGTACTGTGGAGCCGACCTGGAAATCCATAATGAACAAAGAATGTATCGAAACTATACCAGCAGTAGTCCGCGAAGTTTGGTTACGAGTGGGAACAACCTGGGCAAATCTCGTGAAATGTCGGTAATGACCAGTATGCTACTATACCCACCTTCGAAGTTTCCAAAGACAAATACTCGATACAAATCAGCTTGAGTTGTAACAGTACGTACCATGGAGAACTCTTACCGGATGTTGGACTATTCCTCTTTTCGAACAACATCTTCGGACATCTGTGACAAGTAAAATCGAGAACGGACGAGCTCCAAAGTGCGATTCCTGCCTTGATGACCTACGTCATCGTGCAGACTTCTGAGGGCGAACTCCCGGAACTGTTCAGGGAGTCCAACTGAAACAGATTCTGGCCATCTTTCTATGATTTACGGAAGAGAACTGTATCCCTGTATACAAGCTTGTCCCACTCCTTCAACATACACTTTACATCCGGTTGCTCTTGTGATAATGTCCCTTGGTCTGGTCGCTTCCCTGAATCTACAAAGTGAATAACTCTACCTACGACGTCATCCGTTACCTGGGCTTTCCTCCAATTCACCTTATCACTCAATAGTGGCAAAAAAGCTGTACAACACATCTGGCATGCATGTCAACAGGAGGTCAGTCTGTTTCCAAGATGAACCCAAGGGTTTCCGCGAATGGGCGATGAACTGTTTGACTCTGACATATCGCTTTGACTACGTCATATCTGATGTCAATTTTCTGTACTTCACTTCCGGCATCATTCGCAAAGTTAGGATGACGGGAGAGCATCTGCATCTCACTCCGGATTTGTACTCTATGCTGAAGTCATATGTCGACATCTCCGCAAGCCACCTATGTCCCGTTGCATATAGTTTGGCAGAAGAAAGCACATACGTCAAAGGATTATTGTCGGTTTTGACAGTAAAACGGTGACCATACAGGTAATCGGTGAATTTGTTACACACAGCCCATCTCAACCCGAAGAACTCCCTTTTATGAGCCTGGTAATTCTTCTCGGACTTCTTTAACCCTGGACTTACGTAAGCGATAACTCGTTCACAGCCGCCCTGCTTCTGATAAAGCACTGCGCCTGAACCGTCTGCGCTTGCGTCGATGTGCAAGAGAAATGGTAAGCTGTAATCTGCATATGCTAATACCGGAGGGGTTGTCAAGGTTTCGATGATCGTCTCGAAGCTCTCCTGGTGCCGAGCGTCCGATATCCAGGTGGGATCTCGGACGGACTTCCGGACTTTCTTCTGTTGACCAACCAGCAAGTCGTTTAGGCAGCCGACAGTCTTCGCATAATCGGACACGAACCTCCGTTAGTATCCGACGAAACCTAAAAAAGTGCGCAACTCACCCACATTTCGAAGAGTCAGCCATTTCTTCAGCGCCTCTATCTTCTCAAGATCAGCAGCTATGCCCACTTCAGATATCACGTGACCCAGGTATTTCATCTCTCGTCTGAAAAAGTCGCACTTACATGGTTTCAGTTTAAGGTTTTGCACTTCCAATCTGCTGAAAACGGATTCCATGTGTCGCAAGTGTTCCTCGTAGGTTTTGGAAAAGACGATGAAGTCATCTATGTGAACAAAGCATTCCTTCAGCTGTAGGTCATGTAAGCAAGACTCAATTAGCCTATGAAAAGTTGCGGGGGCGTTTATCAGTCCAAAAGGCATACGGTTACATTCGTAAAAGCCTAGTGGACCTACGGATAATGCCGTCTTGCACTTGTCCTCCTCGTTAACCTCGACCTGCCAGTATCCGTATCTACGGTCAAGTTTGGAGAACCATGATGCACCAGCGAGACAATCCAAGGTCTATTGCCATATTGCAAATTCTGACAAGTAAACAAACTATTGCACTCTGGGATTTGAAGGTCACCACCTGTGAACCTGTTGTTCACGGATAACTGGCCGTTTAATATTGACAGGGCCATGCATAATAACTTCTAATGGCAACACCTCATTTGACTTTACTTTGATTGGTCGAGTGTTGGTAGACTTCACAGCGCCAATCTTGCCTACATTTCTCAGAAAAGTACAAGCAGTCACCCATGGTTTCCGACTAGCTTTACTTACATTCATCTTGCCCATGAAGAACTTAAGCACATTGGTCCCAAGAATCATAGGGACATGCTCATTGTACTCGGTTTTCGGAACGACCAGAACGGGAGAAATCATTATTTGCTTTGATCCAGGGCAGGATAACTCTACCTCGACATATCCCGAGTATGGGCGAAAGCTTCCAGAGGCACCACTTACCTCAAGCTTGAAGTCATTTATAGAGCGCAATGGTGACGATAAGTGATCTTTCAAATATTTCTCAGAGATCGTGGTTACCATTGACCCAGTGTCGAGAAGACACTTGCACTCAACACCGTCAACCATAATAGTGGACTTGTTGGCTCCACCCACTAAAGATGTTTTTATCAGTTATTACTGGAGGTCACTAAGAGTTTAAATGAGTTTTCGGAACAGTACCGGCCTGAACAGTCAGGTTAGAATTTAGAGAAATACTTCCGGTAGCAGAAAAAGCCGAATTATATTCTGATCGGAAGTTTCTACCTCTGCCCCTACCTCTATTAAACCGATTTGAATGTTTGACCAATTTTATTCTCCATAGAGGTCAGTTTATCCAAAATAACTTCTAGTGGGTCAGGTTTAGAAACGTTTACCTGTTTATCCTCCAACCGATTTTGACGTTCGGCGATTTCCTTCAATTGCGATTTCATTTCCCCGAGTGCCCCAGTTTCTAAATTTTCGAAAGTCAGTGGCATTTATTTGACTTTCTTACCTCTGTTGGAAGCTTGCACGCCATAACAATCCTCTAATTCTCTCTCAACTCATGGCACCTCAACACCTCCATAAGAAGTGTATCACAATTCAAAATGGTGTCAAATTTATGTCTGGTGGCCGATTTCAACCTAGCATTATGTAAGCCTGTCCAAAATTGGGTTCTTAGCATATCATCAGATGACATTGAACTTAATGAACCTGTCTCCACAACTTTCTGTAGAGATCTTCTAGTCTACAATCCCACGTCGCAACAGACTCATGTGAAAAGTCTGCAAAATAGGTTCATCGGTGACGACCGTTCCGTTGACCCCTTCATCACGTGTTTCGGCGTCTTCTCCGAAATGAAGGCAAAGTTTACCTGCCTCTCCCTTCAGATATTTTCTAACTGCCTGCTACAACACTTTATGAGAATGAACTTTATCCCTTATCAGACATTGTACTTCAAATTTCCAAAAATCAAATGCGGATTTCGACTTAGGAACCGATTCGGTATCTGAAAATATGCCAATTTTTGGAAAGCAGATCGATCCATTGTGCTGGAAAGGGAAGAAAATGGTCTGTGAGGTGAACCAAAATCTTTTGTAGAGATACTATACCTCTCAGTCTTTTCCAGATGACTTATCATTGATTGTTCATCGTCGTTCGTAAACTAACGTTCGGAGATCTTTGATTTTGCTTCGCCGGTCTCCTCCTCAAATACGTCTGGGTTACAGGAATCCATTTTTCCGAGTACACCTTGGAAACAACCTAACTAACTGATGATACAATGAACAGAGAATTTCGAGAGCTGTGTAGTTTAATGGATGATAGAGAAATGCGAATGCACGATGAATGAACGTTGTCACACGAATATATGACTATATTAGTACAGGTAATTGGATAACAACAGGCGTATCAAACTCGCGTGATGTATTACGTAACACGGTAATTTCGATGTCAAACTATATTAGGAAAGCGGGATGACAACTTTTCGAGCTCTATATAAAACCGCAGAAAATGCCGTTTAAAATCGGAAATACTCGGAAATCTCAGCAAAAGTTACGTTATCAGAAAATGGAAAATCCTATACAACTAATCTATTAGATACACGATCTAGATATTCTGATAACAATTTATCAGTTTGCAGTGTATCAAAATTGTATATCTCACGTATATGTACACAACAAAAACACTAGACACATTTACCAATTCAATTAATTCAAAGTCATAACAAAACAGCATTCGAGCCCGGAAAAAGGAAACCATCAAAAGCAATTCGCGCGCACATGCAATGTCACAAATCTCGCCAAAGTTAGTCAAATTCGTTCGTTATTCAAGTTCGGTATTCAATGACAGCATTCAAGTTCGGTATTCAATGTCGGCATTCAAGTTCTGTATTCAATGTCAATAGTAAAGTGTATCAAATTTCAGTTCACGTCAAATACAATTATACAGTTCAGCAACCAATTTCACGAATTCTGTCAATGTTCTGTTCACAGTTCTGCAGCAAATCAAATGAATTCAGTAAATTTACAGTGATGGTACCATTCAATTATTTTTCATACAGGTCCGATCCCAAATTTACACGTACATATTCAATGTTCAGGCGAAATATCCAGATCTCAAATCTTTCGGCACACGCAAATTGACGGGCATTTGAACCTTTACATACCGATACACAGAACAGCTCAACGGGACGATTACTGGACATCTAATCAATTGCAAGAGGACAATATACGAAGCGACCAGACCGTGGAATGCGGATCGTCTTCGGCTCCAACCGACATCGCTCACCATAGATATGTAGGACATAAAATAGTAACTCTGCACTCAATAAACCCGTTCCCCCATCGGGCGACAATTTGTCACCGGGTAGGGTACGAAAAAGTAACACAGGCGACCAGTTTGAGTGATACCGTTTTAGTCCTGCAAAATATATGACACATATATATCAAGACGTTCGACAATTTAGTACGAACAAATAGTTGCGTTCGACAATTCATACGAGTAAATCATTTCAGTCAACAAGCAGTAGTTCATTTATCCAACGCGTGGTATATCAACAGCGACACAGATAATTCAACAAATTATCGCTTATCAAATCCATTAGATATGAATTAGAGGTCTAGAATAGCTTGGATAATATGGAAACGTCACCATTACCAACGAGATTAACCATACGTGAGATATAACAGATACCCACAAAGTGTATAAAGCAACATGCCTGCAATATATATGACACAAACGTATAGGTGTCGGCGAGCAAGCGACTGGAGCCAACTCTCGTTGCAGGTAGGTGACTTATATACACAAAATCCTATCAATGCGGCACGGACCGCTCAAGAATAATTGAATTTCTAAAGCCTAAGCAACAATATTGTACGATGTCCAGGCTAAAGTCACCTGAAATAGTTTAAAATATAAAAGAAATAAGACGTCCGAGCGGCGCGGTGCTTGGAATGTAAAATAGATATCCAGCGCACCACGAAAATAGAGACCTAAAGCCGAGCGCGGTAGCATAAAGCCGAGGCGGGAAATGCAAAAACAGAATGGATTACATAAACCACCGCGTCGTCTTATATGGTGGTCCACATAACGCAGCGATACACCCTGGACAATCAAACCTCCATTAATAGCGTTAGTACATCGTTATGTATGTTAAAGACGATGGCAATGTGATGATTATGGCATGATGTGAAAATAAACATCTTCATAGAACAAAAACAAAATGACATTGTGACATCTGTTATCTGTTATCAATTCACTGTTCTAAGTAAAGGTATATGTGTTCACACAAGTGGGACTTGGCCTGTTTCTGTTGATGTCGTAGGACTCTCCTTTTTAGGTTTGGGAGAGCGAGATGGGGGCTCTTCATCAGTCGCTGCGCGTGGGTCTGATCGGTAGTGCCATGTGGAGTGGGTCAAAAACGGATTGAAGAAAAATCCTTTCAACTATAGAATGTTTCTACTGTGCGCTCTGCAAGACCATTTGAACTGGGGTGAGCCAAGTCTGGGAACAACAATATGTCTAGACTTCAGTCTTTTCAGCTGCATAAAGACTCAGACAATGGCTTCCTACATGAAGTATCTACCCAAGGAGGAGTTGGTAGATGTGGCTAATGCCTCTATCCACTTAGAATGAGCGTCGACAACGACCGGAATCATATTCCCATCGACTGGTCCTGCATAATCGAGATGAAGGCAACGCCATGGCTGAGTTGGCCATTCCCAGTGATGGAGTGGTGCTGCGGCAGGGAAATTCTGATTCGACGCTGAGTTCCAGTTTTCGATTTGCGTATGGTTTCAAGTTCATGTCCTGAACTTCGTCAGGCCACCCTTTCAGCACATAGCTGCGCAAGCGAGATAGCACTGAATCTAAAGTTGTCCACTTGTTGATCTGCTCAGCAATTACAGGGGGCACTGAGAGATTCTCAACTGACATGACAATCTCTCCTCCGTCATTTTCGTTCGGTGTCTGTATTGGCAATTGTAGCCTGCTCAGGGCATCAGCATTCGCAATGTCTTTGCCAGATTTGTAGACAATGTTGTAGTAGTATGCTCGTAACAAAACAGCCCATCTCTGAATGCGAGGTGATACCATCGGTGACACTGCTTTACGTTCACTGAACAGTCATATCAGTGGTGTGTGATCTGTAATGAGGGTCACGTGTCTGCCATATACATACTTATGGAATTGTTTCATCACAAAGATCAAAGTGCAACCGTCTTTGTCTAGCTGCGAGTAATTTCTTTTCGCAGAAGTTAATATCCGTGACGCGAACATGATGGGTCGTTCCGTCTTGTCTGGCATAACGTGTGCCAGTACTGCACCAACACCATAAGGGGACGCATCACAGGTGAATGTAAGTGGCTTGCTGGAGTCATAGTGGACCAACATACCAGACTTCAAGAGCATCTGTTTGTAAGATTTAAAGGCTTCTTCCTGTGGTTGGTTTCATTCCATGTGAGATCCTTCGCAAACAGCTCGTGCAGCGGGGCAAGCCCTGTCGATGCATTTGGGAGAAAGTGATGATAGAAGTTCAACAATCTAAGGTAAGTTTGAAGTTCTTGCTTACACGTCGGTATAGGGGCATCCTGTATTTCCCGAACTTTCTGTTCCAGTGGATGGATCCCTGTTTCATAGATGCGATGACCAAGGTAAATGACTTCTGGCAGTTGGAACACACACTTTTCTAGTTTCAGACTCCAGCTTCTTCCAATCTGCTCAGAACAAAAAAAACCCAGGTTTTTCCGATGCTCTTCTTCCGTTTCACCTGTTACTAGGATATCATCGAAGTAGACTACCATATGGGGAATGCCCTTGAGTATGAATTCAATCGTTCTTTGAAATATGGCAGATGCTGATGAGACACCAAATGGGAGTCTGGTGTACGTGAACAATCCTATGTGTGTATTTATCGTCACGTATTTCCTAGCGTCTTCATCCAACACAAGTTGCTGGTAAGCGTCGCTGATATCGATTTTCGAGAAAGTCTTCCCGCCGGACAACGTTTTCCACAAATCCTCAACTTTGGGAATTGCAAACTCTTCTACTGTTGTGGCCAGGTTTACGGTTAACTTGTAGTCGCGCACGCTTCCATCTGGTTTCGCACAGACACAATAGGAGCTGTCCAGTCAGAAAACTTGAATGATTCTATAACACCTTCTTGCTGTAATCTGTCAAGTTCAACTTCTACGCTCTTTTTCATAGCGAATGGTACAGATATAGGCTTGACGAGTCTGGGTTGAGTACTCTCGTCTACCTGTATTTTGGCTGTAGCACCCTTGAGCTTTCCGAGCTCTGAAAAAAATACTTACGGGTGACGGCTGAGAATTTCACTAATTGATGATGGCGCTTCTGGTCCACCATCCTTGCTTGTTGACTTAACAATGCTCACTCCACCCAAATCCATCGGGATTTCAATTTGGCTGTACTGGGTTTAAGATTAGAAACCTTTCGTTTCAGGAAATGTTAAATTTCTGTTCACCCATCAGAGTAACAGAACATCCAGTGTCAACATTAAACGAGAACTTGCACACCATTTACTCCTACAGTTGCTTTTATCGACGAATCCCGGTAATTAGGCATAGGCTCTGCTACACTGTAGAGGGTGCAGAATCCCTCTTCCGAGGAATTCGCGTCAGCTCCTTGTTGACCTGTAACATCTACAACATGGTGAGTACGAGAGGGTAATATTTACCTCGACTTTTTCCTCTTCCTGATTGTGGTGGACGACAATAATGAGAAAAAATAATTATTCTGTATTATGAAACAATACTAAACGTGCTTATTCAGATCTCGTTCGAGTATAATATTTGTGTTGTTTACAACTGATGAATGAACAACCATATTGTCAAAGTTTTCCTGTTCAGGAAATATGTTTACCAATTTGGGAATGTTCCCCGTTGTGTAGTTGCACCGTACTGGTGAGTGAAATTGTCTCCCCTGATGTGACACCATAACCCGAGGGGATTTGCCCATAGAGAGAACAGATTTGCCAGAGAGGATGACATCACAAGTCAACTGTTATTTTTTTTCAAATAAATGATATAACTTCTTAAGAAATATGCATGTAATATACTTACCAGGGAACCAATCCTGTTGTTGGTTGTTAATCCAAAGATGTCTTATCCGTTTCCCAACAAACTGAACCTTTGGCAACCTGAAACATTGAAAGGCAAATCAGAAGTGTACCAGCATGTGTATAACTTCAATCATGTAGGTTAGCATTTTTGGTTCAATAACACTGTGATAGAGACGAAATCTCAGAGTAACACAATAATTTATGGTTTGTCGTTACTCTGGTAATTCCCAACAATATGACTGTTCCATTATGTCGAGATAAATGAGTTGCATGTACTACATGCACTAAAGAATTACATGAACATTTGTCAGAGTGACATTTGAAAGTGTAACCTACATACCTACAACGTCTCATAGATCTGGTGTGGGGTTGTTCAGTTAATACATTTTCAAGAGATTTCACAGACGGCTGCTGTGGTGATCGTGTATCATCAATCTGTAGATATATACAAATGACACAATTTTTAAAAGTTGTTCCATTGTTGTTATGTATTTCTCGTCCAGCCTTTAATACCATGTACACGCAAATTAACAGTTTGATGAAGAACTATACTGATTGTGGGGATTGACCAATGATAGCTTGAGCATATGAAGTTCAATATAGCATACATGTATATAACTACATGTACCAGCAGGAACGGTATGATACACACAAGGATAAAGAGTGGGAATGAGTTATACAATAAACCCTCCTTATAATGACCATTGTCCAAATTAAATTTGTCACTATAATGATTCTTATGAACAGAGAATATGTCTATTTATGGACATTTGTTTCTGTAAACGTTTTCGTTATGACATATCTGTTGTAACGAATGTCGTTATAATGAGGGTTCACTGTATACAACTATGAACAAAATATATATTATGTACACAGTTTGGTCCAGTTTCACGAATGCCAGGTATTTTCCCATGGCTAGGCAACGGTAGTTCAGGAAGGACAGCCTTGCAGCAGAAGTTGGATAGCTTGGGGAGTATCGTTGATTCCCATAGATCAATATCAGGCACAATCCGCTCTACATGCAATTCATAGGGTTCAACAGTCCTGACCACGAAATCTAACCAATTATATCCTGCGATTTGAAGTTTTTTTTATCTTCAGTAGAACAGATGCCACACCATTCACAAAGGCAATCCCATCAGGTGATGCGCCAAGAAAAGGAATAGAGGGGTGCACAAATAACCCACATGACTCCACGGTAATGTTTTCCTTACTATTACATTGGCGAATCTCTTATTCCTTTATGGAAGTTCTCTCCTGTCGGAGACCATATCGAGTGCAAGATGTTCCCTGGAAGTTACTGTATAGTAGACGTTCAACTGTTGCCATCAGTTTGAATTGTTTTTTTTTGGTCAGGATTTTTCCGAATTTTGAAGCAGTCAAACGTAATTTACGATTAATGTGCCACTTATCAGACAGGCTTTGTTCCCTCGTGCTCTTTTCCAGATCTGCAGTGAGTAGCACCGATTGTAATGTCCTCCCGACTGGATTTATCTGTCAGTCGGGCGAGCTCTTTGGGATCCACATCAGCACAGTCCTCTCCAATGCCTGGACCATACGCCAGCTTGGCTTTGTTTGACTGATTTTGGATCCTGTCTGACTAATGTTCTTTTCCGTTTTCGTTTCTGTACATCTGCATTGCCTTGACTTTTGACTTTGGCAGTGATAGCTCGGGCATTGGCCTTCTCCTTCCGATGGGATACTGAAGTTGCTGGTGTTTTCGTGACCTCCCACACACCTTGGCGGACCACCACAACCCAAGATTACGGCACACGGCTGCTCCACGACAACGTGCATTGCAAAGATGCACGGCTGCATCGATTTATAAATTTCCCTCTATCAAACTTGCTTCTAATGCTCATCCAGTTTTCCGCCCGATTTGTTGTGTAATTTGAAATCAGTTTCTCTTGATTTAGCAGCAACATCTCTTACATGTACTCCAATCTTGTTAGCTTCTCCTCGTCCACTTTTTTCACATTCATTCTTGCCATCATCCTCTTCCTGGCACTCTTCCTGTGCCTTGCATACATCATTGTTGCAGTTTTCATGATTGCCGAATACATGATTAAAACAGTTCTTAATATCGTGTTCCAACTTCTTTATTGCAGCCGGCCTGTTTGTTTCTCTTGACCTCATTCTTATTGCACACCGCCGGATGGTACAGAGGCGGACCATAACATGTCTCGTCAGGCGGTTGGGACCCTTATACCGAGGTTTATCCTCCACCAGTTTCTCCAGAGGGCCTCGCACACGCTTGACAGCATGGTTAGCGCATTCAAGATTGCTTAGATCGTGACACCATGAAGGGCCTTCATCTACCAATGTAGAAACTATGTAGCTGTCTCCACCAGCAATAATCTGCGTGTATCTAAGTCCGTATTTCTCCTCAGACTCATTGAACCCTTCCAAAAATTATGTCAGCTTCCATTGCCTGGGAGCTCCCATTCCAATTGTTATGGCACTCATATTTAATGCGATCGCTTCCTCTGGTTTCGGCGTATGAACAGGTTTGGCATATTTTGTTCCTCACTCCGATGTGTAGTATGTTCTTACAGTTCAACCCAATGATCACACCAACCCCACCTAGAGCATTAAAGGTGTGCTTATGGCTTCTCTTGCTCCAGCCCCCATCACACACCACAGAAATTGCAGGAACACCCTCATGCATGGTATTACTATCCAATGCATGTTGTCTTTCTTCTTCAGCAGCTAAAGCTGTCTCCTCCACGTTCTTCTCCCAACATTTCCCGATGTCCATCTCTAATCTAGTTTTTTTATATAATCCCGAGACACCCATCGTTGTCAGTGTCTGCTTGAGTTTGGCACATCCGCCACCGGATGTCATATGACCCCAAACAGAACGAACATTGATGTCGTACCGTTTGACATCACACAATGTGATTTTAGAAGAGGTTTCAAGTCGTTCCGCACACCCAAGACAGAATGTGGAGAGGGTGGACGCCAAATCACTGTTCTTTGATTACTACTTCGTTATCTACTTTGCTTTCAGGAAAAGATGAATTTTTCGCTACCAACACAATTATCTAGATAACTATAGAATCGAACTAAGAAATGAGTGTTAAATAAGGATCATGAGGAAATCAAAAATGGGGTAGACGAGCGGTCATCAGATCTTCTTTCTGAAGACGTTTTTGTATGCTTTTATTGATTGACTGCTTCAGAGGACAAGAAAGTAATTCAGCTATAATAATTACTCTATTACATGCTCAGTAGTTTTTGCGCCAAAAATCAGTCAATATATGCCGACAAATACTTGTCGATGTTCCGCCATCAGAGCGGCTGTCTTGGATTTACATTTAATTCAAAAATATAATGTGGAAAGTTTCAGCCCTATCCTTAGGGATATGAAAAATATTTAGTGGGCGGCTGGCGGATTCACCCCAAATCGCCCAGCTACATATAATGTTAATCACTTAGCAGTGTTACCTGCTATATGGGCGATAATTCAATTTGTCAACGAGTTAATCTCATTAGCCACGTTTGTACTATTAACAGTGTGAATTTAGAGAAATAATGCTATAGACAAAATAATGAAATGCAGTTGGAAAACACCAGAGGTCTCGTGTTTGACCGCCATTACGGTTAACTCTATAGATGTGGATTGCCGGAATTCGGAATAATTAGAGCCAATTTAGTGGTAATCCAAAGAGTAAAGATACTACTTGACTCAGTCTGTATACGATATATCCCTTCATGATGCACATGGATATACATTTGTGAGGATTGTTTAGTATGAGAGGTCAGAATGGTACGACTCATGCAAGCCAGAAACCACTACCAAAGTAATATGTTGGCTGCAAATTCATCTGAAGGCCCAAGCATATTGACTAATTGTTGAAACTTGATTATAACTATTTGTCAAGGATTTGCAATTATGTTACACATCTCTGTCGTGATATTATCATTATTTTTGCCATAATGGGGCGATGCAGTGGAAAGTGGTAGATGGCATTTCACACCCGGGTCGAAGCTTATCTGAAGTTCACATTTACCGATATATACTGACTAATCGAACAAGTGTAACAGGGGATGGTCGGATTTTAGCCGCGTCCCACGGTTATATCACCTCCACAAAATGAATACAAATCGCCACTTCGCCTGCCAATAGATGATTGACCATTGTCCCATAGGGTTGCACGAAAACCCTACCTGGCCTGGGGGGGGGCCATTATGGCCCCCCTACCAAACTTTCTGCGCTATCTCCGGAACGACGAAAAATGGAGTGCTGAAACTCCCGGACTTTATAGTTTATCATATTGGGGTCATTTTGAGCCCATTTGCATAACCCCCGGAGCTGAGGATCATGGGTAAATTCAAGATGGCGGCCACGTGGTGTACCAGAAAAGTGATGATTTTGTCACATTTCTTCAAAATTTCTGCTTTTCCGCGATGAAAAGTGGGCAAAACTATTTTATTTCACATCACATTAATATTTACTAATTTATCATGCAGTTTTTGCGGAGAAATTGCGTAAATAAAAAATTCGGAAAGTCCGACCGAAAAATCGACCCAAAAATGCCGTTTTTGAAAATGACGTCACTGTGACGTCACCAAAGCGGCCATCTTGGATTTTTTTACATTTTCTGGTAGAGCTTGATCCAAGAGTATAGTGTGGTAAGTTTCAGCCCCCTAGCTCAAGGGATAAGAAAAATAATTAGGGGGGGGGGGGGGCCATTTCGGCCCCCCCAGGCCTGGACAGGTCCCAAAAAGCCCAGGCCAGATAGGGTTAATTAAGCTATGGGGTCTAGATCTAGCATACTATTTACACCGTTGGCCGACGACTGTCTATGAAAATAGTTACATTCTAATGGTGATGGAATAGGTTCATACAATTTGGCAGTTATACCTATCTGAAGGAGGTCGGGCGCAGTGATCTATTATCTTGTGCCTCGTAATGAAGAAACATTTAGTTGTAACTGCGTGTCTTTGTAGCTCATGAAAGTTGCGTTTTTACTGATATTCTTCATTTTACTTTTTCTTCTTATGGCCTAACAGTCCCCAAAATCCTTTTTTTGTTTCACGGCAAATAGTTATTCGGTATCGATCGATCAACTTTTGCGAAAGAAATCGCTAGGTAAAAACTTAGACATCGGATCCATAAATCGGCCGAAAAATTTAATCTTTTTGCGATTTGGCGTCTTCGCGATTCATCAAAACTACCATCTTGTTGGGGTTTTTTTTGACGTTCCCTACTGACGCTTGACTCAAGTTTTAGTGTGGTAAATTTCAGCTTCTGCACAATCACAATCAAAATACATGTTTACGTTTTCAGTGATACAAATTTAGGACATAAGTCATATCTTCTATCAAGGGAGATACATAATCGCAACTACAGAAACATCTTCAAGTGTTAGGAGTTTTTCCTCGTCCACAGATCACCCAGCGGGTGCGTCAATGAAGGTGTGAGTAAAGAATTAACCAATGGTAGATTATCATGCTGCAGATGAAGAAAGCTGTAAACAGCGTATCAATGTATATCGATGCCCATTGTCTCCTGGCATCCAGTGTGAATTTACATAGCTAAAACATTGCTGAACTCTTACGTTAATCTCTCTGGATTATTTGTGACATCGGATTTCAGTTAAGATAAATAAATAGATACCGATTTGGCGATAAAATTACCATAATAAATTAGCGGATTAGCGATACGAATTAATGCTAGCTATACGAAGAAAAGGAGTTAACGATCCGAAATAGATATAAAAAACGTTCTGTTTTATATCTATGAAACAGATATATAATCATCACCATTTTTGTTTAGGTCAGCGCTTCTCGATAGTGTTGTACTTCGGATGTATGTCAAGCTACATTATACATTCTAGAGGTTGGATTCTTGAGAGACATGGCACGGAAAGTATTTTGCATTAGCTGTTCATGGTAAATTAGATATTGAGTTTACATTCCGTTGCATAATTAACAATACAATTCCTCTTATTGCTATTTCGAGCATGACTGGGAAGATATAATATCGCTATTTTTCGGCTAGCATATACCAATATAGTGATTTTCACGATATTCACCAAAACTTCCGGTGTACGCGTTTAGTGCGCGGCGATAATACGATAAGCGATAAATTGGGTACATGAGATTTCAATCGATTCGAGAGTTGAATCCGGACTCGCTGGATAGAATAAAAGGAATATTCGCTCATCAATTCAGCGGAACCAAAGAATCCTATTGCCGAATCTTCCCAAACAAACATGCAATTGATTCGTTTTTGTCCAAGATTTGTTCTGATTGATATCGATTCACGAAATGTGGTATCTGTTCCAGTAATCAAGGGGGTACATAACACAAGTGGAGAAACATGTGCGTCTAAATTGACCGGTGTGATGGCGAAGTGTGTCCTGGAGATTAGTGTCCCTTCTCATATCCTTTTATGTTGCAACTAAGGACGGACACTTGTCTGCAATGCGGAGAAAAAAGTCCTAGCTGGGTTTTAAGATTGAAGTCGGACACTCGCAACCGCCGGACATTCTTAGCCTCCACAGCATCTTGTGTGCGAGATTATAAAAGAGAATGATTCAAGAAGACGTTTCACCAGTACGGATGTTATTCAAATCTTCTACTTCGCTGTATTTTACATAACTGATTGAATGTAACATACTTTGAACCATTGAGTAGCCAATAGTATATTCACAGGTCATTGAAAGTTGTGAACAGTTTCTCGAAATAAATTCTGTCCGAAAAGCTTCAACCATTTATCCTGGATAATATGTGACTTTTGAGCTGCCTTTGAAATTAATCTCGTTAATATACCTGTATAATTATATTGAGAACCTCAGCAATTCTGGATCGGCTGTATTGTATAAAAAGTAATATTTATTTTTTGTCAAGAAGTTGTAATATTTTTAGGTGGTTTGGCTATCCCAATTTTCAGCGATTCGCGCTATTCAATATAGATAAACAATATCCAAATGAGGAACCATGACCAGATATGGTGCATGGCAATCACTGTTTTTCATAAATGTATACTATGCTAACTTCAATTAGTCTGATTGTTTCGGGTGGCAGGAAAATACTGACTATTCTATTCCCATGATTTTAGTCATTGCAGGTTCTACAATTCCTGCTCTTCGGCTAGAAAAAGAAAGCGGTTATATTTTTTAACTTCACATCAGATTATGTTTTACTGATTTATCATACAGCTTTAGATAAGAAATTATATAAATAAAAAGTTCGAAAATTCGTCCAAAATACCCCTTTGAAAATGACGTCACTGTGACGACACCAAAGCGGCTTTTCTGGTATAGTATGGTAAGTTTCAGCCCCCCTAGCAACAGGGATGTAGTAATCACACCTACATAGCCAGTACAGGGGGCAGGCTTACCTGCCGGTTAAAACCCCGAGAGAAGTAGTCTATCACGTCTTGTCCGTCCCAAGTCAGTTCCTTCTCTGGCTTTCCTTACCAAGCCCGCGAGTTACGCTCATTGGCTAGAGGGCAATCAGCGCCCTCTACCAAGGGGAGAGAGAGGAGACAACTCCTGTGATAATAAAGCACTTGTCTACCCTGCATCACTGACACTAATGTTCGTTAATAGTCTGTTATAGTCTATTACTGACAAGAAAACCTATTCTTACTACACCCTTCTCCCTTTTCTTTTTGGGGAAGGCCATACGAGCGAAAAACTCCAGTAAAGTATTCCCAATGATAAAAACATCCCATAAAAATACGAAGCTGTACCTAAAGCTTTCTCTACTTTGACCTGGGCTAAAAACCGGACATAACCTAAGAACAATCTACGTAAAATTAGTCCGACAATAAAATACCCAACCCCAGATCAAAGAAGCTGATCTCTAACCCCAACCCTCAGGTCGATTTATCAGCAGACCTCTAATTTCGCCAAGGAGATCCAAAGGAGCTGGAGCGAACTGACCCACTTTTTGTACCAATCCGACTCACTCTGGAATCTACCTTCCCCCCCAACCTCCCTTTCCCCTCATAAATTAAGGGCTCACTCAATTTATAATCTGTCAGTCCCTCTTAAACTGAGAGACTGGCTACCCTATACAGCCTGTCAAGAAACAGACTGACTAAGGAAATGCTTGCCAGACGCTCCTAAATTGAGGGACTGGCTACATCAGACAGTCAGAGAATAAGTTTGACAAAATGCACCTGACATTTTATAATCTGTCAGCCCCTCTTAAACTGAGAGACTGGCCACACTATACAGCCTGTCAAGAAACAGACGGACTACTGAAATAATGGCCAGACTCTCCTAAATTGAGGGACCGACTATATCAGACAGTCTATCAAGTTTTGACTAACGACAATAACTATCAGACTGTCAGCACTCGTTGAGAGCTTGCTCGGTTTGAAAACCTATCATTCCCTGTTAAATTGAAAGACTGGCTATAATCAGGCTGACCAAGAAATAACTGTCCGACTCCCCTAACTAGAGGACTGGCTATATCAGATATACCATCAAGAATAGTCTGATTTAGGCAATAACTGCAAGACACTCAGTCTCTCAATAGTTGAATGACTGGCTAGCGAACATAGTCTGACTAAAACAGTAACTGCCCGTCAGTCCTCCATACATTGTGGGACTACTCATATAGCTCAAGGCTTCAGGAAACCAGTATCCTCTGTATGCATCAACAGAGACACACACATGAAGAACCAACGCATGTGAAACACCCGTCAACTCAACATGTGGATGAAGCTGCAGGACCAGAAGGAATATCGGAATCCATTGAACAGAAGTGCACTGCGTTACTAATGTTACCGCATTGCCAATGATCAATTAGCCAGGGTCTGAATAAACATATCCAAAATGATCCCCGAATTTGATCAGACATAGTGCTTCACAGCGAGCACTTTACCAAACAAGGTCAAGGCTTGTCCGATGTCTGACTTTTATTTCAGACCCTGATTCACTAAATTTAAACCGGGATGACATACACCGGTGCATAACTCACTGGGGCTTCCATAGAGAAGTCACAAGCAGAGTTGTGGCCACAAACTCCCTGACCCTGCGCCTCCAACATGGATTGCCCCGCCATTCTCTCTCCTTGTTAAATCAGCCATCACAATTCGCACACTCCTCGGCAAAAACTCATTCAGCATCCAAGTAACTTCCATTTAACACCATTTAACCATTGCCGAATGATGTGGCCAATCGTGAGGGTTGTTAACCCACAGATAAAGTTACCTCACCCGCCATTGCACAACCCCATCCACTCCACTTTCACTACCATTCTCCTAACCCCCTAAAAGTTGAACATATCTCCATCACTCCATTACAACACACATTGCACATTTTCCCAACACGTATCACATGTCCTCCCAACACACCAACTGTTCTAAAATAGGTAAACACAACACACTCTACTGAACACTCAATCTACCAAAAATAATCATTCTAAAATATAGGCCCACACATCACAAATCCACCAACACACCATTATCCAACACACCACATCATTATTCAACATCCACACATATCACAGATTTCTTGTCAGACATTTTATCATTTTTTTTATCTTTCCCCCAAAAACTAAAAAACAACGTACACAACATCAAACCAAAATGCCACATCACCTACATCAAAATAGAAACACATCACCAACATCAAAATCAACTCAAAACAGTGTGCTAGATGGCGCTACATGCCAATGCCCACTGCCAATCTGCATTGCCCCCTAACATTACCAATGCTAAAACAGAACTAAACTAAGGGACTGTTTAAACTGGTCAGCATGCATTAGCATTTCACTGCAGAAACCCCCATGCTCCCTATGACCAAGGCCTTCTTACTAAAATCAACAACACAGCCGTAAGCAGACAGGAAGTCCGAACTCGGTAACAAATCCTGAACCACCGGAGCTACAATCATGTCTCCAAAGCAATTAAACCCTGCAACAGAAAGGGGAATCTGTCGAACTAACATTCCCATACTGGCGGTACCCTGAAATGCACCAGTTAGCTTAATGGGTGTGGATGACAGCCCTGTAAGCCCTACCTTTTCAAATAAGTCCGGACTCATGACTGTTACCTGAGAAGCAGTATCCACTATCGCACTCACTGGAACTGACCCGACCCTGACCGGAACTACCATTGCCCCCTCCCGAGCCCCAGACATGGCAACGCCTCTAACGGCAGGAGTCAACCCGGCACCACCTGACGAGGCAGGTCCTCCTGTGGTAACCAACCCATCAAGATTAGTGCGAACAGGGCAACTTCGACTTATGTGCCCTAATTGGCGACAAAGATGGCATCGTACTTGGGGACATCGGAAGCTCTTGTGCCCATTTTTCCCACACGAGTAACAGGTAACTCTGTTAATAGGGGCTTCACTGGCTACCGGTAGCTCGGGAGAATTAACAAGTCTCGATGGAGACTCACCCCGACCCTCCCGTAAAATATCCCCTCCCACAGACTTAAGTTCCGTGGAAACCAGACGGACCCCTGCTACATTCACGACTTGGTGATTATACAGTGAGGCGTTCACACATGTCAAAGCCTCCTGAATAGTTTTGGGGTCTTTCTCCATAGCAAACAAAACTACAGCCTGTGGTTCATGACAACCTTTAAAAAATTGCTCCACGGCTATTGACTCGTCTAACTCACGTGGAGCCCCCGGATACCCTTTCACAGCTAAATGAACACACCTATAAGCAAAATCAGCCAAAGTGTCATCGGCCCCTCGCTCCTCCACCTGCAACCGATGTCGGATTGATTGAGGAGGCTCGAGATCGCCATACCGTTTGTCTAAGGCTTCAAACAGCTCATCGAAAGAATTACAAACTGCTTTCGGTAGGAAAGAGTAATACTCGATGGCCTTGCCATGCATGCTCTCAGTCAAACGCTTTAGAGATTTTGCCTTGCTCCACTTCCGATCTTGAACTTCCAATTCAAACTTAATTTTAAACGGCGACCAACCTTTGGCATCGCCGGAAAAAAACTAATGTTTTCGGAAGTGGGCGGCTGCTACTACGTGTAAAAGGTGATGCCGAGGGGCTACGGCCACGTGATGTTAAAGGGCTACGGCTGCGCTAGTGTTCTGGTTCTGGTGATCTCAAACTCGCTTTATGTGGCCGGATAGGCTGCGAAACATTTGACCCTATTAAATTATCTCCCTTGTCCTCCTGACCATGAGCAATGCCAGAATGATCAATGGATGGAGAGGAATGGCTACCTTTATGCTCCTCCCCAACCTTACTATGTGAAGGGATGAAAGGATCAGAGATGGGCACAGAAAGGTGCTCCACCCTCTGATGATGCCTTGACCCCTCGCAAGCATTCACCACCCCTGCATCCATATAATGTGCATGCTTGGTACCCTCACCAGAATTACATTTCCCACCCCCCAACCCCGGCGTTTGCACAACATTGACCACAGACAAATTTTCCTGCTCAACATTACGCGTTGACAGCCTAACAGCACCGCCCCCAGTCTGCACTGAACTAGCATCAGCCTCCACCATTGGACTAGTCCCGTGGTCCTGCATCATTGTCATAATCATTCCCAGTTGTTCACTCAAGTTGGTTACCCATGCCCCTAATCTAGTCTCCATCCCTGTCAATTCCGTTCCCACCCAGTTCTCCAATTTACAAACCTTATCAACACATTGTGTCAATGTTCCGTGCAGCTTCATCTGGTTAGATACCAGCTCACCGATTCTGGTAACCACCCTCGTTAGATACCAGCTGACCGATCCTGTTAGCACATTCTCGCAAGCTCTGAGAGAAACTTTGAACAACAGATTCCCTTTCCCCCCTCAAATTTTGTATGTGATTTTCCATCTCAGTTCGCAATTCCCCTACATGTTTTTCAATTAATTCTGAAACATACTCCGGACAACTGGAACCATCTACCCCACTGATAAGAGAATTCTCCATCAATGAATTCTCCTGGACTTGTTCAATATGTGCCGTCGATACGTCTACTGGTACCAGTTCTGTCATGGTGTGAATTGCGAGACTCCACAAAATGCAAATGAAAATATTCAATAAACTGCAATACTCACTTCTAAAATGGTTGCCATGAAATAAATTAGATGGTGTCACTTGACGCCATCAGACCACAATGTAATTGAGTGTAGCGCCGATATGTCAACACTCAAAAAATTATATATTTTTTTTCAAAGTAAACCCAAGAATGTGTGTTTGAATAAACACTAAACCCTCAATCAAAATCAGATGGTGCCACTTAACACCACCAGACCACAATCAAATTGAGTGCAGTGTTGATATGTCAACACTCAAATCTCAAAATGCAATCAGAGTTTGTGTTGTAATAAACACCAAACAATCAACCACATCCACCAGATCAAAGTCTGATTAAATATGGTGCAATTTTGTTAGCACCGCACCACCAAAATATTGACTGTTTATTTAAACTCAAAATTTATTATTCCCAAAATACTTAGTGTATTTCAGCAACACTGACCACTCACCCTTTTTACAGTGTAAGTCCCCAATGAGTACACCATCAGGGTTTACAGTGTATATTGACCACCACAGAATACGAGGTCAATTCAATTTTTACAGTGTAACTCACCAAATAAGAATGAAGACCATCAATTTATGTATTCACTATGTAAACATTAACTGCTAGTATAAGACAGCCAGCTTAGCAGATAAGAAGCAATTTTTTGATTTATTTAATTTTTTTTAACAGAATTTACTCACAGTTAGCATTCAGCTACATGTAACACCTCACGAAAAGCCACGAAGTTAGTAGCCAAGCTTTGAGGATACATTTTGACCAAGTCCAAAATAAACTAGGTACCAATATATTAGCAAATCTATTGAAACATCAATTTGAATGTTCTATGCCATTGCTAGCAAGAATTTCAATCAAATGAGAGAAAACCCCCCACATTCACCGTAAGCACCAGCTAACCCCTCGCAAAATAGCTACCAGGCAATAGCCAGGTGAACTTGACAATGAAATTGGGCGAATTCCAAAAATTACTAAATTGAACTCTAGGTTTAGGCCATAGATTTTCAGTGAATTTCCCAATGAAATTCACAAAAACTGACCACCGGAAAAGTCACTGTAGTTTAACCGATAATACAAAGTCAAACTATTGCTACACATTTTAAGTCGACCACACCAGTGAAAAATGGCCAACAGAAATTGACAGTGCTCTTGACTCCCATGAACAAGTCTTGATAAGACAACCGTGCAAAACTTCACCAGTGGCACAGCAAGAATGACAAATTCAGATCACAAAAAAAATCAATGATGCAAATACCAATCTTGAATCTGAACCAGAATTTGTCAACAGCACGACTGACCCTGACCCTGTACCCCAAACTCAATCACCGAATCGAAAGGAAATGACTAATCAGACCGCGTTCAGTCACTAAAACTTCGTCCCATGCACAAAATCGTCTCCAAAAACCCCAACATTACCAACCTGACCACTGAACATATAAAGAATATAATTATCATGAGACAGGACTATGAACAAAACACAAAAATACACATATGGACACACAAACAGTACCGGTACACATAATACATGACAACACAAACATATAAACCATTCAAATATTGCACCTGTCAAAACCTTTATACTCTCTAAGTTTCCCAATACATCAAAATTAACCAAACCACACAAATTGACAAAACTCTAGGTAAATTTAAGGTGCAATATTGAAGGCAACCAGCAGGCAAGTTTGCCCGCTATACTGGCCGTCTCACCAACCTAAACAATTACAATCCAATTTTTAATTCCCGAATGTTACCCTTCAAGCTACTGTCGTTGTTGTTGTTGTTCCAAATGAACAACAACAACGTGTCAGTAAATTCGCAAAATTTTCAAAAGGAATGCGAACTCAAACCAAATTATACACTGGGGTAGTTCCAAATAACTCCGCTTCACTCGCGATAAATTGTGCCAAGATAAACACGACAAATAAAACCGATCTGACGAAAGAGAAGACTATCAAGGGTCCAATTTTCGTCACAACACACAGACTGTTTTTCGCTCAATTCACGGAACAATCTTTGCCAAGCCATACCATATACTGCACAGAGCTTGAGAAATATTGCCGTATAATCATTAGTATACTAACGAAATTCTACGCACTTTCATTTGGAAAATCCGCCATTGAACAGCCGTTCAACTCCCCAAAAACGTATCCATGCTGACGAGGAAAAATTATCCCAGAATTTCGTTGGAAGCTCAAAATTCCACAAAACCCCTTCTATAGAGCAACAAACTTCCAGCTTATATCGACCCAATCGTAAATAGCAGTCAACAATTTTGTCAGGACTTTTCACACGTAAATTTTCTCAAAATACAAATTAAAAGATGGCCGACCAGCAGAAGGCAAACTTACGCCAGAATCGCCAAGCAGATCAAATTTGTCTACAACGGATCAATTTGAACAGATTAATTAAACTTCTAGACACCAGTTGTAGTAATAACACCTACATAGATATTAGCTAGAACAGGGGGCAGGCTTACCTGCCGGTTAAAACCCCGAGAGAAGTAGTCTATCACGTCTTGTCCGTCCCAAGTCAGTTCCTTCTCTGGCTTTCTTTACCAAGCCCGCGAGTTACTCTCATTGGCTAGAGGCCAATCAGCGCCTTCTACCAAGGGGAGAGAGAGAAGACAACTCTTGTAATAATAAAGCACTTGTCTCCCCTGCATGACTGACACTAATGTTCGTTAATAGTCTGTTATAGTCTATTACTGACAAGTGCGAAAACCTATTCTCACTACAGGGATAAGATTATCGAATTATGGAGAGAGAGAGGCCTAGTCTTCAGATTCGATATCTGTGGAACACTCCTGATTATTTGATTCCAGTGACAACCTTAGCGAGAATAACAGTTATTATTTATTTAGCAGTGAATTACAAAGATCATTTCCACTCGCAAGAGTGATAGCTCACTGCTCTGTGAAATATAACTTTGCTGACAGCTGCAATAAAGTACCACATACCATTGACGTCATTCTTGCATATTTTATAACTTTCCTTCTGCTCCGAGTCGTTATATCGCTAACGATTTGATGTCGTGTGTGAAAAACAAGCAAATGAAGCATTGAAATAAAACTTACATATATCAACATCATAATATTCTGCCAATTGTGTGAATGTTTAGTCGCATCTGACATTCTTATACAGGGAATTTTGGCGTCTTGCCTATCGGTGGCTGAATTAACCCTATCTGGCATGGGCTTTTTGGGACCTGTCCAGGCTAGGAGAGGGGTGGGGGGGGGGGGGGCGACCCTAATTATCTTTCTTATTCCTTGATCCAGAGAGATGGAACTTACCATGCTGCACCCTTGGGTCAACTTATTTATATAATGATAAATTAGTAAATATTAATCTGATGTGAAGTAAACTCATTTTTGCCCACATTTCGTGGCGGAAAAGCTAAACATTTGAAGAAAAAAGACGAGAATGTTACTGTTCTGATACCCAACGTGTCCGCCATCTTGAATTTGGCCGTGATCCTCTGCTCGGGGTGTGCCAATAGGCTCAACATGACGTCAATATGATAAACTACAAAGTCACGGAGGGCCAACTCTCAATTTTTTGCCGTTCCGGATATTTGATCCCCTGACAATGATCCCAGCGCAGAATAAATAATTTACGGCATTGTGTGCGATTTCTTTCCTTTAGGTCAGTGAGGTTCGTTCATTCACATAATGTTAAAATTTCCTCCATTTCTGAACGTCAACAACACAATTCTGATTTTATCATTTTCTTGTAATTTATGCACAATTCTACTTTGTTCTAGAAGAAACTCATTCAGCAGTCAAAAGATCTGCCCAAATAAATTGAGAATAACTGAACATGCAATGCGAGTTTTATTACCGGTGTTCTGGCCACATTTTGACACTACGAATACAATTTTGGGGTGTATTCGTCGTAAGTTTAAAGACACGAGGCTGAGAACCTTATTGGTTCAAAACTGGATATTATTGTTACTCTAAAATATTTGTATTTAATGCCCCTCAAACAGGTGCAATGGCTCATCTGGTCATCTCATTCAATATGTCCGAACCAACACCCACAATAAAAGCGCGAATGGGATCAAAATCATCAAATGGATCATTTTTGGTGAAGATTTTAGAAATACAGTATATTCGTCTGTGGGGTCATAAATCGCACGATAAATTTGTAATCTGATGTGAAATAAAATAGCTGTTGCTCGCTTTTCCTCACCGAAAAGCTTAAATTTTGAAGCAAAATGACGAAAACATCACTTTTTGATACCCCAAATGGTCACCATTTTGAATTCATCAATGATCCTCTGTTCGGGGCCTATGAAAATAGACGCATCATGATCCTAGTATGATAAACTACAAACTTGCGGAGTGTCATCTCTCAAACTTTTGTTATTTCGTGTAAGGAGGCCATAATTCTTCCTTCCCCAGGCCTGGCTGGGTTAAGGTTGCGTTAAATATTTGACTGTATATGGTGAAATTCCGCTACTTGACGTTTCATCTCGGGCTTCCCCTCTGTACCAAACTACACTACATTTGTAGCATTGTTACACTGCGAAATTAAGTTAAGCTTCCAGACCGATTCTACAAAAATAACAAAACACAAATTTTCACACAGTGACTTTTTTTCAATAAACGAGCCAAACTGATAAAGAAAACAGTAACAGAAATATGAAACTAATTCTAGAATTTACCAACAAAGAGTAACAAAGAATATAGGATTCCCTTCCTTGTTGAAATTTTCCATTAGGTATATTGGTCCACCTGTTCAATCTAAAACCGAGGATTTTAAAATACGACACAGAGAACCTTACGAAAAAAATTATTAAACGTTACTGGAAATTTTGCAAAAATGGATAATCAGCTACATTCGGTGAGAATCCCAAGTACTGGAGAACGAAATATATAAATACATGTACACCTTTATTTATCGTCTACATGGGTGAAATCTAAGATAGTTCATTGCCAAAAACACTACACAACGTGAGCATATTCAGCTCATCATGATCCTTTGGCAGAATATTCAAAGGTGGCGGAAGTCTACATTGAGGCAAGGACTAGAAATGTCTCACTATCGACTGACTGAGAACCCTATTGGTATTGGGTATTATAGTTACACAAAAACATATCATGAAATTTATTTACGAAAGTATACAGTTGGTTTAAAACAACATTTTATTAAATAAAGTGGGCAAAGTTTCATAATCTGCATTAGTCTACATATACATGTAGTTCATAGATTTAATTGTGATAGAACAGTTCTTCAAAATTAAATTTAAAAATGCTGTGCTTTCATCCACTCCTCCTTGTTAATCAACACGTTTTCGTTCAAATTTGCGCGATTATGTGTCAAACAGCACTACACTTTGTGGTATTTATTGAATATATGCAATGCGAAATTGAGTAATGATTCCAGACCGATACTGCAAAAAATAACAAAAGACAATTTTTCGTAACGTTTTTCAATAAACAAGCCAAGCTGATGGCGCAAACCGTAGCTAAATATGAAACTAGTTCAAGGGGTTACTAAAAAGAGTAACATGACTTTCTTTCGATGCTGAAATTTTCCATGAAGTATTTTGGTCCATCTTTTCCATCAAATTACAACACATATAAGGGAAGTGGGAAGAGGTGCCGACATAATGACAGAGCCACATGACTTCACAGTATAGTCTTCTGGTTAACCTATTCTAAAGCACATACCAATAATCTAAAGATTCGTGATATGAGGTATCTCAGGTACGCTTTGATTGTACCCGTTCATTTGGCAACTTGGATGACATGACCACACGGCCTCATAAGCGGTATTAGATACAAATCTAGACAGCTATGATGGAAATGCTCTGACAACTCGTATATTGATAAATGGTGAGCTGTGTCGCTATGACAAATCGTTCGCTGGGGATTGGCGAGCTGTATCGTCGTCAGATGAAAATGACCGCATTTAACACAAAAGACTAGTCTGTAAGGCCCGATGTCGATCCAGCATCAACTTCCCACAATGCCAACATAGAGACCAAACTGTCTGTACAGGTGGGCGGGCTTCGGGGACGAAACGTCCATCAGCAGAATTTCGCCATATACATGTAAAAATTAGAGCCGAGGGTTACCACGAGATTCTAGAGACACTGAACCTTACGAGAAAAATAATTAGACATCACTGAACACTTTGTAAAAGGGATAATTAGTCACATTACGTCAGAATTCTAAGTAATGGAACGAACATATATTACATATGCTTTACTGATTCTGAGGTTGGGTGAAATCTAAGATAGTTCATTGCCAAAATTTCTACATAATGTCTAAATATTCAGCCCATGAAAAACAAGTTTGGAACTTAAAAAAAATTAGAATTGATTTAAACGAGAAGATATATGAACACGGTTAGAGCATTACTGTTGTTTTCAGTCAAGAAACAGTCAAAGTGGACATTTTGCTACTAAAGTTGGTAACATTATTGGAACTCGTACTTTACTGGTATATGTGGTATTTGTTTTTATTTTTCTCTCAGAAAGATTATAAAATTCTTCCCAATTGTTGTGAATTTGAGTGAAACATGAACACAAATCCAACCTTATGTGGGAATGGTTGACGCGTAGCTTAGCTTGGGCGATACTTTGTTGCAACGATGTTTGTGTGGATAAACCACTCTAAACAAATGTCGTTCATCCGTCTGACTTAATTATAAATTGCGCAGCGTAACCACCTATCACATATAGATTAGATTAGATTCAATATGTGTCCTATTAATTTTATGTTAAACAGCTAGCGATTAAGAGGACAATAACTACTCCTAGTCAATGATTAAATGCTGTCGCTGCCCACCGTTACTCGTCGCTCTTCACGTGAAAGGAATTTAACCATAGCGCATGCAACTGATTGCTGAGACGGGTCCGTTTCAAGTCTATAGGATGGTCATGTTGTCGTATTTTTTAATTGTGTCACGTACAGACGACGCAGCCACCAGTGTCACGAATTTTCAATGATTAATTCGGCACATTGTTAGTGTGATGTATCCTTCAAACGATAGCTCTTGTATTATCCGGTTCAAGAGCCACGATGCATTTAATGCGGCAACATCGGTTTGTGGAGGAAGTGAAGAATAATCTGGTTGAGTGCAGTTGGTACAAAAAATTGATGTTTTTGTTATTTTCGTCAAAATTCCGAGAGGAAAAGTGGCCAGAAATTATTTTATTTCATCAGATTAATATTTACTCACTTGTCATGCAGTTTTTGCGAATAAATTACACAACCAAATAATTCGAAAATCTGACTGAAAAATTGACCATAAAATATCTTAATTGAAAATGACGTCACTGTCACTGCACCAAAGAGGTCATTTGTTTTTTTACATTTTCTGGTAGAGCTTGACCCAAAAGGTATAGGGAGTAATGTATTATGATGTCTTAGAGGTTTGCTGTGTTTAGCTCAATTTTTGGTTCCGCGCTCTTATACTGCTCCAAACACAGAAACTATTCGTATGTCATATATCAAAATAATTCCATCTCAGAAACATTTTCATATCAAAACATAGAACGTTCGCAAAATAAATGAGTAACTGACCTGACCTTTCCACAACAACAAAATCCAAATATGATCTGATTTTTGGCAAAATATGTGCATGTCGTGTGAATGACCTCACCAAAGATTCTCCACTAAATTTGATATTTTTGTTTCTAAATTTATTAGTTCTGATTTTCTGTCAATCTTTAGGCAGCGTTTATATCAATACAGTCTAAAGAAAATATAGCATTTTCAGCTTTACATGTATGTTCTGGGTTAATTCCGCGATGTGATCCATACGTCATTGAGATACTCCCTCGTTTTTAGCACGGAACAGTGATATGCCCCCATAGTGTGGTAAATGCCAGAGAGGTAAGTAAAATAATTAGGGAAATCCCCTCCCCCCACCCCTCAAGGCCTGGACATGTTCCAAAAAGCCCTGGCCAGATAGGGGTTAATTATTTAATTTAGCTAACAGCATGATTAAACGAGGAAATTTTGTATTGAAACTTTAAATAATATCCAGACAATATTCCGATCTCTGTTATCGGGACCTGGTTGTATGCACTTTTTGAACAGAAAAAACAAGGTGACGACAGCAAGTGCAATGATCGTCGTACTTACACGTCATGCTATTGCTTCCCACTGAGCGTAATACTCTATGGAACGGTGATGTTTTTCTTTCCATTTTTATGTCCGGGGCCTTCAAGGAAAGTTCAATTACAAGCGTCTAATCCGTCATTCATAATCCAGCCGTCGTCCATTAGAGAATATCCGCGTCCATAATCCAAAGACCTATTCCGTTTTCCATATAACAGTATTAGCACCAAATTCAAAAAGACAATCATAGTATACAAAAACATAGGCTTGTTTCCTGCACGAGAGAAGCGGTCAACAGTTTTCAATGATGCCGGCAAGACATCATGATGTTCCAAAAATATCAAAACCGTATCGCTGATCAGTATTCTTAATCCATAATATTCGTTATAGAGTCGTCATCTAAAAAAAAAGATGTATCTCAGTCACGCTTTGATTGTGACTGTTCATATGAGTACCATGAGGATCTTGAAGTACATGGGTTCATACGGCCCTAGCCCCGGGTTAAGCGGAATTAGACACAAGTTACGAAACGTAACGCCATAGATCTTGCACGCTACGCTCGTATTTTGCTATCAGCATGCGATATGTATCGCCAAATTTGAGAAACTTTGAGCGTAGGCGCTTGGTGGAATAGCCCTGTTTTTTAAGTTTCTGCACCAATGTTTTGTGACGTTGATTAAAATCGTCACATTTAACACAGGATCTAGCAAATGCTACTAAGCGAGATATGTATACGCCATATGCAGGTCCCACTGGAATATTACTATCCAGAAAGGGATAGTTTACGATGTCGAAATTGTAATTATCTCTTTTGTCATAAAGTCGACGAGAGAGAATGCCCGCTTCATTTTTATAGAGATAGAGATCTAAATAAGATGTGCCTGTAGGGCTATCTGTAGTTTCCTTCAAATCCAGTGAAGGTGGATATATATCCTTCACTGCTTCATTTACATAGCGATTATCCACAGCGAGAAGATCGTCTATATAGCGTTGGTGAATGAGAAGGAACGGGCTTTGAATGGATCGGTTTTTGAAAGCGCCTGCATATAGTCATATTCATAAGAGAACAGATACAGGTCAGCCAACAGGGGTGCACAATTAGTACCCATTGGAATATCTATATGCTGCTGACATATTGTGTTGCCAAATTTCACATAGATATTTTTAATGAGAACTTCAAGCAACTCTATAAACAAAGAAACATCCCATGAATGATATCTCTTGTATGTAGTAGAGCTAAAGAATGCTGTATGGCTTCCGACATTAATATATCTACGATCAGTTTTCTTGAACACAGATACTATTAATGAACTTAGACGGTCAATAAGGTCGTGATGAGGGATTGTAGTATAGAGAGTCGAGAAATCCCATGTGGATACATGTCTGTACGGTATGTGACCTTTAGCATCAAGTTCTTCCGTAAGATATTTTGAGTTTGAATGAGCCATCATCCTTTGTGTAATTTCTTACGCTTAATATAGACGTATAATTTACATAAATAAAAAATTCGGAAAATCTGTCCGTTTAATATACAGAGCCACGTGACCTGGACACGACTTATTTTGACTGCCATCTGCGTAGTAGGGAAAGAGTATTACAGGTCGCACACATCCTCCCAAATCCACCGAGCGCTGTCATACGTCATTAATAATCTGGATATTAATAAATTACATACGTTATAATTTACCTGAATATATATATATATTAAAGATCTACATATGATATTATAAATAAATTCTCCGAATTTATACGATAATCGTTAATAACGATTCAAAACACGGAGTATATTTTAGGTTTTATATCGGTTTTACAAGAAGGGTGTTATTTCGATATATATTTTTATGTAGTATAGATTTATGATATTATTAATAATTTCTCCGAATCTGTACGTTAATCATCCATATATGAGCTCTATATTGTAGACTATTAATTTTTACAAATTGCAATTAGCATTACCAAACACTCGACTGATAATTACGGTATATATATATTTAACCTCGCTATACAGATAGGATGCGGTCATGGTACATAATTGTATTGATTTTAGCCCCTGTCAATGAGACGGGGTGTATAGCGGTAACAGCTGTGATTGAATAAACAGAAATCGCGCGGTTTAAATATAGGGTATTGGCTATAGCCCTCATAACTGGATTGCAATTAGTGTATGTTAACATTTGGTGTTGGGGTGTTTATATTTACAGACCGATATCGATTTAATTAGGGCAATTATACAATACGATCAACGTATAGCGGGAGTTGAAAGTATATACCGCGAAATAAATCATTATACGAGAACTGCTGGTCGAAATATATATCTCTAATAGTTTTCGATTTATAGCTTACTTCGGAATGGTGAATTTACTGAAAAATATCATCGAACCTAAAGAATCGTCCGTAAGTATTGTAATTTTATTACGACTCACTCACCGACAATACTTATGCGTTTAACCACACGACTTTGTCGATATAACGATATACATAGAGAACGACGTTGTAAATGATCGATTATAACTGATTTGAATACAAGGACTACTCACTTTTAATATTTCAACTCTATATTTTTTATAGGCTAACAACTCTACGTGGGCCGGATTCGTACGAGAAAATGCGGACATTTTAGGTAGTTCCGGTTGGCCTAGTTTGGAGACTGTATTCCTCATAGATGGGGTCGTTGAAACACAGCCCGTTTATAATGACGATGATTGGAATCTGAATATAAGAAGTCCGACGACTATTCTCCTAAATAATTCCCCTTCACTTCCGGAGATTAAAACACGTAAATGTGTGGACGAATTATCCCGTTTATTCTCGCCCAGAGTTTGCAAAAACTGTAATCAGTCATTAGACGACGAAGTTTGCGGAAAATGTCGCGTTAGTTTATGCCGAGATTGCGCGTGTTTCGCTCGACAGGTGTCATTCGGGGTTTTTATGTGTCCGAGCTGTTGTAGTTGTGTGAGTTTTGTCGCTATTGGCGAATGAAGCAATCGAAATAATCAAAACCTGTGATTATTCTTGGACTTGCCTGGATTTTTAGGAACTTTTCATGGACTTTTAGGGACTATTCTTGGACTTACGTGGATTTTCAGGAACTTTTCATGAACTTTGGGGGACTTCCTCGAACTATTCTTGGACTTGCGTGGATTTTTAGGAACTTTTCATGAACTTTTGTGGAAAACAATAAAGAGCTGCTACACCTATCTATGAATGGTATGTTTATTATCACTGGATATCAGTTTTAACCGACTATCGCCCATATAAAGTCATATCGAAACGACTCTGGACGGTGGCTGGAAAAAAAAGAACACAACTTCGGTTGTTAAAGTTCAAATTTTATATTTATTTATACAAATTAATTTAGTAATGACAGTTTCAAAACGACAATATAACTGAGCAATCCTAGTACCCAAACGGTAATTTCATTTCCATAACCCTGTGAAAGAGCTGAGGGTATATCGATAACGAACGCAACGGTACGCCCTGGTGGCGAAATCAACTAATCAAGAGGTTTGGTCGGTTGTCTTGTGTACTCGCGCGGTAAAAGTCTGTTTATTAAGAATTTACGCATCTCAGCGGCAGATTCTTCGGCTTCATCGTTTGATAAGTCGTCTTCCTCACGCATCCGTTTCTTAGTCGCTATTACTTTCTGATGAATCGGGTGCTGCCGTAGTTTTCTCCATAACCTTAAATTACGGACGTAAATATTTCGGAACCTTATCCGTATTCTAGGTAAAAGCTTGTCATATGCCATCTGATGCGCAATTGGTTCATCCATTCCGCCTTCTTCGTAAACTTCCGCAAGATCGTTTATATCGGATTCATGATCATCAATCGCTTCATCCGCGAAGAGATCCCACAAACACTCGTCATCCTCGACGTCATCATTGTCACCAGCAGTATCATCACTATCGTCATCATCATCATCCGTAACTTCTCCGTCATCATCAGCGTCGTCACCATTACCTTCACCATCATTGTCATCATCATTATCTTCACCATCGGCGTCAGTAGCGTCGGTATCATTTTGATCACCATGGTAGCCAAAAGTTTGAGCTGGAGTATATGTATTTTTACCATTACTACCGGAAATGAAAAAAATCGTCCCCATGGACAATACTTCCGCCCGCATGGTAATACGACCTTCCGCATGGTAATACGATCGTCGTAGGCTCACTCACCGTCATCGTATAGGGTTGCTCTACTCTACTTGTTGGACCTATAGCGAGGTTCGGTGGTGTCCCTTGGTTGTGTTTGCATCGAATGTGTCTGAGCATACTATCGCGACGAGAGAAGATTCTCTGACAGAACGTACACGTACACGACATGTTGATCAGTCGACGATACATATGGACTGATGAGGGACCCGTGTTCATTCCTATATGTACAGTCACCACCACCACCACCGGGATAGGACTCAAAAAGTCACGAAAGTTCATATAAAGTCCTATATGTACAGACACCACCACCACCACCGGGATAGGACTCAAAAGGTCACGAAAGTTCATATAAAGTCCTATATGTACAGACACCACCACCACCACCACCGGGATAGGACTCAAACGGTCACGAAAGTTCATATAAAGTCCTATATGTACATACACCACCACCGGGATAGGACTCAAAAGGTCACGAAAGTTCATATAAAGTCCTATATGTACAGACACCACCACCACCGGGATAGGACTCAAAAGGTCACGAAAGTTCATATAAAGTCCTATATGTACAGACACCACCACCACCACCGGGATAGGACTCAACAGGTCACGAAAGTTCATATAAAGTCCTATATGTACAGACACCACCACCACCACCACCACCGAGTGACGTCATCTGTCGTGTTGACCACTCTGTCACGTAACCCGACAGTCATCTTTGTCGCATCATTATTAATATCCGCCATTGTAAAAGTGCATCTGACCTTATTTAAAACGCTTCATAACCCGACTATGTAGTATATACGGATCGACACTAGTCAGGGTCGGTTAACTACATAGTCGGGATGAAGCGTTTTAAATAAGGTGGTGGTGGTGGTGGTGGTGGTGTCTGTACATATAGGACTTTATATGAACTTTCGTGACCGTTTGAGTCCTATCCCGGTGGTGGTGGTGGTGGTGGTATCTGTACATATAGGACTTTACATGAACTTTCGTGACCTTTTGAGTCCTATGCCGGTGGTGGTGGTGTCTGTACATATAGGACTTTATATGAACTTTCGTGACCTTTTGAGTCCTATCCCGGTGGTGGTGTCTGTACATATAGGACTTTATATGAACTTTCGTGACCTTTTGAGTCCTATCCCGGTGGTGGTGGTGTCTGTACATATAGGACTTTATATGAACTTTCGTGACCTTTTTGAGTCCTATCCCGGTGGTGGTGTCTGTACATATAGGACTTTATATGAACTTTCGTGACCTTTTGAGTCCTATCCCGGTGGTGGTGTCTGTACATATAGGACTTTATATGAACTTTCGTAACCTTTTGAGTCCTATCCCGGTGGGGGTGTCTGTACATATAGGACTTTATATGAACTTTCGTGACCTTTTGAGTCCTATCCCGGTGGTGGTGGTGACTGTACATATAGGACTTTATATGAACTTTCGTAACCTTTTGAGTCCTATCCCGGTGGTGGTGTCTGTACATATAGGACTTTATATGAACTTTCGTGACCTTTTGAGTCCTATCCCGGTGGTGGTGGTGACTGTACATATAGGAATGAACACGGGTCCCTCATCAGTCCATATGTATCGGTCGACTGATCAACATGTCGTGTACGTGTACGTTCTGTCAGAGAATCTTCTCTCGTCGCGATAGTATGCTCAGACACATTCGATGCAAACACAACCAAGAGACACTACCGAGCCTCGCTATAGGTCCAACAAGTAGAGTAGAGCAACTCTATACGATGACGGTGAGTGAGCCTACGACGGTCGTATTACCATGCGGAAGGTCGTATTACCATGCGGGCGGAAGTATTGTCCATGGGGACGATTTTTGCAGTTCCGGTAGTAATGGTAAAAATACATATACTCCAGCTCAAACTTTTGGCTACCATGGTGATCAAAATGATACCGACGCTACTGACGCCGATGGTGAAGATAATGATGATGACAATGATGGTGAAGGTAATGGTGACGACGCTGATGATGACGGAGAAGTTACGGATGATGATGATGACGATAATGATGATACTGCTGATGACAATGATGACGTCGAGGATGACGAGTGTTTGTGGGATCTCTTCGCGGATGAAGCGATTGATGATCATGAATCCGATATAAACGATCTTGCGGAAGTTTACGAAGAAGGCGGAATGGATGAACCAATTGCGCATCAGATGGCATATGACAAGCTTTTACCTAGAATACGGATAAGGTTCCGAAATATCTACGTCCGTAATTTAAGGTTATGGAGAAAACTACGGCAGCACCCGATTCATCAGCAAGTAATGGCGACTAAGAAACGGATGCGTGAGGAAGACGACTTATCAAACGATGAAGCCGAAGAATCTGCCGCTGAGATGCGTAAATTCTTAATAAACAGACTTTTACCGCGCGAGTACACAAGACAACCGATCAAACCTCTTGATTAGTTGATTTCGCCACCAGGGCGTACCGTTGCGTTCGTTATCGATATACCCTCAGCTCTTTCACAGGGGTATGGAAATGAAATTACCGTTTGGGTACTAGGATTGCTCAGTTATATTGTCGTTTTGAAACTGTCATTACTAAATTAATTTGTATAAATAAATATAAACTTTGAACTTTAACAACCGAAGTTGTGTTCTTTTTTTCCAGCCACCGTCCAGAGTCGTTTCGATATGACTTTATATGGGCGATAGTCGGTTAAAACTGGTATCCAGTGATAATAAACATACCATTCATAGATAGGTGTAGCAGCTCTTTATTATTTTCCACAAAAGTTCATGAAAAGTTCCTAAAAATCCACGCAAGTCCAAGAATAGTCCGAGGAAGTCCCCCAAAGTTCATGAAAAGTTCCTAAAAATCCACGTAAGTCCAAGAATAGTCCAAGAATAGTCCCTAAAAGTCCATGAAAAGTTCCTAAAAATCCACGCAAGTCCAAGAATAATCACAGGTTTTGATTATTTCGATTGCTTCATTCGCCAATAGCGACAAAACTCACAACTGCAACAGCTCGGACACATAAAAACCCCGAATGACACCTGTCGAGCGAAACACGCGCAATCTCGGCATAAACTAACGCGACATTTTCCGCAAACTTCGACGTCTAATGACTGATTACATTTTTTGCAAACTCTGGGCGAGAATAAAGGGGATAATTCGTCCACACATTTACGTGTTTTAATCTCCGGAAGTGAAGGGGAATTATTTAGGAGAACAGTCGTCGGACTTCTTATATTCAGATTCCAATCATCGTCATTATAAACGGGCTGTGTTTCAACGACCCCATCTATGAGGAATACAGTCTCCAAACTAGGCCAACCGGAACTACCTAAAATGTCCGCATTTTCTCGTACGAATCCGGCCCACGTAGAGTTGTTAGCCTATAAAAAATATAGAGTTGAAATATTAAAAGTGAGTACTCCTTGTATTCAAATCAGTTATAATCGATCATTTACAACGCCGTTCGCTATGTATATCGTTATATCGACAAAGTCGTGTGGTTAAACGCATGAGTATTGTCGGTGAGTGAGTCGTAATAAAATTACAATACTTACGGACGATTCTTTAGGTTCGATGATATTTTTCAGTAAATTCGCCATTCCGAAGTAAGCTATAAATCGAATACTATTAGAGATATATATTTCGACAAGCAGTTCTCATATAATGATTTATTTCGCGGTATATACTTTCAACTCCCGCTATACGTTGATCGTATTGTATAATTGCCCTAATTGAATCGATATCGGTCTGCAAATATAAACACCCCAACACCAAATGTTAACATACACTAACTGCAATCCAGTTATGAGGGCTATAGCCAATACCCTATATTTAAACCGCGCGATTTCTGTTTATTCAATCACGGCTGTTACCGCTATACACCCCTTCGCATTGACAGGGGCTAAAACCAATACAATTATGTACCATGACCGCCTCCTATCTGTATAGCGAGGTTAAATATATATATACCGTAATTATCAATCGAGTGTTTGGTAATGCTAATTGCAGTTTGTCAAAATAATAGTCTACAATATAGAGCTCATATATGGATGATTAACGTACAGATTCGGAGAAATTATTAATAATATCATAAATCTATACTACATAAAAATATATATCGAAATAACACCCTTCTTGTAAAACCGATATAAAACCTAAAATATACTCCGTGTTTTGAATCGTTATTAACGATTATCGTATAAATTCGGAGAATTTATTTATAATATCATATGTAGATCTTTAATATATATATTCAGGTAAATTATAACGTATGCAATTTATTAATATCCAGACGCAATAATTTATACTAATAGAAATTGTTAGTGACGTATGACAGCGCTCGGTGGATTTGGGAGGTAATGTGGATTTGGGAGGATGTGTGCGACCTGTTATACTCTTTCCCTACTACTCATCTGTAACTATCTACATGTACATCGAGTAGTAAAAGAAGCACTTCACTGGAACCCTATCATCCGTTCGCTGCCAGAGTATTTCTACCTTCCAGATGTTCTAGGATTTTACAAGTATTTTTGTTATTCCCTTTTGATAAATTGTGTAAAGTATATCAAAATAGAACTGTTTGGACTATCATCTGCGACAGCACCAGCGTTGATATCATTTCTATAACATCATGTGTTTAATCGAAGGTTTTATTCAAGATATGTTTATAGTTTATTGTTTACTAGATCTATTCTTTCTCTTTTGTCCGTCAAAAGTTTTCGTCGATTATGCCTGAACCTCATTTAGCTCCTGGATGCAATTAGTGCCCGTGATATCGGCGAGAAAATTCATCGAGAACAAACTCTTCTAGCTCGATGTTATTTCCATTCATCAACGATACAATGTAAATTATTTTATCCAAATATGTACCTAACTGTATACGCAGAGGATTTGGAAAGCTGCAGACCGTGTATATAATTTACCGATTTATGTTACCGCCTACGGTATGCTGGCATGCAGTTCGGATAATTCGTGACTTCAAGTTGCAATTTGGCATCAATCTAGAGACAAATCCTCACTTTATGAGAGGGTAGCACGTTTTCAGTCAAAAAATTACGTTGTAGATCCGGGGTATTTCGGCTATGACAATTCATAGCATGAAGTAGCATTCGACATTATTTGGGGTGAAGAATGCTCATGTTTATACTACTTTGCACAATTAATAGTCTCGGAAACGTAATTATTATGATATCGCGCTAAGTGGGAAGAGGATGACATCAGTATTATTTGCATCATGCGATCACAATAACCCCCTCCCCACTTGGGCTATTTTTAGGTTTACTGCACAGCAATATTAAGATACTCGTTCAATTTATTACATAAGACGTACACAATTGACATACTCAAGCAAATGATTGGAGAGTTATATTGGATTCTACTAGTCGCTGTGTAGAATACAAGTACTCTCATCAATGCATCGTTGTCAATATATTATCTTGCCGAATCTGTCAGCATAAATTTGGAATACGTCTAGAGGCTAATCATATTGTTGTCCGCAAAAATCAAATCTTCTCTTGAAAATATTGCCACTGGATCAAGTACGGGAGAAAGCGGGGACGACGTTGAAGACAGTAATCATAACTCAGCGACTCAACCGCGATGTGCAATCAAGTGCTCTTATGCAGACACAGTGTCCACATACAGAAGCATTATTGACGAAATGAAGCAATGCAGATAGCGATCCGTCATTGTCATTGTGGTTAACTCTGTAGATGTTGATTGTCGGAATTTTGAACATCTAGAGCCAAATGGGCATACAGAGCCACAAGGATACTATTAGTTATTCAGGTTTTTCCCAGGGTGTATGAAAAGTTATGACCCTCCCAGAAACTCATACACCCTGAGGCGTCAGCCGAAGGGTGTATGACTTTCAGGGAGGGTCCTAACTTTTCATACACCCTGGGAAAAACCTGAATAACGAATTTATTATCCCGAAAGCATTTTTAATTAACATATCGAATTATAGAGTTAAAAAGGCAATTTTTCTGAAACTTTACCACGGAAATTCAGCATATATGTGTCTGTCCATTTACGAAACCGGTCTCCATTTTGACAAAACGCGTTGTCTACGCGAGTAATGTAGACGCGCAACACGAACGCCGAGCTGTGACAGTGTTCAATTTTGACCCTAAATATAACCATTTACAAGGTATGTGTGTCTAAAAGATTGATTGAACGTGATGCAGCAAGACTTCCTTTCATCAAATGTCAACGGTTGTGTATAATAGTGTGTGTTGATTTCGGGAAATGATCTTTGAAAGCGCACAACTCGCCGACCCTGGTTCGGTAGCGATTATGCATAATTTTCGCGTGGCCAGAAAACGCTTCATGTTCGTTATATTTATATTCTCGACATGCGAGAAGTAGAATACTCCGACTATGATGGTATTCTGGTCAATATTATGGTATCTCCCGCCAGAAATAGTGAAAAATTTAAGTTGGAAGTCTTGAAGTGGAGATCCGCCATGTCTGCTTTCGCACGTGAACCGTGAATGTTTATGCCCTGGGAGCCCTTCCGTTAGAGGGACCGTTCGGCCACACCGTTCAACATGATTCAGTATATCGCATTAAGATGATTGGTCACGTGAGCGGTCAGACCGGTCGAGCGCTGACATGGAAAGATCCGGGTGTACGGATTTTTACACCCTAGTAAGCTGACCAATGGAAATGCTACGATTTAGGTTGAGGGATAAATAATACTTTACATACCAGTAATCCGGATCGATTCGACTCTTCGCCATGCGCATGTATATACATTTTGGCGTCTTGTATTATAGTTAGATCGGAACCAGGGATTGAAAGCATAATTACATGTGGTTTCGCCGCAGAGGTCTGATGGCCCCGACATCGCTTTCAGCCAATCTGAATGAACAGTTCGCTAACATAAAGTCTGAGAAGCTGTGAAAGGACGACTCTAAACATGCAAGCGGTCAGATTCCCTTATAAATATTATCAACTTCATGTATAAACGATAGTCCTGGAAATATAAAAAAAATGCTTCATGTTCTCAGGTACCTGTGTGCAGTCATTTTCACAAGTCCTGGTAAGCCCTAGATCCCCGCAAAGGTTTTACCTGGAACTTTTTCGTGTTTCGGGTCGTTGTGTCTATTACACAATCTCGTACATGACATCCGACTCAGTTGTTTTGAATTAGCACGTCAGTATCTGAAACGAGTGATTTTCGCTTTCACACCCGATGTCGAGTTCAGTCTGAGGTTAGCCGCTGACTGGTCAGCGATGAAATTCCTGCCAATCAAATCTTGAACCTCGCAGAGGATTGGCGTAATGAGCTGACTGAACGCGCTTACTGATTGGTTCGATTTAGTGGAAACTCCTCGAGCTATTTATATCCAGAGCTGCTATGTGTAACTAACCATGCCAGTATAGCGATCCTAAGGTATCGATTGATACACTTGTTTGCGAGGATGGAGTGTAGTCGTCATGAAACCAGAAATACAGATAGGATTCCAGAAAGGTCCATGGATTTTACATGATCAGCGTAATGCATGACTGACTTCTTAGTGTTTGGAAAACGAGATGAAAATCCATTTCGATGATTTGACAGCTTTTTTTGCAAACAAAAAAACTAAATCTTTATATTTCATTTTTTTTTCTCTTCAATATTTGAAAGTGTTATGCTTACGTCTTTAGATTATTTACGTGGACAATATTTATGGACGACGACGGCCAATAGTCAACGTAGACTGCATTTATCCCGCATCAAGGTGCATTAAATTAACACAAACTACACATATAACACGCTGATTAAGGCATTTGACCAATGACATATTGTAAGGTAATAAAATTAATGAACACATCGATGAACAAATCCACTGAAAACAATCCGTGGAACGTAAACTGCGATTGCGAAGTGGACAGATTAGTAGTTATTTTGCAGTTATTACTACTGAAACGATAATCGCCCCATGGAATAGGACAAATACAAGTAATACGGATTTAGCTACCCAAGACTGGTACATGTTGTCCAGCAACCCATGATCTGGATTCATTGCAGCAAGATGCTAGCAATATATTTGTAGAGTATGTGAAGAGTACATCTCTGTTCCTCTCATTGAAATCCCCATATTTCTCGTGAACAGGAACAGAACGCACTGAATCGTGTTGTCCTCTACGCAAAGTGACACCCATGCAAGTTTTCTCTCTTCAATTATTCAAAACTTCATATCACCATAGCTTATAATTTGGAGCCCATAATGATGGCATTTGCACGTAAGCGATACTTTACAAGTGTGATTAGGACAATGACCTGTGTAACATGACAGCTCACACGATCTAGTATAATGTTTTCCACGATCTGTACGGATTTCCGAGGCGGAATTCCTAATTTGGGCGTTGAGTTACAGGAGTTGTATGAACCCATGTACTTCAAGATCCTCATGGTATTCATATGGACAGTCACAATCAAAGCGTGACTGAGATACATCATTCTTTAGATGACGACTTTTACAACGAATATTATGGATTAAGAATACTGATCAGCGATACGGATTTGATATATTTGGAACACCATGATGTCTTGCCGGTATCATTGAAACTGTTGACCGCTTCTCTCTTGTGGGAAACAAGCCTATGTTTATGTATACTGTGATTGTCTTTTTGAATTTGGTGCTAATACTGTTATATGGAATATGTAATAGGTCTTTGGATTATGGGTGCGGATATTCTCTAATGGACGACGGTTGAATTATAAATGACGGACCAGACGCTTGTAACATAAGACATTCTATTTGCCAGACTTTTTTTTCTAGGCGTCAATATCTGTGTTATTGTTCTATTATTACCTGCTCCATTCAAACCGTGGTTCATCCCATGTCACTCAAATCCGGTACACGTATGATTGTGACAAATTAACACCGAATGCCAGGACAAACCCGAGCTTCTGTACAATGAGGTACGGTACACTAATACAAACTAATAAAATAAGATTATGTGTGGGTTCTGCCGCTCTTCTAATATGGTATCATGTTCTGTCCATAGAAAATTGGCGAAAATTAGCCAAGCAACTTCCTTCCCATACATGCAGAACCAAATATACGAAACTGTATACTAAACTGTTTTCAAAGGGGGATCTACCAAACAAAATAACCCATTTGTTTCTATGTTAGTTTCACAATTTCGGGAGTGTATAAAAATGACAACTGAGTAATTTGATCGTGTTCTTTGTTGAGTTGGTTACTGGCTCCAGCCGACCTTGTTTCATTGTGTTGAAACGGAACCACGGTTGAATTGTCGCAAAACCGTCTCGGTAGTACGTACAAGGGCGACACGCATCAGGCAACTTTGATCCGTAACGAATTTAATGAACTGTTTCTTCACACCGTCAGCGTCAAGTTTAAATAGGTCAAGTACTGGCGATTGACTGCCTTTATCACATATTTATGATAGTTTTGTTTTCTCCCTTATTAGTCCGGTGACCTAAGGTCAAGATCGTCAGCGACTGGAATAAAGCACCATATTTTGCTCATTTTGGCACAAGAAATAATCTTAGAATGTGTGCCTATTTCTACATGAGGAGGAAGGCCCATAATTTGCATAAATCCAATATGGCCACCATTATATATACGGTAGCTTCCTGTTGGCGATTATTTGACAACTTGAATCGCTTTTTTACACCAGATTGCTTTTCAATAATGACAACCATTGTAAACTGTAATACCCGATTAATATCCAATATGGCCGCCAGAGCGTGACGCATAATGGTATTATTGCTATAAACATTTAGGTGTTTGTATACGTGCTCATATATACTTATAAACGTTCCATCGAGAGGTTTCTGTACGTGTAGACCTGTTATAATTGATTCGATCTACATGTAGCACACATATAGGTTATTGTCTATTTTCTTTTCTATAGATATCCATTATGGTCCCAGTACCCAATCCCCGATGTTGATTATCGGTACTAAAAACCAAACCAGTTTCGAAGGATTCAACTGCAGGTTATCGTGCGTGCCGCTGTTGAGAACTAAAACAAATGTTGCTCATTGGATTCTCTGCTCCTTACATGTAAATTAGCTATGGAAATCCAGCGGCAAAGGGGATACTCTTCCAGCACCGGTAAAGCCGATCAGACTAAAAACCGTGCTAAGTAACTACCCGAGTTAGATTTACTTGTTTCGGGTTTCACAAACGGTTTCGATATTGGGCAATCGGGAAACTATGCTTTTACCATCTCCCGTAATCATGCATCTGCTATCCAAAACCCTGCTATCGTAGAAGCTTACCTGGACAACGAGCCGAGTTGCTGGTCTCTTCTCAACTCCTCCTTTTGAAAATATGGTTTGCTCTCATTTAGGTTTACTCACCAACGGAGCCTAATACTTTTAGGGTGATACTCAATTTATCTTACCCTGGGAAATCTGCCTTGTCTATTAATTGTGCGATTCCAAAGGACCTATGATATGTTGAATACTAGACATTATATATTGCGGTTGCTTCGGTTAATAAACATGACCCATACTGCTTGATGGCAAAAACCGATTTAGAGGATTCTTCCGAATCATACCTATCAAACCAGCGAATTAACCCGTATTTTTATGACCGGTGCTCTACATCCAGTAAAATATTGAGAGCTTAAATCGTGCTCTACAATGGGGTATGGCTACAAAATTCGGCATATCAGACATTTCCCACAAACTGGACGATTTCATGTTCGTTGGTCCAAATAGTGCTAACCAAGGTTCTTAACACTTTCATTTACTTGTATGATTATTCGGGCATTCCAGTCAAACATGGAACTACCTATCAACTACTATGGTTACGCGTGAGGATTCAACTGTACTCCAGATCTGTGCAAGCATCATTGTCAGAAGGCAGAATTCATAAACTGAAAAGCATGCTAGGTGAATTCTCGCGCCGCAAAAGAGTAACCCTTGTGGAACTGCAGTCTCTTATTGGCTCGCACAATTTTGCCTGTAACGTCGTGGTGCCCAGCAGGGCATTTTCCGCCGCCTGATCGGTTTAACAAAAGATTATCACAGGCTCACCATCATATTCGTTTGAAGCTATAGAACCGATATTAATACCTGGCTTGCATTCTTGGAGGCTTTCCGCGGGGAATCCATTTTCTTGTCTCCAAATTGGGTATCTTCTGATGTGATCAAACCAGATCGAACGGTTTGCTGACACTGCTGGTACCTTGGGTTTGGCGGCTGTGTTTGGGTTATATATTGCCCATTTTATACATATCGCAGTCAAGGAGTTCTCATGCCAACGCCCAGTGTCTCTAAGGAGGGAATGCAAACATTACGACGCACGTGGCCTTAATGTTTTGAACGGTGAAATATACTCGACCATAGGACATCAACTAAGACGTAGGCCGGAGATATAAAGCTGTTATAACTGAGCAAAAGACTAAACACAAATTGAGATACATGTACATAATGTACAGAAATATATACGGATAATTTACGCAGATACATTTTAGCAAACTCTCTATCAATCCGACTAAATTATACATACGTATATGTATAAGATCGCTCTGAATGTGATTCAACTTTTTTTTGTAAAATCTGTAACGAATATATAATCTTACCTGCGAATCATCTTCGTTACATAATCTAAATAGGTCTAAATTATATCATGTAACGTGAATATGCACTTGTCCACTCTAATGCTCTGACTCACTTGGTCAATTTTCACTGAATTTGACATCTGGACCATCACTACAACATTTTACACTTTGGTAGCCTATAGTTGGTCTATATGTTTGAAGAAAGCGAGAAAATCATTATTTTTGACCTGTGAAATAAATTTGCTGACATGTCGCGAGCCGAAATCTCATACCCACCACTGTGTGCCAAAATTTCGAGTGCCGAAATTTTCAGTGCTGAAATGTCACTTACCGAAACAAGCTTAAAGAGACAAATTGAAGACGCTTTACTCCGATAGGAAAACTCTTGTTTATTTCCTTATTTACAACTGGCAAATCGAGCCCAGTTAATCATATAACGACCACATTAACGAAGACGATGGGTAAAAAAAAGGTGAAATGGGAAGACTGGGAGATATTAGTGCCAAGTTGGAAGAGTGAACCAAATTCGCTGTTAGCGCTCTCAGCGGATTTGATTGTCCCCAAACCGACCTCGTGGCAGGTTAGATGAATAGAAACAAGGACGCGATGTGGAAGACACTTTATTTAGAACTGGTCTCCGGGGATTAAGGGAAGCAGAAGATCCCTCAGGAAACGTGTCATGGGTCAATTATTTCCAGCCATTGTGCTTTACAGGAGCTCAGAAGGAAATCATATTTGCTTGAGTATTTGGAATAGGCTATTAACATAACCTCTCGAACTCTTTACACACGGCCGGATAATACCTAAATGTCCAACAGACTCCGAAAACAACATGCCTCACGTTATGGGTTAATGAGATTCAAGTGGTCACGGCTTGGTCGGATATAGGTCAGCATACACACGCATTCACAAGAGTAGCTAGGGCTCATTTCAATTTGCGGTTATTGTCCCTAATAACTGCACTTTCATGATTTCGTGTGGTCGACATTTTGTGAAGGAGCTCGGTTATCGACAGAGGGAGAAGTATACTCGGATGTGCTTTTTAATTTAAGTATAATCACCATATACAGATTCACAACATACGGTAAGAGAAAACTGACGAACGGTCATGGAACTATCGATGAAAAAGAAATGGGCGATAGGGTCATGGCCGAGTGCATCCTAAAAAAATACATGTATCTGCTATACATTTCGGCAACTACGCCTCCTTGTATATATTTCTTCGGTTTGAGTAACAGAAACAAGAACGACAAACACAACTATTGCGATTATCAGAACATTTTCTCGTTCACAATACTATGGTGTGTCCTATATCGCACCTTAGCTCGAGGCTCCACAGGAAATGTATCGCATGTCACGCAAATAAGATACTATAACATCTCACTTCCCTTGTTGCAGGATTTAGGAAAATCAGTATCCAGTTTATAATTGTGTATATATCTATGTTCTGTAGTAAAGTTAATTCGAGACTGCTCTTCTGTACTGTTAGCATCATTTCTCAGAGTTGGACGGATGACAAGTATCATGGCTTGTTTACGTTATGAGGGGTTTTGGCCGGTATCTAAATCTATCCATAGCCTCTCATACAGCTATTCATGACGACGTTCACCCCCGAAAGTAATTGCAAAGCATACCCTTCTCAGTCGGAGGATAATTGATCTGTATCTAAACTAGTGTTGTATATGCCACTGGTTTGCCGTCTTGTGGTAGGGCCATTCGATGTCAGATAAAGCTGACATAATTTGTCACTTTCAAGAGCTGCATGGTGGGCGCATCGGAACTGTTTTGTTTTCAATTTCCCGAAATGCATTCCATTTCTTCCCTATATCCGAAGATGTGAAGAAAGTTACCACATCCTCAAAACAGACATTACACCAGACACACTGCTGTTCTCTAATCAGCGCTTCGAAGTAAGGATATTTGGGTGTGATCAGGAGATGTGGAAACGGCCAAGGAGTCTCGGGGGGAATTTGTTCCAAATATTTGTCCGTGGTGCATTGTGCAGAGGTGGATCAATCTATTGTTCAGATTACTTTGGTTTTGTACTGTTATGAATAGTCCCGTTGATGCTTTTTCTTTGTCTTTTTTTCATTATGCATGGCTCCTGTGTTTGCAATAGATTATGGCGACGACAATCGGCGACCTTTTAGTTATTCGGGTGGTACCGGAATTGAAGTTGTAGCTTGGGTTTGCAATAAAGCTACCGTTAGTGGCGCGGTGGGGCAATAACTTAAATGCATTTCACATGGACACAATCACCTACTGGTTTAATGGTACTCAAACGCACGTCGCCTGTGGCATAATTGATGTATTGATAATATGTATGGTGGGTCGACAAAATCATCATTGCTATTTCTTTAAAGGTGGTCATATTTTGTCACAGATATATTGTTACAGATATATAAGCCATATATTGCTGTGTATTCTTGCATATCGCTCCAATGTATTACCTGTATATGGTAGGATTCTGCTGGTGGACTGTTAGTCCCGGAGGCCCGCCCTTTGTATATGTCTCTCGAGAAATATATGTAGGTTTATTGTTTTGGTGGGAAAACGGTACGACGTCGGGCATTACAGGATAGTTTTTCTTGGTATTCTTGCGTTTGCAAGGTTTACCCTATGTTGAGGCGTTTATTCCATCAGACGTCCTCGATGCACATCTATTAACATCAGATAAGTTATTGCTTTGATCTGTTCTGTCATCACAGCTCCCGAGCTAGCGTATCTAATTCCGTTAAGCCGGTGCTAGGGGCCGTCTGGATACTTGATTGTCTCCACATGAACATCTGCAATAAAAGCGCGGCTGAGATACTAAGACTACGTCTGCGAATCCACCGTATTCTTCGGCCTGAATGTGAGGTGCCGATAGAAGCTTTCCCGTAGGGCCATATGATTGCCCTTTACTCGCCAGACGTCGTCAATTGTTCCCACCTCTTGCATATCGCTCTAATTCTAAGTGTTGAGAATGTAGATCACTGCATTATATTCGTGTTCTTATCTAGTGGTATATGTCATTCAGATTGAATGTAACAGCTCCCCAATCGCAACAGTTCTTGGACCACCGACTAAATGTGGCTTCACTGGAATGGGGAAACAACTACCATGAGCTTATATGGCTGCTCAAGTCAGCAAGACTATACTGAAGAGTAATGCATGGCCCCTGTGTTTGCAAAAGATTATGTCGACGACAATCGGTGATCTTTTAGTTATTCGGGTGGTACTGGAATTGAAGGTGAAGCTTGGGTTTGTAATAAAGCTACCGTTAGTGGCGAGATGGGGCAATAACTTAAATGCATTTCACATGGAGACAATCACCTACTGGTTTAATGGTAATCAAACACACGCCGTCTGTGGCATAATTGATGTATTGTTAATATGTATTGCGGGTCGACAAATCGTTAGTGCTACTTCTTTAAGGGGGTTATAGTCTATCACAGATATATAAGCCATATATTGCCGCGTATTCTTCCATATCGCTCCAATTTATTACCTGTATATGGTAGGATTCTGCTGGTGGACAATTAGATCCCGAGGCCCGCCCTCTGTACATGTCTCTCGACAAATATATGTAGGTTTATTGTTTTGGTGGGAAATGTAAGCCGTACGACGGGGGCATTACAGGTCAATTTTTCTTGGTATTCTTGCGTTTACCAGGTTAACCCTATGTTGAGGTGTTTACTCCATCAGGCGTCCTCAATGCTCATCCATTAGCATCAGATGAGTTATTGCTTTGGGCTGATCTGTCATCACAGCTCCCGAGCTAGCGTATCTTATTCCGTTTAAGCCGGTGATAGGGGCCGTCAGGATTCTTGATAGTCTCACATGAACATGTTCAATAAAAGCTTGGCTGAGATACTACGGCTACGTCCGAGAATCCACCGTATTCTCCGGTCTGAATGCGAGGTGCCGATAGAAGATTTCCTGTAGAGGCATATGGTTGCTCTTTACGCGCCAGACGTCGTCAATTTTTCCACCTCCAGTAATATATGTGTTTAGAATGCGGTTCACTGCAACTGCATTATATTCGTGTTCTTATCTAGTGGTGTATGTCATTCAGATTGAATGTACCAGCTCCCTAATCGCAACAGTGCTTGGACCACCGACTACATGTAGCTTCACTGGAATGGGGAAACAACTACCATGAGCTTCTATGGCGGTTCAAGCCAGAACGACTAAACTGAAGAATATAATCTTCTCAAAATGTTGTGACCTTGCACGTGTTTTTCGATTATTGACGCGAAAATTATTGTATGGACGACGGTTGAATACTGAATGTCGGATAAAAGTAATTATCTTCGTTATCCCTCGTTATGCTAAATGACATGACGTTATTAAAAGAAATCGACTTTACTGAAACCAGTGATCATTTAGACGGTATGAACATATGGAGTCACCCACTCCAGTTTCAATGAAACAAGGCCGACCGGGGGTGCCCGACGTTACCAGTTCCGCGTTGAATATAATACTGGAACTCAACTGACCGCAAATATTGCCAGCGCGCGTTAATTACGCAGCGGATTTGCGTGAAATGTACAGACAATCTTTTGGACTCGCTCACCGGTATTCAACCACCAGCACTTATCTGAATATCAACCAATCGTAGAGCTAGCCTGTTCCATAGTCCGATATGCTCTGGACAAGCTGAATCGGTGCATCGTTTCCTTTTTACATGTACCTCCATCTTGCTGTGTGGCAGCAGAACAATGTTCCATACACTGCAGCTGCAAGGCAGGCTGTTTCACTGCATGTGTAAGAACAATAGTGTTTTATGTAATAGTCGGTTTCACATTAGTTTACCCTTTAGTAATATATCTAATTCCTGTTTGTATTATATTAGTTCTGTTATCGCACAATAAAAGAAAAATTAATTACATGTATACGAATATCAGCCCTATGAGAAAATTGTGTGTTTTTATTATAATCTATGGGTCTTTTGTGAATATTAACCCAATCTGGTCTGGGCTTTTTAGGACCTATCCTGGCTGTGGGAGGGTCCAACCCCCCCCCCCCCCACCAATCATACCCCTTGCGCTAGGAGGCTGAAACTTATCATATTGTACCCTTCAAAGATGACCGCGTTGATGACTTCAGAGTGAGGTAATTTTCTAAAAAGGTCATTTTTGGTCGATTATTGGGTCAGAATTTTTCACTTTTTTATTTGAATGATTTTTTTCGCAAAAACTGGATGATAAATTAGCAAATAATAATATACTATGAAATAAATAGTTTTGTCTCACTTTTCATTGTAGAAAGCAGGAATGTTGAAGAAAAATTATCAAATCATCACTTTTTAGGTACCCCACATGGCCGCCATTTTGAATTTGCCCATGATCCTCTACTAAGGTGGTTAATGCAAGCAGGCTCCAAATGACCCCAATATGATAAACTACAAGGTCACGGAGCGTTAGCCCTACATTTTATGTCATTCGGAGATAGGGTAGAAAGTTTTGTAAAGGGCATGACGGCCAATCAGGCCGGGTATGTTTAGCATATTTATAATGTTAAGTGCGATAAAAGTGTGTTTTGCAAAATTTCCATTGCTATATAAATAAGTAAGTAAATATTGATTCCAAACAATCCCACTGTTGTCTAGTGTTTCGTATGCATTTCATGGTACGAGGTATTTAATGTGTATCTTGTATGTGCAATGCATGAACTGTGTGTACAAATTTCACAGTGTGTGACCAGTGAAATGCACATATTCATATGTTAAATACATAATAATATCTGGTATTTGTTCGAGGATATGTTATGTTCCTCCATTCTGTCGTAAGTATGTCTCATAGGGAAAACTATATGTAAGTGCCATGACAACCAAAACACACAGCTAATCCTATATACGTTCCTGAATGAACTTTGTGTTTTGTAGGGAAATCCATCATACCTATATTTACGACAGAAAGGAGGCACATAATATATCCTCGCATGAATACCTGACCTCATCTGGGCAGCGTTGTCTAAGTGTCGGACATAATCCGACATATAGTAACCACACAATATTCGACAAAACCAAATTTGAAGAAATGCTAAACATTATTGAATCACCGCATATCCCTGAAAAAATCTGTGAACTAAATATTAATGTTAGTTCAGCTTAATTGCACTCATACTGCTGTCTATATAGTATACGTTTAATTACTTTAGTGGTTATTGGCTGAACATTGATTTGATTGTATATACAACTGTTCTCACCTGTTTCTTAACTCCGATCACACTTTGTGTATTTTAGCCTACGACCAAGAAATTAAAACGCAAAAGGGTCGTGGAAAACGATGATAGCGAACTGACAAGAAGTCATATGACCCCACAGACAAATATACTGACATCTTGAATGTCATGATCACACGGCCCCTAGCAGCGGCTTGAGCGGTACTAGATATTTCAGAGGCATGATGTAATTAGCCTTTTCAGGTCATCTTTTGAAAAATGATGAACTATGTGACCCCAGATATTAAACAAGAGATCCTGAAGGATCTTGGCGCCCACCATTGTCCGATAATTGTAAGTTAATGACAAGAGGATCTTTTTGTCCATTGTTTCTAAGAGCAAACGATTGATTTGTAATTTTGTTTACGGAATTTCGAATCTGAGCGAAAAAGATCGAAAAAGAGACACTGGAAAACATCATGATATCATCTTTCTAAGTTTAAGGAGTTTCAAGATTTCTAGAAACTGTACTTATGTCAGTTGTAATACTACAAGAGAAAAGAGCAACGTTAGTCTGAAAGTGAATGTCCGGAGAATCATTCCTCTTCGTTCTGTAGTATTTTTTTGCACGTGTCATCATTGGGTACTGGAAGCGAAGACAAATGTATTTGACCCTTTGGCATGAGCTATTAAACATACTTAAGATTTTATAATTAGGAACGAATGCTAATTCTGTTCTGTTTACTGGGCTAGTTTGGGATATCTCTTTTAAGAAACCATGCTCGAAAATAGTAACATGGTACAATACTTAATACTGAAGGGATCTCCGCAGTAATGTTGAAACTTCGAAAGTGTCTGAATCCTGATTATCTCCCTGGGATCGAAACACGCAGTAGTCTAAAGTTGTCGAGTTGTAACGTTGTGTCACAAGAGTGACGTCCCTTTATGTAGCCGACTCGTCGGCAGACGAAACAGTTCACTGGACTAAGAAAACTGATTTAAAATTTGAAGAAATACATTTTAATTCCGAATTATTCGAACTCCTTGATATGGAAGGTGAAGGTATGGATATTCTCTATAGTCACTATATAGAATATGTCCCACTGTTTGATCCGCCGACTCGTGTGATGCAACGTCACAACTCGGGAATACCGTATTACATGTAATTTTAAGTGTAACTTGGATTTTCGAATCGGACCAAAAAAGGCATCTTGCACAACTAGGTCCCATATGGGACCTGTGTACCAAATTTCAGAAAGAATCCATGAAGTAGTTCCTGAGAATTGACGATAACAATGTTTCAAGGGAAAAATCAAGATGGTCACCTGGCGGCCATATCAGATTTTCGAATCGGACCATAAAAGGTATCTTGCACAATTGGACCACAAGGGGAAACTGTGTACCAAATTTGAGGAAGATCCATGCTGTACTTGCTGTACTCGATAAACTTTCAAGGGAAATCCAAGATGGGCGCCTGGTGGCCATATTGGATTTTCGAATCAGACCGAAAAAGGTATTTTGCACAACTAGACCCCAAGGGGAACCTATGTACCAAATTTCAGAAAGATCCATGCAGTACTTCCTGAGAAATCACGATAAAGTTTTATGGGGAAATCCAAGATGGCTGCTTGGTGGCCATATTGGATTTTCGAATCGGACCAGAAAAGGTATCTTGCACAACTAGATCCCAAGGGGAACCTGTGTACCGAATTTGGGAAAGATCCATGCAGTAGTTCCTGAGAAATCGCGATAACACGGTTTCATGGGGAAATCCAAGATGGTCGCCTTGTGGCCATATTGGATTTTCGAATCGGACCAGAAAAGATATCCTGCACAACTAGACTCCAAGGGGAATATGAGTACCAAATTTGAGAAAGATCCATGCAGTAGTTCATTAGAAATCGCGATAACAAGGCTTCATGGGGAAATCGAACATGGTCGCCTTATGGCCATATTGGATTTTCGAATCAGACCAGAAAAGGTATCTTGCATAACTGGACCACAAGGGGAACCTGTGTACCAAATTTGACAAAGATCCATGGAGTATTTCCTGAGAAATGACAATAACAAAGTCTCATGGGGAAATCCAAGATGGCTGCCTGGTGGCCATATTGGATTTTCGAATCGGACAAGAAAAGGCATCTTGCACAACTAGACCCCAAGGGGGAACCTGTATACCAAACTTGAGAAAGATCCATGCAGTAGTTCCTGAGAAATCGCGGTAACAAGGTTTCATGAGGAAATCCAAGATGGCTGCCTTGTGGCCATATTGGATTTTCGAATCGGACCAGAAAAGCTATCTTCCACAACTAGACTCCAAGGGAAACCTGTGTACCGAATTTGGGAAAGATCCATGCAGTAATTCCTGAGAAATCGTGATAACAAGGTTTCATGGGAAAATCCAAGATGGCCGCCTTGTGGCCATATTGGATTTTCGAATAGGACCAGAAAAGGTATCTTGCACAACTAGACCTCAAGGGGAACATGCGTTCCAAATTTGGGAAAGATCCATACAGTAGTTCCTGAGAAATCGCGATAACAAGGTTTCATGGGAAAATCCAAGATGGCTGCCTTGTGGCCATATTGGATTTTCGAATTGGATCAGAAAAGGTATCTTGCACAACTAGACCCCAATGGGAACCTCTGTACCAAATTTGAGAAAAAATCATGAAGTAGTTCCTGAGAAACGCGATAACAAGGTTTCATGAGGAAATCCAAGATGGCTGCCTTGTGGCCATATTGGATTTTCGAATCGGACCAGAAAAGCTATCTTCCACAACTAGACTCCAAGGGAAACCTGTGTACCGAATTTGGGAAAGATCCATGCAGTAATTCCTGAGAAATCGTGATAACAAGGTTTCATGAGAAAATCCAAGATGGCCGCCTTGTGGCCATATTGGATTTTCGAATCGGACCAGAAAGGGTATCTTGCACAACTAGACCTCAAGGGGAACATGCGTTCCAAATTTGGGAAAGATCCATACAGTAGTTCCTGAGAAATCGCGATAACAAGGTTTCATGGGAAAATCGAAGATGGCTGCCTTGTGGCCATATTGGATTTTCGAATTGGATCAGAAAAGGTATCTTGCACAACTAGACCCCAATGGGAACCTCTGTACCAAATTTGAGAAAAAATCATGAAGTAGTTCCTGAGAAACGCGATAACAAGGTTTCATGGGGAAATCCAAGATGGCTGCCTGGTGGACATATTGGATTTTCGAATCGGACCAGAAGAGGTATCTTGCACAACTAGACCCCAAGGGAACCTGTGTACCAAATTTGAAAAAGATCCATGCAGTAGTTCCTGAGAAATCGCGGTAACAAGGTTTCATGGGGAAATCCAAGATGGCTGCCTGGTGGCCATATTGGATGTTCGAATCGGACCAGAAAAGGTTTCTTGCACAACTAGACCCCAAGGGGAACTCAAAATAAATTTGAGAAAGATCCTTGCAGTAGTTCTTGAGAAATCGCGATAACAAGGTTTCATGGGGAAATCCAAGATGGCTGCCTGGTGGCCATATTGGGTTTTCGAATCGGACCAGGAAAGGTATCTTGCACAACTAGACCCCAAGGGGAACCTGTGTACCAAATTTGAGAAAGATCCATGCCGTAGTTCCTGAGAAATCGCGATAACGAGAATTGTTTACGGACGGACGACGGACGGACGGACGCACTAACAGGTTCGAATGTGGGTACGCTACGACTGACTGACGGACGGATGGACGGACGGACGGACGACGGACCACGAACGAAATGTGATTTGAACAGCCCACCATCTGGTGATGGTGGGCTAAAAAACACCACAGGTAGACATTTTTTTGACTTATGAACGATACTCCGTTGTAGGCCGTACTGGGCAGTGCCTCCCTCACAGGCTCCATCACGGGCTGCAGACCTTTCAGCTCCTTGAACATCTGAACGTATTAGTATAAAATATTTTAGTGTTATAAAAACGAAATAAATTCATGGTTGCCAATAGTGAGCCGGGAACGACAGTGCACCGCCTATCTAAAAAACAATATATCGCTACATGGTAAAATTGACCAGAACTTACTTCTTTCCCACGAGGTACATGTTGTGTTTGACTGGACACAAGTGGACAACAGGCATGCCAAAAACATAGCAATAACTCCATGCACCATATTTAGCTGCTCGAGTACATCAATTTCGCAAGACAGTCAACCAGAAATTGTGGTCTTGTAACAATGGATGCAATAAATATTACAGTCACATTTATCCAGGCTTGTTGAGATGGACAGCACAGAGATAATGGCTATTTGTTTGTCTGGAACTCGAACAAATGTCATGTACACACATTATTTGTTCATTAGATGAATCCTAAACATCGAGAAATCAGGATCCACGTTCGATTGAATGATTGTTCCAAACATAATGTTTTATACCATGATATAACTTTGAAAGTACAACTTACGGCATCATAACTGGTGATGTTGACTAATTATCACAGAACAAACAATTGAATGGATTATCACGAAGGTTTGACGCAAACTCTTTGCGAAATATATATGTAAGGGGAATTGTGCCATGATCACGGGATGTGTATGTCAGAAGTGATTAAACGCGAGGGTTGAAACATGACAAATATTTGCGGTATTACTGTCAGTCACACTTTTTCACTGACTGTCAATGATATATTTTCATGTTTTATGTTCGTGCCATGTGGTTGATGTCCTGGATCAGACAGTTGACAAAGAGTCGATGAATATACATTTGACTAGTTTGCACCTTGTCAACGCATTGCGTCCTCTTGCGCATAAGCTTCATATCGAATGATCACAAAACTTTTGACCTATCACCGCGGGGATTTGAATCTGTTCAGTTCACTTGGTCAAGGGAAAATATTAGCCCATAATATTGGACCCTTCTGCGGAGTGCCAATGTCTGGCTGATGCAGAAACAACAACATATTCCCAGTTAGATGACAGGTTTTGAAATCGAATACAAGGCCGTGCTATATCATCGGTCAACTGAGACAGTCACGTGGTTGTGTATGAAGATTGGTGTGGCTCCTAAAAATAGTGATAGAATGCGAATTCTCGTCTTAGTTTAAAATGGCGGGGCCGAATGACCAATCACTGAGGGGGAGACAGCCGGAACAGTACGCAGACACTGTCTGTTAATATCTTGATTTAACAGAGAGTCCTACGGTCTAAAGAAAATATATCTTTGAGCATCGAATCCGCCGTTATGTCAGATCCGACATTCAGTAAGCAGCCATCGTCCATGCAGACATTCCGCGTCCATAATCGAACAGTCGGACGGTCACTTCGAGTGTGCATCGAAATCACAATATCGCTATTCGTGCATACTATTACGTGATGACAGCGATCGCGCTGTGAATTAAGAAATAATGTTTTCATAGGCGTGCTCAATGGTTATTTTACGCACAGTTAATGTGGAAAATTTTATATTATATAAACTTTCTTACACTAACCGTGCGTAAAATAATCATTGAGCACGCCTATGAAAGCATTATTTCTATTCTATTGCACTACCCAAATTAATTATCAACAAAGATTATAATGAAAAGTTGAGAACCTATCACCGACAACCCCGCCTTCGGGCATTGCATGTCTGGCATTAAGGTGGGATGATCGAGAAGTTGTCTGGTACTCTATTTCATACAGGAAAGTCAGTATTTTACATATAATGAGAACTCTAATTCTAGCGAATATCTATTGTTAATTGTACATGTACCTTTCACTTTCGGCATATTTTCTAATAATAGCGTCATCTTTTTTTTTCTTCACAATGCATTCATTTCGCAGTGAAATTAACGTCATGAAACATGAACAACTTACCCCAAGTAACCTGGACTTCTAATTGGACGTGACTGGTATGAGTAGTCGGACCAGATTAAATACTCCCAATGTTCTCATAACACGTGACCATTGTATACACGGGAAACATTTCCGGTAGGATTTGGTGTAAGACCTCCCATTAAAAATGTAATACCCTGGACAAAAGATTGATAATACAACTTACAGCAGATCCTTATATTTCGTCAGTCTTACACAAAATCGTTGCCACCTTTCCGCCTACAAGGGTCTCATATATTTTCACCTCACACGTTCAGGGTACAGATCAAGATGAGCAATCCAACTAATGAAGGGCTTACTGTATTCTGCGGAACGAAACCGGCGAAACGTAACGGTTTCGTTTCGTTAAAGTTGTAATCTGCGAAATGCGAAATCGTTTCGTTTCGCAGATTACAACTTTAACGAAACGGAAACGGTTTCGCAGATTACAACTTTTGGTTTCGTTTCGCCCGTTTTGTTTCGCAGAATACAGTAAGCCGTATTGTGCGGGGTTCTGCAAACGGTGTATTGAAATATAAAATTCATATCTTGAAAACTACCGCGTCCACATTATTGCTACTGTACGTGAACATTAAATTTTGTATATCACGTACTTCCTAACCTCAATTCGACATATCATGAGATGCTAAAAAACATGTGAAACTTATGTGTATGTATTATGTATAAAAACAACGGAAGTTGAGATAAATCTTCAATACGATCGGGCGACGAAAAATTAGCCCGTCATGACGTTCAAAAAAAATCGTTACTCGATCAATACCGAAGCTCCTTGTTTGAAAGCCATCACCAGAAATATGTATACTTCCTGTGGACTGAAAAACTATTGACTCTATTTATACTCACATACACACACACACACAAAGGCGTTTTTTCGCATGTAAATATCACAGTTTGTGAGATACTGTACCATTCACATGGCAAGTGAATACAGAGGAACCAACCACCTCGCTGGGGTTCTAATAATACCCCAGCCACCAGTCAGCTTTTTGTACTGGATTCCGGGCCGCGCGCACCTCGCCGGATATGACATCATATAGTAAAATAGATGTTTGCCGAACATTTCGATTACTTTTCAAGTCTGCATAATACCTCTGTTGACCTAGCGTTAAAAGGAATTATCTGGAGATTATTTCCCCTGTTTATCTGGACAGAGCCTATGAAAAGTAGTTCGCTCATGTGCAAACCTGAAGGAGTTGTTCGGCCGGATTCAAACTGAACCGTGCGTACGTGGGTTTTCCCCTAAACGTCATAGCCACGTAGTAAATATCAACTTCTGCTATTGGAGGCAGGGATGATAAATGAGCCTGTGAAATGGAGCACGCGCTGTGGGGAGGATGCAGAGGAACTTGGGTCGTTTTAAAATATTTTTTTTGTAAAATCATTTGCACAAACCTGCATTTGACTATAAAATGGACAATGGACAAATAAAAACAAATAAAACACAAAAACGGGCTTTTGTTGGGAACTCCCTGTTCTATTTATAGATAATGATGCCAGCTCTACGCTGAGGAATTTTCACGGAAACTCCCGTTTCCCATCTTGCATTGTTTACTTTCTGTGAGCAGTGTTATTTACCAAGACGATAATACTGAAGGATGTATACTGAGTAGCCATGTAAAAATAAAAGGGTGAATCTGTACTGTATAACTCCCAATGTGTTCACTTTGATGGACGACCGTCGTGACAATTTTCAATTTCAATTCAATTTTATTGTACATATACGCTCACAATGGAGCAGGGTACAAACTTTGAAATCAACCACACAATAATAGAATAATGCGTAACAGGCTGTTGAGATACAAGTGATTAAATGAGTATTCACTATTATGACTAGTACAATATAGGCAACCATGTATATCCTATACAGATACTAATAACATACAGCTTGACACATAGACATAGCAGACCCAAACCGCAACTCACTGTGCTTCGAGGGAATATGCACATGCACATTATAAAATAGAGCAAGGTTGTATAAATACAATATTATGATGAGTTTTTCTTTTCGCCGTGCAAGTAAATTATACGAGTATCGTGAGATAGTGACTGCCATCTCGAGAGGTGGGTCCAACAGGAGACTTCAAATCCAGACCAGTTATTTAAGGGAATTGATATACAAGATATGTGAATATCTCTATCCTGAGACATGTTGGTTGTTAATATTCTGCAAGAAATGCTATGGTAACCACCATTATAATATTAAAGCGGTCCCGCGTAAGCATGTAATAATAAAGAGTGTAAACGTATAATAGTAGTAATAATAAAGAATGAATGTATAACTCCAATGCATTTGTAATTTGAACTGTCAAGATGGCTATTTTCAAAATGGCGGCCGCACAACGTTCGTCCTACGTTAGCCCAAGATGGCGAATTTCAAGATGGCGGCCACGAAACGTCCATCCTACGTTGGCCTATGTCATCCCGTGCATGACCTCGATAGGGCGCTCTGTGATTGGTGAATGGGAAAAACGTTGTTGACGTCGGTGACGTTTGTCGATCGTCGGGGCCGAGTGGTATAAATCGGTTTTCAAGATGTCAATTCACTCTTCTCGAAGTTCTCACAAAGTCATGTCGCACAACCTTACGAATTCCAAATCTTACATACCATGCCGCACAGATCCAGTCAGTGCAGTTGTCCATGTTGGTACACTCGTCCGAGAAGTAGACTTTTATTGTACAGTCTATCGGGCGGTCGTGGCGACCGTTTGTACGGTATCTTGGTATAACCGACGAGTTCATCGATTACGTGAGAACACTTCACCCTAAGAAAACAAATCCACAAGTGTATTGATATGCCTTCACCTTCTTCTACCCCATTTGCAAGGTTCTCCCAGATGGTGTGACCGCGACGTATTTGGATATTTAGAGTTATGGATACCATAAAAAATGCTAAAGTAAAGGTAAACTTTACAACGCAGATATTCCACTGGACTTCTGTCGTTGATGTTATATAAAGGGAAATAACTGTTGTACATATGTTATGTTCTCATTAATGAAAATAAAACCCGTTTTTATTACAACAGTGTGACTTGGTTCTTCTGTATACTGCAGTTAACCAGATTTGAAAATGCCCCCAGGTTCCAAAAGGGCGCGTAGACGCATCTTGGCATTTTCAAATTTGCATATGACCTTTGTGACATCACATAAATGGCCCCGCAGACCCCTCTTGACCTTTTGAAAGGACTAATTCGGTCACATTGACCTTGGAAATTTGCATGACCCTTGTGGCGTCACACAAGCAGAATGTAGACAAAACTGATTCACAGAGAATGACGTGCGATAAATTTCGCACACGCTCGTTGACCCTCGTATTAATAGCCAGGTTTCGTGATCTGCTCCAAGTAGAAGGGGAAATTTAGGCCTCTTGACCTCCAAAATTCGCATATGACCTCCGTGACGTTACTACCGGTTCCCGTCACGTGACCGGAAGTGACCTTTGACCCCTGCGCACCATTTTATCCGGTATTGTGGGCATGGGTCAAAAGTCACTTCCGGCCACGCGACCAGAACCGGAAGTGACGTCGCAGAGATCATATGCGAATTTTTGAGGTCGAGGCCTCAATTTTACCTCTCTATGCTACTGTCGAGGGTCACTCGTTCGGCGAAAAAGCAGGAAAGTGTCGTAAAATACTTAATATACTTAATTTAGGATTAGTAATGAGGGGATATACCTGGTTCAACCATTTTCTATGATATTGATTTGGTATGAATAATTAACTGTATAATCCATATTTTGGATAACGGTTTGAATAATCGAGATTTGGTCGATTCGCGGAGCTCAAAGCGAGTGAGGTGCGCAATTGGCCTTTTCCTTGCTAATTTTCCCTTTTGCCTATCCTTCAACATGGTGCTAAATAGCATTGAAGACAATATTAACCAGCTATTTTTGCGAAAGTTAGGAGACCATCCTTGGGTAGAATGTTTATATTGTCTAATTAGAAAGTTTTAATCTGAGCTAAATAGGGTAGATTCGCACTTGATAATTTCAGCTAGGTAGCGTATATTCGCAAAACAATTTTCGGACTTTCTATTTAAGAAACGAGTAATATATTGTCTAATTAGCAAGTTATAATCTAAACTAAATAGCGTAGATTCGCACTTGATAATCTCAGCTAAATTGCGTAAATTCGCACTTGATACTCTCAGCTAGGTAGCGTAGATTCGCAAAACATGTTTCCAATCATTTGTTCGCCATCGTTAACCCTGATCGATATGCAGCATATGTATAAGTTTTTGTTCAATGGCCGGTATTCTTACAGCCATGATTATAGGGTTAATTATCGGATTAATCATATAAAGCGTAATAAGTGTTTTCCTAATTATCTTGCCCGGGTTGACAAGTTTAACATTGACCAGTAGAGCGTAAAGTGGTCCTGGGAAAAATACTGCCAGAGACGTCACGTGAACAATAAAATAGGTCATGGTCAAAGATACGGACGTTTTGATAGCAGTTGACCGTTTTTCAGTTAGCGCCGACATATACTTTTTTCTCATCCATGTTACCAAAATAAACAATAATATATACATACAAAATGTGACCGTGCCAAGTCCCAATAAGATGTAATTGCGAACGGCCAATGTCCAAGTCACATGACCTGCCGTTAGTTTGTAACAGACAGTCAGTCTTGTCATTTTCACCGATTTTACGAAGGAAATGATGATAGTGGGCAAAATGAGCGTCACAGGAATTAGCCATGTACAAGAGATACTACATAGTATTGACCATCTGGGATAACCAACTGTATAGTATCGCAATGGGACTACAATAGCGTACAGTCGATCACAAGCCAGAACGAGAGCGGCTATATTTTGGTAGTACAGTGCTATAGATGCGTAGATAGAGTACGATAGGTCTGCACAGCTGTGGACGTAGGCACTGGAAATGCCGAGGGCGAACATTATGTATTCTATTCCACCGAATGCAGAACACAGCGCTGTCATAAAATCAGCAAATACCACGTTCAAAATAAAGAACTTGGACTTCAGTTGTTTTGACGATACGGCCACTAATATCTCGAAAACAACTGAGTTGCAGAATATGCCCATACATGCTAAAACTAGGCCGAATGAGAACAATAACGAAAGGGTAATGGTGATAGTTGGCTGGATTCTCATCGAAGGTTCGGAATAAGATTGACCGTCCCAGGTTTCATTTTCCATGGTGATCCTCGTTAAGTTCTTGGTTTCTGTAATATAATTCACTGATGTTCATCTTCCTTTTTGAATTGTACTTCTGTGGTCAGCAATGGACTTCCCTGTAAGCAGATAGAGAGACAGAAGATAGAAAAGAGTTATAAATAAAACTTTAATCTTATCAGACATATCGACACATTAACACATACAAACCATATCAATTAAGGTGTTTCATTAATTTTTTGGTAAAGTGATAGTTAAGAAAAACGTCAAGAAAAGACACGTTCAGATAGAAACCTTAGCTGATTGGAACTCAAAAGTTTTCTTTTACTTACTGACGTTTTATCAACAAACTCATCTTTCGGTCTCATCATGTGCATTGATCCAAAAAAACAGTTGTGCGAAAAATGTGAAAATTCTGAGAACTCATCATGGTCGGTGATGGTCCATGAAGTTAAATCCGCGATATCATTATAGACGAACCAGCCATGGGCATCAGAACATTTTAAAACTGTGGATATGCCTTTACGAATTACCATCCGTGCTAGATTCGCTGTAGCTGGGAGAATTTACTTGGAAATTGGCCAATTAGGGTTGGGATCACTCTATGGGTCAAACGAGGTCAAAAAAATGGTTTGATATTCTTTATTGCAAAATGGCATCTATTCTGAATTCGTCCGATTATTGCAAGATTTGAAGTTGGGGTGGGTGTCATATGGTTATTTTGAGATACAACCAGGGCACAGGTTGCTTGCTCGTATCGTCACAGTGTGTCCTGTCAGTTCTAGCATCTTGCTCTGGTATGGAGCTGTGAACTGGAGCTGTGCACGGGGGTTAACCGAGGGTGAGGATTCCCTCCCTCAGAGTGAATGAGCGAAATGGCCTGACTACGTCATCCCCAGTATGTGCAATATCCCAGGACTATCCTCGCTCTAAAAGTAGAATAACCAATCAGACCGCGTCTTATGAAGGCTGCGCATTTAGCAAGCCTGTTACACCTCCCGTTAGCAGACTGTTATTCTGGGGAGAAAGGCTAAAGGTCACATACCGTACAGACATGTATCCACATGGGATTTCTCGACTTTCTATACTACAATCCCTCATCAGGACCTTTATTGACCGTCTAAGTTCATTAATAGTATCTGTGTTCAAGAAAACTGATCGTAGATATATTAATGTCGGAATCCATAAAGCATTCTTCAGCTCTACTACATACAAGAGATATCATTCATGGTATGTTTCTTTGTTTATAGAGTTACTTGAATTTCTCATTAAAAATATCTATGTGAAATTTGGCAACACAATATATCAACAGCATATAGGTATTCCAATGGGTACTAATTGCGCACCCCTGTTAGCTGACCTGTATCTGTTCTCTTATGAATATGACTATATGCAGGCGCTTTCAAAAACCGATCCATTCAAAGCCCGTTCCTTCTCATTCACCAAACGCTATATAGACGATCTTCTCGCTGTGGATAATCGCTATATAAATGACGCAGTGAAGGATATATATCCACCTTCACTGGATTTGAAGGAAACTACAGATAGCCCTACAGGCATATCATATTTAGATCTATATCTCTACAAAAATGAAGCGGGCATTCTCTCTCGACGACTTCATGACAAAAGAGATGATTACAATTTCGACATCGTAAACTATCCCTTTCTGGACAGTAATATTCCAGTGGGACCTGCTTATGGCGTATACATATCTCGCCTAGTAGCATTTGCTAGATCCTGTGTTAATTGTGATGATTTCAATCAACGTCACAAAACATTGTTGCAGAAACTTATAAAACAGGGCTATTCCTCCAAGCGCCTCCACTCAAAGTTTCTCAAATTTGGCGATACATATCGCATGCTGATAGCAAAATACGAAGGTAGCGTGCAAGATCTATGGCGGTACGTTTCGTAACTTGTGTCTAATTCCGCTTAACCCCGGGGCTAGGGGCCGTATGAACCCATGTACTTCAAGATCCTCATGGTGCTCATATGAACAGTCACAATCAAAGCGTGACTGAGATACACCATGCTCTGGATAACGACTTTAGAACGATTATTATGGATTAAGAATATTGATCAGCGATACAGATTTTATACTTGTGGAACATCATGATGTCTTGTCGACATCATTGAAAACTGTTAACCGCTTCTCTCTTGCAGGAAACTAGACTACGCGGATATTCTCTAATGGGCGACGGCTGGATTATGAATGACGGACTAGACGCTTGTAATGTTTATGTATACTATGATTGTTTTTTTGAATTTGGTGCTAATACTGTTATATGGATATGGAATAGGTCTTTGGATTATGGACGCGGATATTCTTTAATGGACGACGGCTGAATTATGAATGACGGACTAGACGCTTGTATTGCTTCACTGATCCATTGTCTGACACTGAAGAATTTACCAACCATTAAGCAGGAGTTAGCTATGTAGAAGCCCTTTACTTCGCAACCGCCCTTAACATCGTTAAGGATCAACATGTCGGCCCTTGCCACCGCAATTGTCCTTGTGATGTTAAGGGACGACCAGGTCGGTGTCGATAGTTTTGACACTCAGTTATCTTACGATGGCCTTCAGGTCATTAATGAATGACCTTGTCCTGTTTTCAAAGACCATTGAGGTCTTAATATGGATAAAATTATATCTGTTTGTGAACACGAAACAAGTTGACCTGCATTCCCGTTCCGTGGCTACCTCATACGAGCCTATAGATCGTGGGATTTATTATTTTGTGTACGATACCACAGTCTGGGGTGCCCAATAATTGTGTTACCCCTCAGGGTACAGGAATATGTTTCAAAAACTTCAAGATGACTGGTTTGATGACGTCACAGTGGCGTAATATTCGAAAAGTTCTTTATTATCGATTTTTCGTCAGATTTTTTAAATTTATTTCTGTGCGAATATGGCCTTTTGATTTATTATTGGTAGCGACGGGCTCAAAAATGCGCCAGGAAGGAGGGGGGAGGAGTTGACGCATGTACAGCATTTTATACTCCATGAATACTGGTGTTAGCCCTGAAACGAGCTATGTCTTGAACGTTCGTGGAAAGCTGTATTCACGGATACATCATTTAGTAACACAATCATTCCTTAATGAACTAAGTACTGAATCAAATTCCTCATGCTTCGATCTTTGAAAACACATTGGAATCTTTCAGCAGACATTGCCATATTAAGGGTCGACCACGTCGATATTTTGTTCATGCCGATGATACGGGCCGTGGCAATGTTAAGGGCTTCTACATAGCTGTTCATTATGGAATGGATAGCAGCTGAAGCCCGTATTCTGTTATATTTGTGGCGCCATGACTCCCAATTTGAAGAGCAGTGCCTTCGCGCAGGGGCGCAGTGCCCATGTCAGGTCACGGCGTATCCGGTGCGGGAGGGGTCACATCCGGTGCGGAACATCCGGTGTGGGTCACATCCGGTGCGCTGTGACATCTCGTGCCGTGTCATATCCGGTGCGTGGATAGTTCCAATGGAGCTTAGGACCTTGACAGGTGACACGTCTGGACATGTCTGGTTCCCCATGCAGCGAGAGAGTGGAATTCCCATCTCCGACCGACTAGCTTTCAGAGGGTTTCAAACCGTCTGTGCTATGGCCAGTGCCAGCGGGACCATCAAGGGCGTCCGCGCCATGCAGCGTCAGATACATTCAGCTGTGGGATGCCTTCACCTTCTTCTACCCCATGCGCAAAGTCCGACCCAATGAAATCACCACGACGTCCTGGAATCTGGATATATAAGAGGTGCATGTTGGCGGTCCCTCTATAAATACGAGGACAAACGAAATTGTACGTGTGCTGCTCAACCATGTCGCAAGTCATACGGGCCTTCTTTCCCCTTACACTGAGGGTGGGGCTACACTTGAGTCTTTCATCGTGGCAGACCGGTTGATCTGCGATTCGAATCCTAACGCCACACTGAATGCGATTAATCTCCCCGTGACGGGTGGACCAATTTTGAACGGGATTGAGCGGTGAGCTCGATGGCAACCTCATCCATATCGATCATGACATCTACGTACACTGTGGGCCGTTCTTCACACGCTTGAAGCGGTACAACAGCAATACCACCGGCTTCACTCTACGCCCGATCTACGGCCTTTGGAAATGCTGGCCTGTTGTAGACCAGCTGCTTACAGAGGATGAGCGGCCAGCAGTCATGTTGGGCTGGACTCGTGCCCTGCGCGAGGCAGTGGCAAACCCCAATGAAAACAATCGGCAAGCGGCCATGGCCGGATGGACGGAGACTATGGGCGTCATTCACCATGAAAAACTGGTAAAACGTTTTGGACACGTTGTATTACATCTCCCTCCCTGAACTCCCTTTACCGAGCAGACAAGTCCAGGGGACCCGTCGATCGCAAATCCAAGCCTGATTAAAACCACAAGACACCTATAGGTTATATCTAGGTGCCCGGCATCATTTTCCACGGAATCAGGTCATCGTTGGGGTATGGACAGCCAACAGCAAACTGATTTGGTCGACATAAGTATCATTGCTGAACAAAACTGAGACAACCGGTATCCTGACCTGCATTGAACTGCTATGGAAATAAACAGGGCAAAATCTAATTAACGCGTTAAAGCAGACGTAAAGTCTTGCTCTTTCAAACCAACGAAGGGATAGCATTCCCATCATCAACAAACTCTTCCTTCGGTCTCTGAAACCCAGAATGCGTTCATCTTTCAGACGAACACCGAGACCAAGGCATTGATCGTTGAAAGGTTTTATCGCACCTTCAAAGTACAACCATTGTACGTCCAAGAATACACGGTGATACATCGATGTGCTCTCGAAACTTGTGGACGGATACAATCGAGCCTATCACCACAGTATTCAGAGGGCCCAATCAGTCATCAAGAGCGAGGAAGCCCAGGTCCGAGTATCCCAGTCAACCTGTATAACTTACATGTTCATATCTATCCCAGCGTGGTGACCAAGTGCGGATCAGTAAAGTCAAGGGCAAGTTCGAATAATCGTATATCTACTTCCCCAACTGAATCGATGAGCACTTTGCCATCACAGATTGCCTACCCAATCAACCCACGTTGTATCAACCGAATGTCTTCAAGGGAAGCCATTGGATGGGACGTCTTACGACATGGAGTACAGTCCGAATCCACAGCGGGACAAGCGACACCCACATCACAGACAACGACCAAGTCTAGCAGGGTGCGACCGACCATCACAGACGCCCACTTTCGGAGTGAAACCCATCTACCAGCAGCGGGTCCTCCTTATTCTGTCGTGGGCCCGTACCCGATTTATGAGAGCGAGTTACCACGCCAGCTGATGCAACTCTAGCCATGGGCCCCCGGTGACAACATCCCTTCACATGCCTCATTGTGGAGCCGACGTACGCAGGCGCGCACACACACACACACATACGTGGTGCACCCTGTACCCTATAGCCCGTAGGGCATAGGGTACACCAGGGTACCAGGAACTGACCTTTGACCCCTGCGCGCAATTTTTATCCGGTATTGTTAGCGCGCGCAGGGGTCAAAGGTCAGTTCCTGGTACCCTGGTGTACCCTATGCCCTACGGGCTATAGGGTACAGGGTGCACCACGTATGTGTGTGTGTGTGTGTGCGCCTGCGTACGATGACGTCACGTCCAAGCAGCGCAGGTGTCAAAGGTTACTTCCGGACTATAGGAACACTTGTGAACGTGTAGGCCTTTCTTCCTCTCATCTGTCTGTATCATGGCACACGCCGACAGACACACCTACACAGACGTATACACACACACATACTGCATACACACACACGTACACCCATACACACACACGCATACACACAAATGCATACACACATGCATACACACACGCACACGCACACACACGCATACACAGACGCATATACACACGCACGCATACACGCACGCATACACACGCGCGTACACACTCGCAAGCACACACACATACACAAAGAGACACATATACACATGCATACACACACGCATACGCAGGTATACACACACGCACACACACATATACACATACACAGAGACGCATACACACATACACATAGACTCATACACACACGCAGACACACAGGCGTAAACACACTCGCAAGCACACACACACATACACACACGGGCATACACACACATACACATACACACACACGCGTACACACACACGCAAGCCCACACACACGCGTACACACACGCACACACACACACACACACACACAGACGTATACACACAGACACATACATCCACATACACACAGACACATACACACAGACGCATACACACACGCACACACGTACACACACACACAAGCACACACAGATGCATACACACAGACGCACACACAAACGCACACACACGCACGCGCGCATACTCTCATTGGGCCTTGTGCCGCTATGTCAAAAGGGCTCGAAATGCGCTTTTATACTACTAATCCTTCCTTCACTCCCCTAAAATGCCCACTTTCGCTACTACTCGGACTGATGACGTCACCGATGACGTCACAGATGCTGTGGACATCTCTCAAATCGTGGTCTACACGCCGAGAGCTACAAGATGACACCCCCCACGACGCATTCGGACCAAGGATGGTCCATCCCTACCCCAAATTCCTTTCTTCACCGCCCCAAAATGCCCACTTTCGCTACTACTCCTACTGATGACGTCATCAATGACGTCACAGATGCTGAGGACATCCATCAAATCGGGGTCTGCACCCCGAAGGCTACAAGATGACACCTCCCACGACACATTCGGACCAACGATGGTCCATCTCTACCCGAAATACCTTCCTTCACTGCCCCAAAATGCCCACTTTCGCTACTACTCGCACTGATGACGTCACAGATGACGCGAACATCCCTCAAATGGGGATGTACACCATGAAAGCTACAAGATGACACCTCCCACGACACAATCGGACCAAGGATGGTCCCTCTCTACCCCAAATACCTTCCTGCACTTTCCTAAAATGCCCACTTTCGCTACAACTCGTACTGATGACGTCACCGATGACGTCACAGATGCTGTAGACAGCCCCCAAATCGGGGTCTACACCCCAAGAGCTACAAAATGACACCTTCCAGGACGCATTCGGACCAAGGATGGTCCATCTCTACCCGAAATACCTTCCTGTACTGCCCCAAAATGACCACTTTGGGTACTACAACCAACTGCGCATGCGCAGATTGACGCGACTTGCATTTAAAAACACGCCATCCCCACACAAGCTTCACTTTGACACCTTCCACGACCCATTCGGACCCATAGCGGTCCATCTCTGCCCCAAACACACACCCACATACCCCCCAAAATGGCTGCTTTCTATACTACGGACCAGATTGCGCATGCGCAGAATATTGAAAACGGACGAACTATTAGTCCAGTCGGATGCTCCTGCACGAGAGCTTCAAAATAAGACCTCATACGACACCATAGGATCATTAGGGGCTCACCTAGACCCCAAAACGTCCACCCCGTATGGGCCTATACCCCATAGCCAGAGTATAGGCCTATGGGCTTACCCAGGCCTCGGTGAACTATATGGGCTATATGGTACTTTTCCCAAAATTTCACCGTGCGCTCCGAGACCCTTCCCATCGTGTTCTAAATGACGAGACGTGAAAAACAAATCCAAACAACCCATATCACAATGAACGTGTGTGAATTTCCCAGGTTGAACCCCCATATAGCCAGTATGGAGCTATATGAGCCTATATACAGACCTCGGTGACTTTTCCCAAAAATTTCACCGATTCGCTCCGGGACCCCTCCCATTGTGTTTTTCTCGGCGAGACGAGAAAAACGACACCCCACAACCCATAGTAACACCCACAAAAAAAATTGACCACCCCTTCCCCCATATAGCCAGTATGAGCCTATATACAGACCTCGGTGACTTTTCCCAAAAATTTCACCGATTCGCTCCATTGTGTTTTCCTCGGCGAGACGAGAAAAACGAGACCCCACAACCCACAGTAAAGCCCACAAAAAAAAATTGACCACCCCTCCCCCCATATAGCCAGTATGGCACTATATGGGGCTATATACCGGGGACTTTTTACCAAAATTTCACCGATTCGCTCCGGGACCCTTCCCATTGTCATTTTCTTGGGGAGACGAGAAAAACGAGACCCCACAAGCCATAGTAAAGCCCACAAAAAAAATTGACCACCCCTCCCCCCCATATAGCCAGTGTGGCACTATATGTGGCTATATACCGGTGATTTTTTTTCAAAAATTTCACCGTTTCGCTTTGAAACCCTTCCCATTGTGATTTTCTCGTCTCTCGATACCCCACAACCCATAGTAACACCCACACACAAAAATTGACCACCCCTCCCCCCATATAGCCAGTATGAGCCTATATACAGACTTCAGTGACTTTTCCCAAAAATTTCACCGATTCGCTCCGGGACCCCTCCCATTGTGTTTTTCTCGGCGAGACGAGAAAAACGAAACCCCACAACCCATAGTAAAGCCCACGAAAAAAAATGACCATCTCCATACCCCATACAGGCATTTTCCCTTAAAATATAGGAGTTGATAGGAGTTTTCCCCTATTTTAGGGGTAAAGTCCGTGTTCCGCTTTTTATATTTTCGGGAAAAATCCTAATTTTACATGTACCCACCCCATTGACTTGAAAGGCAGGCCCCGATAAGCCCGGGGATCGATATTAGCCCTTTTGGCTAGGGTTGATAGGGGTTTTCCCCTCGTTTAGTGGTCAAGTCCGTGTTCCGTTTTTTATATTTTCGGGTAAAAACCCTAATTTTACATGCACCCACCCCATTGACTCGATAGGCAGGTCCCAATAAGCCCGGGGACCGATATTAGCCCTTTTGGCTAGGGTTGATAGGGGTTTTCCCCTAGTTTAGGGGTCAAGTCCGTGTTCCGTTTTTTATATTTTCGGGAAAAAAATCCTAATTTTACATGCACCCACCTCATTGACTCGATAGGCAGGTCCCAATAAGCCCGGGGACCGATATTAGCCCTTTTGGCTAGGGTTGATAGGTGTTTTCCCCTAGTTTAGGGGTAAAGTCCGTGTTCCGCTTTTTATAGTTTCGGGAAAAAATCCTAATTTTACATACACCCACCCATGACTGGATGCCCCTTCACGGATGCTTCACTTTGATACCTCACTCGACCCAATCGGACCATGCAGCGTATTTGAAGTCTGAGGACTACTTTTTCTCCGCGGAAGCTTTTTCCCGCGACCGCATCACCACCAGACCGCATCACCGCGGATGAATACATTCCCTGCAACAATTGGAACTCTCCTGTGTTGGAGGTAGCTTTTTGGTCATTCTGCCGGAATTATAGTGCACTTGACCTCTCCTCCACGTGACCTCCACAAATTATGCAAATTTTTGAGGTCAACCGGAGGGCTTTTAGGCCCTATATACTACTTCTGTAGATATGGTTTGGAGATTTATTGATTTATTTGAAAGATGGATCAAATTGTTTCTTTTTGAGATTAGGTTCCAATCATGGAGTATACTGACAACACTAAGGCCACATTAATAAGACTACTTGACAATCCGATTAATAAAAGTACGTCTGAAAGACTAGACTTCAATTCTTAACGGAAATAATTAGGCTCAAAAATGCTTACCACAAAAAGGTAAGGATATGCGGCATATCTGTACTTATATTGTGTGCATGATAGTTTTTTTTTTCTAAAGGAAAAATGATAGCATTAAAGGTGGACCGAAATGGGGTCATTTTTTAGAAGAAATTTCGAGTGAGTGTACATACACCGAGGTATTTATAATTGCATTTATAATTATCTTGGATTTCATCTTTAGCATCACTGGCCTTATTTGCATTTGAGAAATTATGTGCATTTTCTCCGAATTTGACTGGCAATGTCTCTGGAACTACCGGGAATTGCAAATTACATATCATCAACATACTCTTTAATGAGTGAACGTGATGTCAATCATGAGTCCAATCCCGATGAAATGTAGGATGTTGTACACTGGAAACTGGATTATCAAAGCAATGTTATATCTGGTTACCATTGCAACGGTTACAGTCAGAAATATGGTGATAAGCCATCAGTAACTGCCATCATCTTTTCAAATGGTGATGATGCCTGACCATCACCCTTTAACCCTACCTGGCCTGGTTTCCGCTAACCCCCCCGTTGGTGTTTTGTTCATATCTACGGAACGACGATAAATTGAGAGCTGACCCCTCGAGCAGAGGATCATCGAAAAATTCAAAATGGCGGCCATATTGGGTACCAGAAAAGTGATACTTTCGTCAGAATTCTTTAAAATATTTGCTTTCCTGATGGAAAAGTGAGTCAAACCTATTTTATTTCAAGTCAGATTATTATTTACTAATTTATTATGCAGTTTTTGCGAAGAAAACACATAACAAAAATTTGACCGAAAAATCGTCATTGTGACGTCATCATGGTGGCCATCTTAGATTTCTCTACATTTTGTAGTAGAGTTTAGCCCAAGTTTCAACCCTCTAACCTTAGGGAAAGCGAAAATATTTACGGAGGGCACTTTCCGCTCCCCCCCGGAATAAACAGCTTGTATCACTGATGTCCCTACTCTCCTTGCTCCCCCCGCTGATCCATATCGCATATTTCGCGCCTCTTGGCCGTAAGGGGGCGCTCTGCACACGCCAACCACCAATGAATATCACTCTTACGGAAGAGTCTTGGTCCGCTTTGTTTCACGGTAACCAACATCCGGGCATCCGACACCTTTTCTCTCAGTGGGTGGGAGGTCTTTCAGCCAGTCACCATTAAATGTTTCCATGAAATGACGGCGCTAAGCTGCCAAGATTAGTCTTTCGGTAACAGCAATAAATTACCTAGCGTATATGACATCTAATGAGTGATAACTGTGTGGAAAAACGCGAGAAACTAGTGAACTATTTGTTCACAATCAACTGTGAATTAAAGCAATATGAGTTATCTCCATTTTCAAACGTTCATATGTCGTTATCGGCAAAACTAACAATATACGGACGGTCAAACAGCTCCAATTACGTTAATTTCTGAGTTAAGAGTGAACAGATTTTTGGATAACTTCCTCCATTGTTTAGTAAGGTTCGTCATATCAAATTTAAGAAGAATCTGATGAGCGGTTCTCAAGTTATTACCCGGAATCAAATTTGGTATTTTGCCACCAGGTGACCGGAAGGCAATCCCACGCAACATCTTCCGGCAGGATACATGCATGCTAAATTTGAGGAGATTCCGATGAGCAGTTCTCAAGTTAATGGCTGAAAACAAATTTTGATTTTAACACCAGTCAGGGGGTGCCACCTATAGGCGTAAGTGGGCGAAACGCAATCACAAGCGACATCTCATGTCATGATATTACCCATAAACAAATTTGGGATTTTGCCACAAGGTGGCGCCACCTTTAATTGCAAGTGAGTGAAAGGCAATTCCATGCAACATCTCCTGGCATGGTACATGCATGCTAAATTTGAGAAGAATCCGATGAGCATGCGGTTCTTCAGTTATAGGCCGGAAACAAATTTCAGATTTTGTCACCAGGTGGTTTCACCTGTTAGCAGAAGTGGATGAAACGCAATCCCAAGCAACATCTCATATGGCAAGGTACTACAATGTATTTATGCATGCCTAATTTGGGGAGAATCCGATGAGCAGTTCTCAAGTTATTTCCCGGAAACCAAATTTAGAAGTTGCCATCAGATGGCGCCACCTGTATGCGCAAGTGGGCGAAATATTGAAGAAATTCGACAAAGCATTTGGAAGGTATAGCTTGTGAATAATTTGAATGGACAACCACGGACATCCACGGACATGCACAGAAGATTGGAACAAGACCCAGTGGCGCCACCTTCAGGTGGATCTTGCTGAAACGCAATACCAACCCACGTCTGGTTACAAGGAGTGTATATGCTAAATTTCGGGGGAATCCGACAAAGCATTTGGAAGTGATCGCCTGTGAAGAATTTGAACAGAGATCCACAGAGAGCAAGACCCATTTTAACTGGAACGGATACCAAGAAGCGAAACTCAGTTGCGCCACCGTCAGGCAGATGTTGCTGAAATGCAGTAGCAACCGGCGTCTTGTCGCAAGGAATGCGTGTGCCGAATTTCGGGAGAATCCAACGAAGCGTTTGGAAGTTATCGATTGCAAAGAATTTGAACCGACATCCACGGACAGGAACAGACATGAATAAGCGAGACCCAGTGGCGACACCTTCAGGCAGATGTTGCTGAAATGCAATAGCAACCGGTGTCTTGTCCCAAGGAATGCGTATGCAAATTTCGAGAGAATCCAACAAAGCATTTGGACATTATCGCTGGCGAAAAATGTTAACGGACATTCACGGACACAAAGAGGCAAGACCCATTTTGACCCAGTGGCGCCACCTTCAGGCAGATGTTGCTGAATACCAACTGGCGTCTTGTCGCAAGGAATGCGTATTCCGAATTTCGGAAGAATCCAACAAAGCGTTTGAAGTTATGGCTTGCGGAAAATTGAAGCAGACATCCACGGCCGTAGACGGACATCCACGGAGATCCACGGAGATCCACGGACACAAAGAAGCAAGAACTATTTTAAAGTCCCCGGCCGCAACGCGGCGGGTGACCATAAGCTTACTATTTCTTGTGCGCTATGGTAACGTATTGGTCACTAATCCCAAACATGACACCCGCATTGGCAGTGGCATAAAAGGTTCGATCAGACGACACAAAGGATCACTGTGTCCAAACCTTATTATCTCGAATTATTTGACATTGTCAGAGCCTATTTGCTTACTTTTGTCAAAGAGAAAAATCTTTAACCTACCAAATATCTGTCTACCAATAGGAATATTTCATTAAATAAACTTCAAAGACTTTCCGTGCCCTCATCCAATCCGGTCAAAAAATATGAAATTCGAAGGCAGAATTAATTATTCAAAGATGTTGCTTGCTTTTCTCATTAATATATCTCTTTGTTCAGTAGCACCATATATAAGCAGGTATTCTAATGGATACAAGTTGTGTATCCATAATTCACTTCTGGAATCGACAATATGCAGAAAGTAACGCATTGAGCTATACTATTTCCATCTCCGTTCCTCCACAACCACTGAATCGCCTTGCTTTCGCGATATGGATAATAAAAACACCAAAACGGTGAAGTTATAGTTCTATCTTTGTATATATTTTTTAGGAAACAATTTACAAAAATCATCAATGTCCGTTAGTTGGAGGCCACATGAAAGTAACTGTTGGTTTTGGGCAGTAATATGCAGTAAATATATAAAAATGTATATCAGCATCACACTGAATTTTAAATTGTCCATAAAAGATCGAACTAAATTCTGGAAAAGTCTTCAAAAAATTTAAATGTCAATCTGTAAAAAAAAAGATACACTGTCAAATGTGTACATTTATCACAAAGTTCATCGTGCAATGCACATAGAGTCTAGAATCATGGATTGCTATATATCGTCTGTTGAATATTCAAGCAGCGAAATTCACATCCTACATATTTAGGATATATCTAAGAAGATCTCCTGATTGGTCGACATACAGCTATCTTTTTCAGCACCTCGGCCTTGATACCAATCATCTCATAGCGACTCTGTGAGTTGTCAGTTTTCCTTCTAATATGGCGGACGAGATCTCGTACGGTGTCGAAGGTGAGTAGGACCGCGGTACCCCCGGGGTTTACTCGGCCGATCTTATTATTGGCGTGGGAGTCGAACAACCGAATTCGTCCATCATTGTCTCTCATAACGGCTCCGGTCACATCGTCCACAGTGATCAAGGCGCCGGTATAGTTACCGTCCATGATCCAACTCAGCGCATCCTCCATCGGAGTGTCATGAAGCCCCATTTGTCTGGCGCATGCCTTGTTCCTGGCTTGAACCTGGCCGTAGTATTCCTGAGATTTGTCCACAGTCACAGCCTGCCTCGCGGAGAAGAATCGACCATTGGACCACTCGGTGTCATGACTTGGGGCAGGCATGAGGTACACCGCCCTATCACCAGACGGGATCTCATGAAGACCGAGTCTTGTATCAACACTCTTCCGATTTGGAACTGTCAAGAGCTTGCGATGACTTCTGTCACCATATCTGTAGGATAACAAAATAGACAATCCGTTTTAAATTCACGTCATATCATCAATTAGAGTTGTTAACTTCTTTGTTGTTATGGCAAAATAAAAAATATATGCAAATTTGCCGCAAAGAAGCGATCGAAATTTATATATGTTTAAACACAAGTCGTAAAATGTTTTGAATAACATACTTTGAATCGACCGTAAGACGTCCAGATAGGTGGTGTGACCTCTAACCTGAGGATGGCATCCATGTCACGTGAGGTCCAAGTTTGAACAGGCAGGGTTGTGGACACCATGATAGCGCTCAAAGCAATGGACGTACACTGGTTCCCCCGGAACTCCGATAATCCTTGTCCGTTGGAGTTTTGGTGGAAGGAAGCACATATAGTTTCAGCCGGATTTGGAGACATCTGGTAAGTCTGGCCTTTGTCTAAAAGAGGGAATGTATGGAAGCATATAATATCGAAACAGTGGTAAGCTAACATTATAAAAGCTGGAGAAACCATAAATAAGAAAAAAATTAAGCACCCTCAACTAATAAAATCCCAACCAATTCATTAAAAGTACAACTGAATTAGAAGTTTTTCCGAAGATGATCAAATCAACAGCAAAGGAAGCAATGAAACCACTTTTTTTTTAGAGTCAGTGGTCTGGGGTGTTCAGTCTATCCGAATTCGATGACATTCGAGAAGGCTCTACATGACGGAAAACCAAACATAATTTCTTACCGTGAACAATATAGTGCAGGTTTTGTTGAAAATATAGATTCATTGTCTTATTTTTACGCCTGTATTCTAATGATATATTCCCCAGTCATGCATACGAGCAAAATCACTGGATCTGTACCTGGACAATTTGACCATTTGAAGATAGTCAGGTTACCCCGTGGATTACAAACTTCTGAAGCGGATCACGACCGGACTGTGCAATATGTCATCATTTAATCAAGAACCGAACAATGTAGTAGTTTCTATCAGGACTGATCCATTCAACCAGCGAGTTTGGGTGTTGAAGATTTTGGTTGCCAGCTTCAAAAATGACACTGTCCAATATCGCGGAGAATTATTGCGCTCAAAACCTAACATTTTTTCCTGTTTTAAGCTTAATTTGCACGTTCCTAGTAAATAAATACCCACCAAAACAAGAATATTTCCTGGATATATCGAGAAGTGAAGAAAATTTTGAATATATCAAAAACGAAAATCCCTGTAAATCTGGTGTCTGCGGATTGGCTATAAGCGAAGTTGACTTCATCGGAAGAATGCAGCACGACTGGACACTTGTTACCTTGTTCGATATTGACCAATTATTGGAGGTTCCCAGATGACCGATATCATTTTTAAGATGGTCAATAATATATATACCAAAGTGGACTGCAACCGCAAATATTAGCCCTTTGCTCCGCACGCTCGCCAGATGGTAAAGAGTTACATTTCGCAGCTAAATGAGGTGTAACAAATTAACGGTATAGAGTCTACCAATTTTCACTCCGCCAAGCTTTAATGTCAATCTATTCAGAGTGAATATGAATATCAGAATCACGATATGATTTCCTCACCTTCTGCTTTTGGTGTCTTGCGTTTTTCAGCAATCGATCGGACATCCACAATCTTAACATTCTTATACCAGGCCGTGGAATCATTGTTGATGTTCTCAAATGTGGAAGAACTGTCAAAAAAAGACAATCAAAGTATTTTCATTGTCTCATGGCTCTAGGTCTTACATCTAACAAAATCGGAAAGTGATCACTCATTCATGGTGACAATATCCTTTCTGTTGTCAAAATGACACATCGGATTTATGGAACATGAACACATGATTTCAAATTTCTTATCCAATGGGGTTCTAACAGGTAGAACTTGCCGAAGGGCGGTGGTTCTCTCCGGGTACTCCGGCTTCCTCCACCAACCAAACTGACTGTCACCATATGAGTGAAACAAACTTGAGTGTGACATTAAGCCAAACTCCCTCCCTCCCTAACAGGTAGAAACATATTTTCCTTCTACTATTCTCACTCAGTTATCACTCAGTGCTGAGATATATATATATATATATTTTAATAGTGTTCAAGCTTAATATCGGAAGAACTTGGATCGACCCCTGTCTTCAGGTTGCGAACTTGTCATGTTGTGTCAATATTGCTGCGGACTTGAACGGATACAGATTTGTGTTGTCGTGGTATTGACCGTACATGCAGGCACTGTAATGGAGTTATTAGTCACTGGATTGGAGTTATCAGGCAATGCGTAAGTGGAGCTATGTAATAGTGTGAATGTCATGCAACAGGAAAGGCTGAGAATTTATTTACCGAGATATTTTCCGTCTCTTTACCGTCACAGATTGGCCTTCTGCTTCATTGGCGGTCTGGAGAAAAAATGACGTTGGATATGAAAGCGACTGTATGTGAATAGAAAGGACGGTTGACCAAAAACGTAAATTTCAGAACAAATCGGAAACGATATGTGGGAAAACTTACATCTACATGATCCCCACCGGAAACTTCATTCATGTATTCACGTTCTATACTTCGTAATTGTGCCATTTTTCGAAATTTCCAGTAAGAATCAGGAGCATTTAGACTGTGCCACTTTCTGTCTGTGTACTTCCTTGCTTTTATGACGTTGCTACCGTAAACAAATGACGTAATAACGTTCAAGAACGTCATGACTTCGGTTGCTTCGTCACGCTGTGCACAATATTTCATGACGTCATTAACGTCCTACATGAGTTATCTTCCATGATTGGTGCGTGCGCTCATTGGTAGCACAAGACAATGAGGGACCTGTTCCGATTTAATTCTTAAACAAAGTTTCGCAAAGATGGATGCACTGGCGCGTGACTCCAGGTGTCAATTTATGGTATCGTACTTTTTGTTTCTATTCCTACAGCATGGGAGATAGTTTTAATCAGAGGTGACTGGCCTATTTTTGACTTGGAATTTGCCAACATTATCATAGCATAATGGTCCTTTCTTGGAAAAGCAGGATAATTTGATGCATATATGCCATATTTACACCAGTTTTCAATAGTTAAACATATGTCCCATGATGTAGACATAAGCAGGAGAGGAAAGGTACGACCCACGGGGAGTCAAATCGGGAAACGCCTTGACATTCCGTGTTGAACATGTATTGACAGTGGGCAATATGATTGGACATGAGATAAGACGATACACCTTCAGACTGCCTGTTGTGACTTTATACGGTCTCAACGATTTTGTTCGCGTAAACATCAATATATTGTGATGTTACACTATGCAACTATGAGTCCAGGGAGAAGAAATAACTGTAATTGATATATCCCCAAGAAGGCATTATTTTGTTTGAAGTGGGATATACTTAATGCGATTAGCGTAAACTGTTGTTTTGAATTTTATGCTTAGTTTGTGTATTGTTCACGTTGAGACGGAGTAAAAAAAAATGAAGAAAAGTTAAATTATATTATTATATTTAACTTGTAAACTCTATAATTTAATTTCTCTGTAGATTATCGAAGCTTGCGTTTTGGAACAGGAGAAAAGAATGAAGAACGGCATATGTGAGGCAAAGTTGAGGCAAGAAACAATTGAAACATTATTAGTATATGCATGATTAATAATGTAATATGATTGCTTAACAGAACTTCGAAGTCTCCCACTTCGGTGGTCGAGTAGACCACATCAAATCTGAAATTGCGATGTTAAGGGCCGCTGCCATGTTAAGGGCTTCAACAGCCCATTTGCCATTCAATCCCCTCGCGGTACTTAGTGAGGTGGCTTAGGGCCATATTTTGGGGAGATTGTGACACGCTGGACCAAAGCACCAAATTTGGCACACTCATCACTTGAGGCATATAGAAAAATATCAGAAGGGGTGCCCTTTGCTCTGGGCTGTGTGATGCCCTCTGGCCCCCAAAAGGGCTTCTGAGGGGCAAAATTGTTATTTAAAGAATAGTTAGCCTAGAAACAGCTTCGTTATTTTCATTACCCTTCAGGCTGGGAAGCTGAAACTTGCACATTGTATCACTGGTTCATGCGCTACCGGAAAATGTCACAAAATCCAAGATGGCGGCCATGATGACATCACAGTGACATCATATTCCCAACATAAGTCATTTTGCGGACGATTTTTCCGACCGATTTTCCCCATTTGTTACTTGTGGAATTTTCTTCGCTGAAACTGCTTGGTAAATTAGTAAATAATCATCTTATTTGAGATAAAATAGTTTTGAGCACTTTTGCGAAGAACAACACATTAATTTTGAAGGAATGCGATGAAAACAGAACTTTCTGGTACACCCTAATGTTATCCATTATGAATTTTTTCATGAAGCTGTGCTCCGAGTTTTATGCAACAGGCTCAAAAATAACATCAGTATCATAAACTATAACTGCTGTAAGTTACAGCATGGAACCAGACACCCTCCATCCACCCTATGAAACACTGAGGACAGCACACAAGACACAGACAGGACGCTTACATGGTGCAATAAAGACAAGTGATATTACAGTGCTAGACATCACATGATCAAGTTCCTGTTGCTTCTCAGCAAAATGCATTGAAGCAACAGGAAACTGTACCCACCCAATCACCCGTGCGACATACAAGTAACGTGTTGTAGCACTTGTCTATATATTATCATTGAATGGACACAGCTTTGGCCGAATGTTCATGGAACTTTGTCAAGACAGCTGTGGGAATACCAAGTTTGAAAATAGGTCAAAAGCCTGTCAAACATTTTCAGGATAACTATAGGGATCTCAGAGAGTGAATAGACACAGAAAAAGGATCGGAAATTGCATTTAAAGGTCAACCCAAACGGAATTTTTTTTTTGTCTAAAAATCCTTAAAAATCATAGTTCATACTTCACTTTGTATGAAAAAAATATTGAAAAAATTCTAATCTGATCAGAAACACACGTAATATGGGAGCAAAGTGGGCTTTTCCACACTTTCACAGCTGGGTTGATGACGTCACGCAGGGAAGTTGCCTGAGAAAAAACAGCGGATAACATGGAAAGCGAGTGCAGTCAGAGCTCCGGTTCAGATGCCGATTCGAGCGATATCAGCTGCTTAGATGGAAATATTTTTCGCCAAGAAGATGAAATAGACATAGAGGAGGATGATGACGGGCAAATTAACAGTTGTTTGCAGACCAACGGCGGAATTCAGCCCTATCAATTTGAGCCGTACGGCTCCGATTCTGACAGTGACAACCACTCTGACAACGTGGAACTCGACGACGACAGGATTCGGAGAGGTCGTTTGTTGAATACAGATTGGTATGCAACTTGACTGGAAACCTTATTATCGTCATCTATAAGACCAAATGTCCATATATTTCAAACTGTATTGAATGTAGAACGATTCTGTGATGTAACGAACGAGCACATCTGTGTTGTTATTGTTGTTACTGACCGAGGCAGCCTTTTCGAAGGGATAAACTCCGGGATTCGGCAGTATGGACAGTAAACTGTTGATAACTCTACTGATATACGTCCGACTTGAATTTTGTTTGTTTTCCCATAATCCCCATGAAATACCAATTTCAGAATTATATAGTTTGATAAAAAAACTTTGGACATTCATGGCGAAAAGTAAGCCGTGGTGAGTGGATCGGCATTCACATTTGCTCAATTTTCGACAAATTACCTCAATTAAATTGAAATCGAATGATATTCCCACAATCTCAAATGTCAAGGGATTATGAAAGTATAATTATCACTTCTGTATCTGCAGCCATTCACTCCAATTGGTGTTTTTTATTTATTTACTTATCAAACGTATATATATTTATGAAAGATCATTTTATTATTATTATTAAATAGTATATAATTTAGATAATTTATTTGCGTGAAGTTTGTGCCAACATTTAGCTAAAAACGCATACATAGAATGAATAAAATTGAACATACAAATACAGACATTAAGACACATTGGAACAAATGGTTAAACGTGTATATATGAAATAGAGACTCATCCAGTCTAACCTGTAGGTGCTCAAGCAACAAATGCCACGCGAGAGCGAGCAGGGCATGTACAGCCGTCCCCCTGCCCGAGGCCTCGCTTGCAGGCTAGGTTCGTTCAGCCGATGTCCGTGATAGATTCTCCTTGTCCGATTTCTTTGCCGTCACATTCTGATTGTTCTTACGTTTGATAGTTGGAATAGCTGTTCTCTTTAGTTTTGGTTTGTACCCGAATTCAACTGCTACGCTGTAGATGTCCTCGAATGATGTCTTTCTGTCAAAATGTGCCGAGCAAATTATACGAGTACTGGCTCGGGCCCTCTTTCCACACTCTCGTGTTGCGTACAAATTTCGTCCAATTTGCAGCGATTTTCTCGTCTTTGGGCCACAAATGAATACTAACACCGTCATCTGTAGTAAAACTGCAACCTCCCACTACACAACGTCGCGGCATATTTAAAAAATGATGCCCCGATACTCCGAAAATCTCCAGAAATCAGCAGCTACATACGACTGTGGTATACGGCTTTAACATAGAGAATACAAGACGGCTTCCCTCCGTGACGTCACAGCTGGAATTGACAGGAGAGCGATTTTCACCTTTCAAACGGCAATATCTCGCCAACCAGACTGCACAAAATTATGAAAAAAATATCATTATTTTCAGAATCGAAAGGACTATTTTTTTATATTTTTGACCTCAGAGCGTTTGGGTTGACCTTTAACGCCCATTGAGGGACAGGAACATGAAATTAACATTAAAATAACACGTTGACTTCTATCCGTCGGTATTGACATGACCGAGAGTGCTTAGGACGATTTCAGGTTCAGAGGCAGATTGGGGGAGGGGTCTGAAATTACACCGTATTCCCACTGGATGACAATACCATTATATTTACACATTTACATGTGCATGGTTCAGGACACGCGCACTACTCCAAGTATATGCCGGTTCTGCAAGCACACCCACTAGTAAAATGATACTGAATAGGGAGGATTCTGTGTTCAATTGTTATTGTTGGATTCACCTTCAAGACCCCCCCAATAAAATTTTCTCTGATGCGCGGAATTGTTGAGAGCTGGCACTTTGTGTTCATATAGCAAATCATATTAGGGCCATTTAATTCTCGGAGAAGAGCATCATTGGTAAATTCAAAATGGACGACAGTCGTATTTTCTTCAAAATTGGTGTATTTTGTCTACGTGAAAGTGCATAATAATATTTTATTTCATATCAGATGATTATTTACAAGGCAATTTGAGCGAAGAAAATGGCACAAATACAAAATTTGAAAAATCGATAAGATAAATCGTCAATAAAATGGCGTATTTTTTATAATATGACGTCACTGTGACATCATCATAGAGGCCATCTTCAATTTTGTTACATTTTATTGTATCGCTGGAACCAAAGATATAATGTGGCAAGTTTCAGCTTCCTAGCCTCAAGGATAACGAAAGTCATGAAGCTATTGGGAAGCCAGCTATTTTTTCAATGATAATATTTTCCCTTAGATGCCCTTTTGGGGGCCAGAGGGCGTCACACGGCCCAGAGCAATGGGCACCCCTTCTGATATTGTTCTGTATGCCTCAAGTGATGGATGTGCCAAGTTTGGTGCTTTGGTCCAGCGTGTCACGATCTTTTTGCTAAGCCACCTCACTAACTAGAATGGACGCGATAATGTGAAAGAGCAAAATGATCGTATGCGGCTTCCACACCTCTCTAATTCCGATAATTAATGTATCAATAAGCTTGTATAGTCCTGATAACCATGTACATGATATGAAATATCAATGTTGCGTCTATATTTCAGGTCCCGGTTAGTACAATCATGATCAGTCCGTTAAGATGCACACGAGAAGAAGGAGAGACAATCTTAATAAATTAATATCCTATCAATGCTTCCCAATCGTACATGTCGCTATATAGAATTTTACGTATTTCAATTGAATTTGGTGTTCTGAGCGCCCATGCCATAGATATTTACAGAGGATTTCATAACAGTTTACCAATATATATCTTTCAGCGACGAGAAATTACATGCCTAGAATGAATCAAAACATCACAAGTAACTTTGCACCTCCTATCTGAAATTGCCAACTTTCAAAAACATGTTTATTTTAGTTTGTGTGTTTCTATGATTCTCATTGGCTGACTCGCTGTTTGAAAACCCATCACCCAATCAGAGATCAGCATGACAGTCGAAATTATCTTGCAAGTTTGCAACTTCAGACACAACAACACTGTTCAACGTCACACTTGACAGAGCAACATGGCGTGTTTGTAAACATCACATCAGCCACAAACGGTAATCTATTATAAAATCCACTGTAATAGCATTATGACATCATGGTCGCATCTGGACTCATCCATTTGCAGTCGAAGAGGGGAGATAGGTTCACTGTGTCTATTTACCCCCAATGTTTACACCAAAGATCAGTCCATATATCTACCCCGTATTATGGTGCCACAATGTCGGGACGGCAATATGAAAAGACACCCCGCCAGCGAGCCGGCTAATTCGGCTGAGCCAACCAAATATTCTTTGTCATCAATGTTCCCTTCAAAGCACGAAGAAGCGTTTGTCGGGATTGGTTAACACGCGAGTTACTGCAAGCCTGTTAGATCCTACAACGACATATCCAAATGGAGAGCAGATAGGATTTAATTTTTATTAGATTGAAGGAGAGAAGATCAAATTTTGGACCTCTGTAGAATCAGCTGGTTATCGGTAACGGACTGTCCGGAAAGACTGATGCTTCGGTCCCAAACTATTGTGTAATGTATGCTAATATATGAAATAAACTCGTTCTAACATTTGTAAACATGGGTCCCACATCATTGTTGGAAATATCAGGGTCTGATACTACGTTCGATTAGTCACCGTCGCCCAAAGTGTAATGTCTGGCGTCAAGACTTACATTTAACTTTTTCGATCATGTGAGTCCATGGACGTATTACAGTCGGTCATTTTTTTTTTATGAGAAACATAATAAATGATATAATTAGCATGTAAAAAAGCACCATAGAAATTTTCCAAAAAATTGTGGCTTTGGCGATAGCAATCACACTCGCACACCTTAATGTAAAATTCAATATTTATAGTGTTGTATAAGTACGGAAGCATAGAACTACGAAAGCATAGAAGGGACATATAAAAATTTGTTGTTTTTTCAAAATTATCTCGGACCCCGACATAATTGTCCAATGAGGATGTAGAAAATGAATGATTATCTCAGACCCCGAGATAATCGTCCAGTGAAAATGCAGAATTATCTCGGACTCTGAGTTCATTATCTTGGACCCCGACATGATTAACCAATGAAATCTCTATATTAGTGTATGCCATTTTCTTTTCCAATTGAAGAAAACAGCTATCTGAAGAAAACGCCATGCACACTAAGATAAAATCTACACAAGAAGATTCAAGGAATTATAAATACGAGAGACAAACGAAGTAACAATCTGATGAATAAATTAAGCCATCGTTGATCTGTGAAATCCTACCCTTCAGACACAATTAGGTGATAAATGATTAAGCCAGGTATTAAACTGACTAGGGAGATCGCGTGCCCTTTCTATACTACTCATCGGGCACTACTCATCGCGCATGCGCAGTCGACCCATTCTACTGTAGAGTGCAAGCCTGGCCCATGGAATCTCAGGTAGTGAAAACCCCAGGTCTCTCGCCCCAACCTATCCCGCGCCACACCTATACGACCCGCGCTCGCGCACTACTCATCGCGCATGCGCAGTCGACCCATTCTACTGTAGGGTGCAAGCCTGGCCCATGGAATCTCAGTGAAAACTCCAGGTCTCTCGCCCCACCCTATCCCGCGCCACACCTATGCGACCCGCTGTGCAGTGAGTAAAGCGGAGTAGGAGGAGGAGGAGTAGGAGGAGGAGGTAGGAGGAGTAGGAGGAGGAGGAGGAGGAGGACACGCCACGGATTATACTAGATAGATAGATAGATATAAAAATAAAAAAAAACCTTTGATTAGGGACAAGGGGGAGGATTGACGCTTAATATTCAATTATTAGCGTTGATCGGATTTTATTTATTGGAGATTGTATTTATTAGATTCTTACGTCGATCTTTTAGCTAATGTTTGTTGCTTTAGCCATATTTAAAATAAAAAAATATCTAACGCATCTGTGTAGCCTCTGTGGTGGGCGGCTATAGTCTATAGTATTCGAGGACCCGCCTCATAATACCTCGAATTGAGCGCCGAGCGCTCTTTTGTTGGAGGTACAACGAGACCCCGAGATAATTCTGTATTCTCATTGGACGATAATCTTGGGGTCCGATATAATTATCTCGGGATCCGAGATAATTCTGCGTTTCATTGGTCGATTATCTCGGTGTCCGAGATAATTCTGCATTCTCATTGGTCAATTATCTCGAGGTCCGAGATTATTCTGCATTCTTTTTCTGCAATATTTTTTTCTCTACATGTCCTTTCTATGCTTCCGTATACATACACATGCATTCGTATGTATATTTTCGTATACATGTCAACAAAAATCCATGCCAAAATGTACACGTATAGTTCCAAAAACAGAGGAAAGCCCAATTACAAACGTCAGTCGACGCTGTTTTACGTCAAGTGGGATTTTGATCGTTAACGATATAAAACCTGGATATTTTGTCTGCACGAAACGCAGCTTTTGTGCTAACGTGACTACTCATTAGTATCAACGTGACCGAACATCTGCACTTCAGTTTAACCATACACCTCACCCTACATATTGACTTGTGTACCTATATCCTTATCTTATTACAGCACAATTTTACCGTTCAAAACAGGGTGTTCTTGAAGTGGACAAAGCTTTTCGTTCACAGGTTGGCGTGTATATTCCCATACATGGATGAACAAATGAAGGCCTTTAAGCAGAAAGGTTATGTGTTCCTCAGGTAAGTCTATGCCGTCTGCATGCCAATATTTGTGTTACATCATGTACGTGGGTTGTGTATTCATGAAAGTCTATACGGTCTACATGCCAACCTCTATGTTGTACCGTGTACTTGGGTTATGTATTCATGAAGTAAGTCTATACGGTCTGCATGCCAACATCTATGTTGTACCGTGTATTTGGGTTATGTATTCATGAAAGTCTATACGGTCTGCATGCCAACCTCTATGTTGTACTGTGTATTTGGGTTATGTATTCATGAAGTAAGTCTATACGGTCTGCATGCCAACATCTATGTTGTACCGTGTATTTGGGTTATGTATTCATGAAAGTCTATACGGTCTGCATGCCAACCTCTATGTTGTACTGTGTATTTGGGTTATGTATTCATGAAGTAAGTCTATACGGTCTGCATGCCAACATCTATGTTGTACCGTGTATTTGGGTTATGTATTCATGAAAGTCTATACGGTCTGCATGCCAACCTCTATGTTGTACTGTGTATTTGGGTTATGTATTCATGAAGTAAGTCTATACGGTCTGCATGCCAACATCTATGTTGTACCGTGTATTTGGGTTATGTATTCATGAAAGTCTATACGGTCTGCATGCCAACCTCTATGTTGTACTGTGTATTTGGGTTATGTATTCATGAAGTAAGTCTATACGGTCTGCATGCCAACATCTATGTTGTACCGTGTATTTGGGTTATGTATTCATGAAAGTCTATACGGTCTGCATGCCAACCTCTATGTTGTACTGTGTATTTGGGTTATGTATTCATGAAGTAAGTCTATACGGTCTGCATGCCAACATCTATGTTGTACCGTGTACTTGGGTTATGTATTCAAGAAGTAAGCCTGTGCGGTCAACATGCCAACCTCTATGTTGTACCGTGTACTTGGGTTATGTATTCATGAAGTAAGCCTATACGGTCTGCATGCTAACATCTATGTTGTACCGTGTATTTGGGTTATGTATTCATGAAGTAAGTCTATACGGTCTGCATACCAACATCTATGTTGTATCGTGTAATTGGGATACGGTATGTATTCATGAGGTAAGTCTATACGGTGTGCATGCCAACCTCTAGGTTGTACCGTGTATTTGGGTTATGTATTCATGAAATAAGTCTATACGGTCTGCATGCTAACATCTGTGTTGTACCGTCTATTTGGGTTATGTATTCATGAGGTAAGTCTATACGGTCTACATGCCAACAGTTGTGTTGTACCGTGTACTTGGGCTATGTATTAATGTGGTACGCCGATACGGTCTGCACATCAACATTTCTGTTGCGCCATGTACTTATGTTTTCATGACGTACGTTTATATTGTGTTGCACCTTGTACTTGGTTTGTGTATTCATGAGATATGTCTATATAGTCTGCACGCCAACGTTTGTTTTGTACCATGTACTTGAGTTATGTATTCATGAGTTAAGTCTATGCGGTCTTCATGCAAGAACTTGTGTTGCACCATGTACTTTGGTTATGTATTCATGAGGTACGGTACGTCTGTCTATACGGTCTGCAGGTCAGCATGTGTATTGTACCATATACGACGTCACTCTTGGTTACTACGACATGACACGATTACTAGCTCGACAATCTAGTCTAGTCAAGACATCTACCTCGTGAACCTCCGTACGCCGCCTCGACAGAAATGGACAGTGTACATTGGAAATTTGTACTACGCCACCAGATGGAGCTTTGACATTAGTAGTGTCTAGATAGACAGTTCAACAACAGTGGATCCGGAGGATCGACGGATTGGCCGGTTTGGACGGACTTTGCATGTCACTTCAGCCGATGACGTCACTTCCGACGATGACGTCACTTCCGGCGATGACGTCACTTCCAACAGGGACTCCACCATGACGTAACTTCCGGAGATGACGTAACGTCCGTTGATGTCGTCACTTCCGATGATAATCTCAAGACGTTACGTGTCTGTCTTAAGACGTATCATGTCATTCGTAAGACGTGACATGAATACCTCAAGAGGTGACATGTTTACCTTAAGACGTTACGTGGCTATCGCAAGGCATTGTGTAGCGAAATAGACTACGTGGCAAATCTTAAGACGTTACATGGTTATCTCAAGACGTGACGTGCTAATCATAAGCCATAATATTTTAAGAAGTTACGTAATTATCTCGTGACGTGACTATCTGGAGAGGTTATGTGGAAGGATAGTCGTTGAGCAACATCAAATAAACTATTGTATCAGTTACGAACGCATCAGTTTCGAACTAACCAATGAAAGTGTAGAACGAAGTAAACAAGTTTGAATCCATCCAATGAGGTGGAAAACCTGTGAATTAGGACAACACGCTGAATAATTCAATCTTCGTACGCGTCAGTCATCTCAGATATGTCGTATCGTTACTCTCGAGTAGATTCTGTTCAAAAACGCTAACATTATGGCCTCTCAATTTGGACATTTTATTTATCAGACAACTTGTACTATTGTGTAAGTCAACAACACTCTCGCATTGTTTGACAATACAGTACAGTATACATACAGTGAACATTGGTAATGATCGTTCACAATATAATGATTATTGTATTGTGTTCCGACGAAGCGTTAATCGCTAGTGGAGGTTATCACCCGCTTGGGTCCGTTGACGCCCGCTAGCGTCCGCAAACGCCCGCTAGCGACTGCAAACACCTGCTAGCGCCCACAAACGCCCGCTAGCGCCCGCAAACGTTCGTCTCAACGCCCGTCGACATCAGAGAGAAAGAGAGAGAGATCAACACGTTCACAAGTTTTCATATATTTAATTGTCCCCAATGTTACGTGGTACCCAAGCTGGGGAGCCGCGTTGGGTATGTTTACAAGTCATAAAATTGGAGTGATATCAGTCTTAATTACGCTCTTGCTGTTGTTCGTGCATTGTTGAAGTTCATCTTTGGTCATCATCATCTTTTCGCTTTTTTTATTTCAGCATTCGATAAGAAGCTTCGTAAATCACCGTCAGGTTTTTTTTTTCTTATTATTATTCAGTAAGAATGAGCCCTCCTTCCTCATCAGATTCACTATCTACCAACCCGGGAAAGTCCGAGGGCAACATGTCCTCGAACAGCTGTTTCCACATCTTGATGGCATTTTTAGGGCCTCTCTAGGCGGTAACTCAATAACCTCTTCTAAATAACTCTTGGTTTCCTTGATGGCCCTGTGGTTAGGATCTTTTTTTCATTTCAAGAGGAATCGAGGTATAGTTTTCATACAGAGCCATTGCAGATTTTACGATTCGGGGTTGCATGTTGATATACGCCTTCTGTAAAGTTTCTTCATCCTGTCCATCTGCCTGGATAGCAGCGGCGTGTGTGTCAATAGCCTTGTCCACAATGCGATCCCAAAATGATGGCTTCCCGTCATTCGTGTCTGGACCATCCAAACTTTCATTTTTCTGGGATGGGCTAATGCTGTTCGCGTCAGAAAAATGAGTTTTCATCACTGTCATCGCCAGAGGATGAGCTCTTAGTATCCGGATCATCGCGTAGACTCTCACTGTCTACATTAGGGACCTCGCCGGTGTCTTCGTACTCATGGATATTCTGCCGATGTCTAATCATATCGTGGTACCTGGTGAACGATCGGTTACACTCAGAGCAAGAATAAGACATGTTGAACTGAAAGACAAAGGTGAAATGAGCTAGTCTTTCTAATAAGGTTGTATTTATGAAAGATTGTCGCAGCGCCATCTGTACACCGATAGGACCAACTCCCGCTATGCATGGATGGTGTCCTATCCGATTGGTTGATAAGCCATCATGGTGTACCGCGATATGATTAGACATCGGAAGAATATCCATGAGTACGAAGACACCGACGAGGTCCCTAATGTAGACAGTGAGAGCCTACGCGATGATCAGGATACTAAGAGCTCATCCTCTGGCGATGGCAGTGATGAAAACTCATTTTTCTGACGCGAACAGCATTAGCCCATCCCAGAAAAGTGAAAGTTTGGATGATCAACATGCAACCTCGAATCATAAAATCTGCAATGGCTCTGTATGAATACCTCGATTCATCTTGAAATGAAAAAAAGATCTTAACTACAGGGCCATCACGAAAACCAAGAGCTACTTTGAAGAGGTTGTTGAGTTACCTCCCAGAGAGGCCCTAAAAAATGCCATCAATATGTGGAAACAGCTGCTGAAGGACATGTTGCCCTCGGACTTTCCCGGATTGGTAGATAGTGAGTCTGATGAGGAAGGAGGGCTCATTCTTACTGAATAATAATAAGAAGAAAAAAATACTGACGGTGATTTACGAAGCTTCGAACAACAGTAAGAGCGTAATTAAGACTGATATCAGTCCAAGTTTTTGACTTGTAAACAAACCCAACGCGGCTCTCCAGCTTGGGTACGACGTAACATTAGGGACAATAAAATATATGAAAAATTGTGAACGTGTTGATCTCTCTCTCTTTCTCTTTGATGTCGACGGGCGTTGAGACGGACGTTTGCGGGCGCTAACGGGCGTCAGCGGGCGTTTGCGTGCGCTAGCAGGCGTTTGCGGGCGCTAGAGGGCGTTTGCGGACGCTAGCGGGCGTCAGCGGGCCCAAGCAAGTAATAACCTCCACTAGCGATTAACGCTCCGTCGAAACACAATACAATAGTCATTATATTGTGAGCGATCATTACCAATGTTCACCGTATGTATACTGTACTGTATTGTAAAACAATGCGAGAGTGTTGGTGACTTACACAATATTATAAGTTGTTCGATAAATAACATGTTCAAATTGAGAGGCCATAATGTTAGCGTTGTTGAACAGAATCTACTCGAGAGTAACAGTACGATATATCTGAGATGACTGACGCGTACGAAGTTTGAAATGTCCAGCGTGTTGTCCTAATTCACAGATCTTCCCCCTCCTTGGATGGATTCAAACTTGTTTACTTCGTTCTACACTCTCATTGGTTAGTTCGAAACTGATGCGTTAGTAACTGGTACAATGGTCTATCTGATTTTGATCAAAGCCTATCCTTCCACGTCACCTCTCCAGATAGTCACGTCACGTCTTGAGATAATTACGTAACGTCTTAAAATAGTCATACCACAACATAAGTCCGTCATGTCACGTCTTAAGATTGGCATGGTATGGCTTAAGATTAGCACGTCACGTCTTGAGATAATCACGTAACGTCTTAAGATAACCATGTCACCTCTTGAGGTGGTCAGGTCACGTCTTACGATTGATATGATACGTCTTAAGACAGACACGTAACGCCATGAGATCATCATCGGAAGTGACGACATCAACGGCGTTACGTCATCTCTGGAAGTGACGTCATGGTGGCGCTCCCTGGCGTCATCGCCGGAAGTGACGTCATCGCCGGAAGTGACGTGCAAACTCCGTCCAATCCGGCCAATCCGTCGATCCTCCGAATCATGTTGTTGAACTGTCTATCTAGACACTACTGCAATTCACAGCGAGGTATTCTTCCACCCGTGTGATGTTTATCGTACTGGGAGGCTTGCACAGTACCAATTATCCAGTTTCATTCTGTGATTGCCACTTACTTTTTATCGATTACGGCCTAGTTAACGAATCAACTGACAGAACTGGCACTTCCGGTTTATCCCCTCGTCCTATTTTGCAAACCTTACATTGCATCCAATTCATCAATGAGGTTTTTGCCATTCAACTTACACTGGCCATTTCGGCCGAAATGGCGCTCAGCAGTTCACGATGTAGCGGACTTGACTAGCGAAAATGTGACTCTGCAAACTCACCATGCAATGGATTTATTATTCCTAGAGGCCTGTTGAGCCCTGCTGAAGTGGAAAGACTCAGAGAGGCAATGGAAAAGGACTCTGCCCTCGAACGAAACGAATACGGCCGAGATGACGGTCAGGGTATGAAAACTCGAGTCTCTCTTTGGAACAACATTCCTGATACCATAGCGGGCGCAATAGCCAGAGCAGATAAAGTCGTGGGACCAGTAGAAAAGGTATTTCATTTATACAGGTCACACGTTAGTACTCTTCCAACCATCTAGTAGAACGAGTGAATAAGAAGATGAAGAATTGACACCATGGGCTACGCCATTCAGAAATAAATAGACGATTACACGCAACAGTGATTGGATATCACGTTTTTTATGTTTCAGTTGTTGATGGCCAATGACCTTGATTTTTGGCTTTTGACTTCAATCTTTGGTACTCGAAACCTCGTCTACAGCTAATGCGTCCACTCTCAAACAAAAACGATGTTCAATGATTCCCGGAGTTTGGTCCAGAGTGACGTTTGTCAGTTGCCCTGTGGGGAAGATGGCTGTACATGAATATCCACACATGTCCTGCTAATCATATCGTTGTCAGTTATATCGTCGCTATATGACCGAAATATTGCTAAATCTTGTCGAGCTTTCGACATTTGTTATTTGTTATAAGATTGAGGTAAGGCACTCCTGATAGGTTTCATGTTCACCGTAAGCTTGAGGCAAGGTATCCACAATCCACATCCACAAATTCCCCGTTTCTCGGTAAAATGTGACATTTGACCTTTTGATCTCAATCTTGTTTCCACTGATGTATTCACTAAAAAAACTAAGAAAAGTTGATGGTTTTCTGATCTTGCCGATATCTGAGAGAAATTCGTCAAGTTGTTGAAAGAGTTTAGGAACGAAAACGCGCAAGTCCGGAGGTGGAGGACATCACCAGGTATGGCTGACCTAGCCCAAAAATAAGAAAATGACTTGATGTGAACCATTATATTGTTCTTCTTGTATACATTTTATGCTATTTTACATATGACAGCTTTTAGAGGGTGAGGTCTACCACTATCACTCTAAGGTGATCAAGAAGGATCCACATACAGGGGGCGCTTTTCTCTGGCACCAGGATTATGGGTAATACAAGTTGTTAAAATAGATGCACAGTTACTCACTAATACTAACTATGCTATTGTGACTTATTCCATCTGCTCGAGGGCAAGGATAGTATTTTTTAGACAGGAGGCATGTAGACTAAGCATCATGTTCGACATTCACGAGGCAGCAGTAGTTCATTAGGAAGAATCTAAGATATACACGGCAAATCCAGTGTTTGGGATTGAAACTCTTAAAGAATACTCCGTTGTTGATATACTGGATTCCACAGCAGGTTAAGGACTCTTAAGGAATATTCCGCTGGTGATATAGTAGATTTCACAGCATATTAAGGACGCTGAAAGAATATTCCGCTGGTGATATAGTGGATTCCACAGCATCTCGAGGACTCTTAAGGAATATTCTGCTGGTGATACAGTGGATTCCACAGCACGTTAAGGAGTCTTAGGGAGCAGTTCACTCCTAAATCGTGGACGACTGAAAACAGACATAGGTTCAGCTCTTCGGCCATAACTAGATGTAAAATCTTCAACAAAAATCAAGAAAAAGTATATATTTTCTGAATCCGCTTACTCGTTCCATTTTTTTAGGAGACAAGTGAGCTATTGAAATTGAAAAATAATGACGTGCAATCCCCCGTAAACCTCCTTCAACTTTTCTGAAATATTCCTTAAAATGTATGAATACGTGTCAAAATTCGATCCACCACCCAGAGAAAAGGTTCGAAATGATTTTCTGTTTGTGCATGTGAAACTGTCCTCCGTCAAACGAGCATTTTAAAATGGCGAAAACCCCATGAAGGGGGTCGACCTAATTTTTTTTTTTTTTTTGAATTTTTTTGAATTTTTTTATCGCCATAAAGGAATGATCATTTCTGCGTTTCGAAAAAGTGCGGGTTTGGGCCTGCCAAGTATTCACTTCTAGGCGCGATCAACTCGGCAGATGCGCGTAGGCACGATCAACCAGCAATTATTTTATGCCCGCTTGGGGGAATGCTTAAGTCCAATAGGATGTTACTATAGATATCAGTTAGTAAAAAGGGAAGAACTATCATACTATAAAAACGGGCGATCTTTTTTTTTTATGTTGAATGAAACCACAGTAACAGCTTCTGTAATATACTATCTATGGGTATGCAACAGCTGCTTCGATTGGCTAGCGGCGACACGCATCAGTGACTATACTTAAATATTCCGCCAATCAGTATCGCTGCTTGTCCCAGATTTTCAAGAAATTAAAAAATAAAAATCTTTGCGCAATGGGGAATTGTCCTTTTCTCATTCAACTAGAGTACCCGTGTGTAACATGTTTTCACAATTCGATATATTTCTTCACTTTTATAGATATTGGCACGACATCAAGTGTTTATTCCCTACAATGGGAACAATGTGGATAGCCATTGACAAGGCGGACAGAACCAATGGATGTCTACAGGTAAAATACGGTTGTGGTCATTCTGTCACGAATAACATACAGCATGCAGTTTTCAGCGCAATTCATACGTAACATGTCTGGGGTGAGGAGAGATGGAGCATGGCGTACAGTTGGGGCCATGGCAGTGTTGAGGGTATCAGAGCACAAGCCATTTACAGTTTACACATCTTGACGTATGTCTTTCGAGGAGTCAATGTATTTATGTTATTCGGTTGAAGACAAAATTCGTATTTGTTTACCAAACCTCTCTACTTCGAATTGTATTTGCTTGGAAGGTTCTGGAAGGATCCCATCTTGTTGGTCGAATAAACACTAGCAGAATCGGAGACCAAAAGGCCTCGGACCCCGAGAGAATAGAGATATTGAAGAAACGCTTGCCGCTGATATACGCCGAACTGGAACCTGGCGACGCCATGTTCTTCCACTCGAACTTAATTCACAGAAGCGATCAGAATTTGAGCGACAACAGACGCTGGGCGTTCCTCGTCTGCTACAACCGTGCTGACAATATTCCATTCGGCGATCACCCACATGCTGATTACAAGCCTCTTGTAAAGGTATGCTAATAATATAATGTTCATTGAAGTAAAGTAATCTGAAAAATATCAAATCATAATTCGGGTCTATTAGAACGTACAAATACTTATTTCCAAACCTAATTTTTAGCCCACCATCACCAGATGGTGGGCTGTTCAAATCGCTTTTCGTCCGTGGTCGTCGTTCGTCCGTCAGTCCGTCGTCCGTCGTCAGTCCGTCCGTAAACAATTCTTGTTATCGCGATTTCTCAGGAACTACTTGATGGATCCAGGCCCGTAGGCTGGGGGGGTTCGGGGGGTGCGTACGCACCCCCCGCAGGGCAGACCGAGTTCCGCTGCCGGGGAAAAAAAACAAATTCAGAGTGCATGGAAGGACCTACATGCGGGCATCCATGGGCCATGAGCGATTGACATCCCTGGCATTGCCACACATTCAGTTGGAGAGGGTGGGGGCTCAGCCCCCCCCCCCCCCCCCGCCCGCCCCAGTTTCAACAAAAGCTGGGTGACTTTTTCATGATTTTGGTCCTAATGTGACCAGATAAACAGGCCGGTTTTTCCCCCGAGGCGCTTCGCGCCGCCCAGTAGGCCAGGTTTTCATGAAGCGGTGACTTTGCACTGGAGGGGCACGTTGCTAATTGGGTTAAATGCTCTGATTTGCTCATTCTTCTGCTCCGTTCACAATGACCAATAACTGTTTTAGATGTTAATTTACATAGAAATTGCATTCGCTTTATTGGACCATTACCTGCTTATCAAATTTAGAAATCAAAATTGCGTTCATTTTATTTCTTTTTTTTTGTGTTCGCATATTTCTCTTCAAACGCGTCAGTAGTATACAATACGTAAATTGGCGTAATAGCGCCTCACTGCGCATGCGCAGAACCTTGTGTGACGTCATAAGTGTGCGCAGAAAAAAAAAATGGGGCGGTATTGGGGCGGTGTGCGCATGCGTGATGTGTGGGAGGTGGGTACAAGATGGCCGCGAGTGTCATGTGTGGGAGGTGGGTACAAGATGGCCGCCAGTGTGAGTGACATGTGGGAGGTGGGTACAAAATGGCCGCCAGTGTCATGTGGGGGAGGTGGGTACAAGATGGCCGCGAGTGAGATGTGGGAGGTGGGTACAAGATGGCCGCCAGTGTCAGTGAGATGTGGGAGGTGGGTACAAGATGGCCGCGAGTGTCATGATGTGGGAGGTGGGTACAAGATGGCCGCCAGTGTGAGTGAGATGTGGGAGGTGGGTACAAGATGGCCGCCAGTGTGAGTGAGATGTGGGAGGTGGGTACAAGATGGCCGCGAGTGTCATGATGTGGGAGGTGGGTACAAGATGGCCGCCAGTGTGAGTGAGATGTGGGAGGTGGGTACAAGATGGCCGCGAGTGTGAGTGAGTGCAAGAATTTTACAGGTACATCTGACCATTGTATACAGGTTGTATACAGGTACATCTGACCATTGTATACAGGTGCCTTATACCATTGTATACAGGTGCCTTATACCATTGTATACAGGTACATCTGACCATTGTATACAGGTGCCTTATACCATTGTATACAGGTGCCTTATACCATTGTATACAGGTACATCTGACCATTGTATACAGGTGCCTTATACCATTGTATACAGGTACATCTGACCATTGTATACAGGTGCCTTATACCATTGTATACAGGTGCCTTATACCATTGTATACAGGTGACCATTGTATACAGGTGCCTTATACCATTGTATACAGGTACATCTGACCATTGTATACAGGTGCCTTATACCATTGTATACAGGTGCCTTATACCATTGTATACAGGTGCCTTATACCATTGTATACAGGTGCCTTATACCATTGTATACAGGTGCCTTATACCATTGTATACATGTGCCTTATACCATGGTATACAGGTGCCTTATACCATTGTATACAGGTGCCTTATACCATTGTATACAGCAGAAATTGTCTTTGTAACGTCTTATTGTGACATCATGGCATTATTGTTGTTTTGTGACACTGTGGAACTGTAAAAATTCCATGAATGGAAAAGAATGCCTATCAAACCTACGAGTATTGAACTGATCCAAATCAACAATGGCTGACGCCAATATTTAACCCAGAGAATGACACCCAAAACAGAAAATGTTTCAAACAGATAGTTCTACAAGAAGTAAGCCTGTGCGGTCAACATGCCAACCTCTATGTTGTACTGTGTACTTGGGGTATGTATTCATGAAAGTCTATACGGTCTGCATGCCAACCTCTATGTTGTACCGTGTACTTGGGTTATGTATTCAAGAAGTAAGTCTATACGATCAACATTTCAACCTCTATGTTGTACCGTGTACTTGGGTTATGTATTCAAGAAGTAAGCCTGTGCGGTCAACATGCCAACCTCTATGTTGTACCGTGTACTGGGGTTATGTATTCATGAAGTAAGCCTATACGGTCTGCATGCTAACATCTATGTTGTACCGTGTATTTGGGTTATGTATTCATGAAGTAAGTCTATACGGTCTGCATACCAACATCTATGTTGTACCGTGTAATTGGGATACGGTATGTATTCATGAGGTAAGTCTATACGGTGTGCATGCCAACCTCTAGGTTGTACCGTGTATTTGGGTTATGTATTCATGAAATAAGTCTATACGGTCTGCATGCTAACATCTGTGTTGTACCGTCTATTCGGTGTCCGAGATAATTCTGCATTCTCATTGGTCAATTATCTCGAGGTCCGAGATTATTCTGCATTCTTTTTCTGCAATATTTTTTTCTCTACATGTCCTTTCTATGCTTCCGTATACATACACATGCATTCGTATGTATATTTTCGTATACATGTCAACAAAAATCCATGCCAAAATGTACACGTATAGTTCCAAAAACAGAGGAAAGCCCAACTACAAACGTCAGTCGACGCTGTTTTACGTCAAGTGGGATTTTGATCGTTAACGATATAAAACCTGGATATTTTGTCTGTACGAAACGCAGCTTTTGTGCTAACAACAAATGGAAGGTCTCAAAACAAGCAGGGATATGTACTTTATAAACACCCAAGTTGAGCTAATTCTGAGTCGTCGGATAATCTGTTTTTGAAAACATTATTTACCCACTATTTTACAGCATTTCGTGCCAAACTTGCTTCACAATGGCGCCAAGACGGGACACACTCATCGCACAAAGTTGTCAATATTTTTACAAATACATCAGCCCCTGTCCTATTTTGTACGAGTTAACCAGTCATTGGCACCCATACTCTATAAATATGTTCATGTTCAAGCAGAAACCACAAACTGAAATAGTAAAAACTGACATAAAAGACACCAACCTGCTGTTGCAATGTTGACAACTTCTGCGTCTTCGCAAGTCACGTGATTCGGCTCAAGGGGTCAAGGTCGCGTCAACAAAATGCCGGCCAAGGCCTAACCCTATATGCAGCGAAGGATGACGTAGCGTAATGTGGGTTAGGTATCCAGACTAGACAATTGGCCGCTCCGATGAACCCCTGGGACGACGCTCACTGAAAATTGGTCCCATAATACATTGAAAAATTCGTTCACGTGTCCTCTTCCGGTTCCATTGGAACGTATCCAATTCTTTATGAAACGTCAGTCATGAGTCACTTGCATGGCCAGCCTGTCATAACGTCATGACGTCAGAATAGAAAATGTTTCGCAAGAATGCATGAAGAGGTTCAAGGTTCAAGGTTCAAGGTTCTTTATTTGCTGATCACAGCGCCCGTTATCGAGCAGATATACAATCAAGCGAAGATAATTAAGTATATATACATATAGAATAACCTAGTTGATTAGAAATAATTTGATTTACAGAAAAATAACAGTCGTGATACAAGGAACAATAATGCCAGGAGCAGCGATTTCGCTGGCATTTTACAATAAATTATGATCTTACTGACTAGTATCTGTTTGTAACACTAAAAACGTATATTAGCTAACATCTGTTATTCCTGTACCAGTAACACATTTGTCATGTTTAGATGCCGAACCATCAATCATATTGCTACGTGCGCTCATACAATCATGAACAAACTTACCTAAATTTTTCACAATAATTGGATCCTCGCACGATAAGAGCCAAATAAATTTGTTTGAAATATCGAGTTGAGAAAAGTTGGCATTCATGCTATCACATTTAAATAGAAATATGTCCCGAAAATTATCATATTTATTACATTCCATTAAAAAATGGCAATTTTTGAAGAGTTCTGGTAGGTTACGTCATCTTTCAGACGCGCTCGTAACATCCATGAGTGACGTCGGGACGTCGGCTTAATCTCCACAGATACGCTCTCGTTATGTTCTAAATTCTAGGGTTTTGTGTGCTATCCAATGACCGATCGTACTGCTGAGCGCCGTCCCAGAGCCTAGTAGGGAGCAACCTCGCCACCAGGGGTCGCTCTTCGCTGGACAATTGGCCGCTTCGATGAACCCCTGGGACGACGCTCACTGAAAATTGGTCCCATAATACATTGAAAAATTCTTTCACGTGGCCCTTTCCGGTTCTATTGGAACATATCCTATTCCTTATAAAACGTCAGTCATGAGTCATCTTAATGGCCAGTGTCATAACGTCATGACGTCAGAATAGAAAATGCTTCGCAAGAATGCATAAAGAGTTCTGGTAGGCTACGTCATCTTTCAGACGCGCTCGTAACATCCATGACGTCGGGACGTTGGCTTAATCTCCACAGATACGCTCTCGTTATGTTCTAAATTCTAGGGTTTTGTGTGCTATCCAATGACCGATCGTAGTGCTGAGCGCCGTCCCAGAGCCTAGTAGGGAGGACAGGACCGGATAGCTCTGGTTTCGAGATTGAGTAGGGAGGACAGGACCGGATGGCTCTGGTTTCGAGATTGTCGATGGCCAATACCAGACTCCCATTACGCCGGTGCATTATGGGAGCTGGGAACCCGACTACCCTGGGACGACGCTCACTGAAAGTGGGTCCCATAATACATTGAAAAATTCGTTCACGTGTCCTCTTCCGATTCCATTGGAACGTATCCAATTCCTTATGAAACGTCAGTCATGAGTCACTTGCATGGCCAGTGTCATAACGTCATGACGTCAGAATAGAAAATGTTTCGCAAGAATGCATAAAGAGTTCTGGTAGGCTACGTCATCTTTCAGACGCGCTCGTAACATCCATGACGTCGGGACGTCGGCTTATACGCTCTCGTTATGTTCTAAATTCGAGGGTTTTGTATGCTATCCAATGACCGATCGTACTGCCTGGGACGAATATTAAAGGGATATGAAACGTATAGACTGGCCGCCGTCGCCTAATAACGTTGGGCCGATTGACGACAGGCTTCTAATAATGCTGACCTTCACTGTAGCGGCGATGTCATGACCTGTTGACGTGTATTTGTGACGTTATGCAACAATCGGATTAACAATTCCATTATAACGTCGTATTGTGACGTGTAAAAAAATTCTGCTGTGACGTTGCGGACTCACAGACACTCCCGTCAAGCTGTACAGCCTGTTCTTGACAAGGCCGAACTGAAGGTCGATAAAAGAAACAATCTTTTACAGAATATCATTATATAACATCATCACTTATCAAATCCTAAAGCAAGATGAAACAGACGCATATCTTGAGCGATAGTTTTCACATTGATCTGTAGCATTTCCTCTACGCATCGAGCCATTTTATAAACACTCCATGTTGAAGGTATGGGCTCAAATTTGGCCGCCATTACGTCTTTTCATTATTAGATACTGGTCCACAAGCTTAGCGATAGCGGGTCATGCGCAGTGGATGGGTACTAGTCTAATGAAACGTACTCCGACATCAAAGGCGCCGCCGCGAGCTCACGCTGAATGTATGTCTCGCCTGCCAGGTCTCGCGCTCTGCGCGCGTGAGCCTTTGCATCGCCTAGTTTTCGTCACGAATTCATTCCAGATTTTACCAGATTTATAGACGTTCTTCTGCAGTAATTGGCATCAGATTATTTGATCGAGACGGGTACTATTTTGAGAGAAGAAACTTTTGAGGGATTTTCATCGAAAAGATGCATATTTTCATGACAACTTTCGACCGCTCTGCGCTGCCGATAACTGAGCGGCTGGAGCGGCAAGGAAAAACTCATTTTTCCCCTTCTTTGTGATCAAACTTCTCATTTATCTCAATTTTTGAAATATATCTGTGCTAGTTTTTACAAAATATGCAAGCATGTCATTGACAGTACGCAAAATGTTTTAATTTTCCATTTTCGTTTTTGTAAATAATTGCTCGTGAAAATCGTAAAAATGCCAAATATGTAGAATTCTGAACAAATCTCACAATTCTTGTACGTTTTTGTGATTGAACTACTCTTTTGAGTCATATGTTTTTTTAGATTTTTTTCTCTGTGCACTAGTTTTGTTTCTTGTCGTTTGCATGATGTATTCCTTTTGCCACTCGTTAAGCTGTAAAGGATTTTGTTTGGTCACCAATCTTGGCCTAAATTGAGTTGACTGGCGTTCACGTTAATGGAGCCTTGTTGACAAGCACGTGTATTCGCCCAGCATTGACCAGCGAAACAGGACGGGACTCGCAGCGAAGCACACGTGACGGTCTTTTGCGCACAAAAGCCAATCAGTGACGAGGCGTACTAATTAACCAATCACTAATCACTCATTAACATATCAATTAGCGAGACAAACCCTAGTTCAAAGAGAGGAGCCGCGTTTCATATCCCTCTATACTTGTCCCAGGTACTGCTGAGCACCGTCCCAGAGCCTAGTAGGGAGGACAGGACCGGATGGCTCTGGTTTCGAGATTGGTATTCTTCCTTCCACGGTTATGCGCCTCCGCTGACAGAAAGTATTCCCAAATACATGGGAAGCCGGGGAAAATTATCCGGCAATCTTCGGGACATTTTCGGGGGCGAGAGGGGCCTTCAGTGGACCGATTGGGTCGAGTAAGGTGTCAAAGTGAAGCGCTCCTCCAGGGCCATCAAGTCATGGGGAGTGGGTGTATGTTTTCACAGAAAAAAAATATATAAAAACCGGAACACGGACTTTACCCCTACAATAGGGGAATGATTCGCACATTTGCATCTATACGGGAAAATGCCTGTATGGGGTATGGGGGTGGTCATTTTTTTGTGGATTTTACTATGGGTTGTTTGGTCTTGTTTTCTCGTCTCGGGCTGTAAAACACGATGGGAGGGGTCTCGAAGTTAAGCGGTGAAATTTTTCGAAAAGTTCACGGAGGTCTGGATAGGCCCATAGGCCCATACTGGCTCAGGGGGATAGGTTCATACTGGGCAATTCACACATGTTCATTGGGATATGGGTTGTTTGGTCTTGTTTTTCTCGTCTCACCACGTAGAACACGATGGGAAGGGTTTCGAAGTTAAGCGGTGAAATTTTTCGAAAAGTTCACGAAGGTCTGGGTAGGCCCATAGGCCCATACTGGCTCAGGGGGATAGGTCCATACTGGAAAATTCACACATGTTCATTGCGATATGGGTTGTTTGGTCTTGTTTTTCACGTCTCGCCACGTAGAACACGATGGAAGGGGTCTCGAAGTTAAGCAGTGAAATTTTTCGAAAAGTTCACGGAGGTCTGGATAGATCCATACTGGGAAATTCGCACATGTTCATTGCGGTATGGGTTGTTTGGTCTTGTTTTTCACGTCTCGCCACGTAGAACACAATGGGAGGGGTCTCGAAGTTAAGCGGTGAAATTTTTCGAAAAGTTCACGGAGGTCTGGATAGGCCCATAGGCCCATACTGGCTCAGGGGGATAGGTCCATACTGGGCAATTCACACATGTTTATTGCGATATGGGTTGTTTGGTCTTGTTTTTCATGTCTCACCACGTAAAGCACGATGGGCGGGGCCCCGAAGCTAAGCGTAGTGGGTAAATAGTGCTGTGTAGATATTTTGGGGCCTTGGTGAACCCCTAGTGGTCCTATGGTGTCGTATGAGGTTTATTTTGAAGCTCTCGTGGAGGAGCACCCGACTGGACTGTAGTATAGAAAGCAGGCATCTTGGGGATGCGTGGGGGTGTGTTTGGGGTAGAGATGGACAATGGGGCGTGGGAAGTGTCAAAGTGAAGCTTTTGTGGGGTAGAGTCAGAATGGCGTGTTTTTTTATTGCAGGTCGCGTCAATCTGCGCATGCGCAGTTCGGTGTAGTAAGTAAAGTGGTCATTTGTGGGGGTGCGTGGATCTGGAAATGATGAATGTCGTAAAATTCTGGCTTTTATAGGCCAACATAAGAGTACCCGGATGTTCCACAGTCACTGAATGTACCATGAGTACCCGGATGTAAAACCAGTCCCATCTATTATACCATATTTGTGCTGTATGTTACAATATCTGTTCTGTATTATACCATACCTGTGCTGTATTATACAATATATGTCTTTTATTATACAATATCTGTCCAGTATTATACCAAATCTGTGCTGTATTATACCTTATTAATTGACTGTGTATGTTATTACCCGAATACAGTGTAAAACGGCCTGTCCATACGTCATGTCGAACCCGACTTGTATTGGCCGAGTTGTATTGGCCGAGTTGAAAGCTGTATTGGCCGGGTTGAATGTTGTATTGGCCGAGGTGAACGAGTGCAGCCGTAACTAGCAGTAAGGACCGACGACTGGAGAAACAGACGACAGCAGTGTTGTTTGTTCAGCGCAATGGCGAGCGCAGAGCGTGCTATTCAAGGGTTCGTGGGCGGAATTTTAGTTCTTGAGGAGATATCTGGAGACGATTTAAAACGATTTAAACCTGTTACAGATCAAGAAACGGATGCTGCCACTCAAGCTCGGAAACACAAGAACACGGCCAGTAAATGTCAATTAATAAAAATATTATGAATCGATTGTTTTCGTATAGCCTTAGTATTGACCTTCGGGTCGCCGTATTGGCCCTCAGCCTGCGGCCTCGGGCCAATACGGCGACCCTCAGGTCAATACGAAGGCAATACGAAAACAATCGATTAATAACATATAATATCTGTGCTGTATTATACCATATGTCCTGTATTGTACCATATATGTCCTGTACTATACAATATATGTTCTGTATTATACAATATTTGTCCTCTATTATACCATATCCGTCATGCATTGTACCATATCTTTGCTGTATTATACCATATCTGTCCTACATTATACCAAATCTGTGCTTTATTATACCATATCTGTCCTGAATTATACCATATGTCCTGTATTGTACCACATATGTCCTGTACTATACAATATATGTTGTCTTGTGACAACTTCCGGTTCCGGTCACGTGAGAGTAAGCATGTAAAAACCCGGATGTAAGATGAGGACCCGGATGTAAAACTACAGGTCCCGGATAGAAGACGGTGGAACGACGGGAAAACCCCACTGGGAAACCCGGATGTTGACAAGGTCTCGGACGTAAAATCGCCGAGCTCCGCCCCACGGGAACTACCACCACCACCGGGCGTTGGTGGTGTCTGTACATAGAGGAATGAATACGTGTCCCTCATCATTGTATAATACATGGCAAACATTGTAAACACAGAACAGATATGGTATAATACAGCATAGATATGGTAATACAGGACGGATATGGTATAATAGAAGACATATATTGTATAATACAGGACATATGGTACAATATAGGACAGATATGGTATAATACAGCACAGATTTGGTATAATACAGGACAGATACTGTATAATACAGCACAGATTTGGTATAATACAGAACATATATTGTATAATACAGGATATATATGGGACAATACAGGACAGATATTGTATAACACAGGACAGATATTGTATAACACAGGACAGATATGGTATAATACAGCACAGATTGCTGGCTAACGCTACATCACCGTGATATACATATTATCAGGGGTCCAGGGTCACTTCCGGTCACGTGACCGGAACCGGAAGTGAGATATGGCAAAATGCGGCCTTAGATCCCGTGACTATACTACTGGCGTTCAAGAATTTAACACCTCAATGTACAGTGTACCAGTAGGTCTAAAATAAGATTGCAATCGATCGGTGAACAAAGCAACAGATTGACAATTTCGCGTAGCACAGTCTTAGAGAATGGAATAGAAATAAAATAATTAAAGAATGGAATAATCAAATATCGCCTACTTGGGTGTGAGTGAGTGAATTAGATTTTAACGACGTTTTCAGCAATATTTCAGCTATATCACAACGTCCCTTGTTAGTCGCCTCCTACGACAGGCTCAGGGATGCTGGGGTTCTATTCTGGAAGAGGGGAAAAGCAAAAGGCAGGGGGGAGATTGGGAAGAGTTCAAAAGATCAGGAGCGGGTGGTTGGGTGGGTTCAGGTTCCTGTTGCTTCAATGCATTTTGCTGAGAAGCGACAGGTACTTGATAATGTGATGTCTAGCACTGTAATATCACTTGTATTTATTGCACCATGTGAGCGTCCTGTCTGTGTCTTGTGCGCTGTCCTCAGTGTTTTATAGGGTGGATGGAGGGTGTCTGGTTCCATGCTGCTTCAAAGCTTTCTTCTTTGAAGTAGCAGGAACACAACTGGGCTGGGTGGTGCTTAGTTGGTTCGTCGTGATATAGCTGAAATATTGTTGAAAGCGACGTTAAATTCTATTCACTCATCCCAAAAGATCAGGAGAGAGAAATAGTGATAAAAGGGAGAAAAGCACATGAAGGGGAGTAGAGATATCAGAAAGGGAAAGACAGAATAACAGGAAAGGTGCCCCGGAAACCCCACGGGGCTCGCCTACTTGGACGGAATCAATACGTCGGTTAAGCAGAAATTTTTTCACTATAAACTTGATAACTGGGGTAAATATGATTTATACGGATAAATGTTTCCTACTGTTCCAAGAAAGCACTACTAGGTAAGTAGTATGTTCACCGCAAAAAAAAAACTCATTTTCCAGGGAGGTAACTCTTGAATCCGACAGGTGACGCCACCAACTCAAGAGACCAAAAACTACCTCCGAACACAAAAGAGCTCCAATTTTTCCAGGTCACAGCGCAGGTCAACTGCACTATAGTTCCGGCACTTCTGGTCTCTATTTGGGATATATTCCTCCACGGTGATGCGGTCTAGCGGTGATGCGGTCTATTTCCGCGGACAGAAAGTAGTCCCAAAATACACGGGGAGCCGGGGGAAATTCTCCGGCAATCTTCGGGACATTTTGGGGGCGAGAGAGGCCCCTAATGGTCTGATTGGGTCCAGTGAGGTGTCAAAGTGAAGCGCTCCTCCAGGGCCATCCAGTCCTGGGTGGGTGTATGTAAAATTAGGATTTGTCCCGAAACTATAAAAAGCGGAACACGGATTTTACTCCTAAACTAGGTGAAACCCCCCTATCAACCATATCCAAAAGGGGTAGTATCGGTCCCCGGGCTTATCGGGGCCTGCCTATCAAGTCATGGGTGGGTGCATGTAAAACAAAGATTTGTCCCCGAAAATATAAAAAAGCGGAACACATTTGCATCTATACGGGAAAATGCCTGTATGGGGTATGGGGAGTAGTCATTTTTGTTTGTGAATTTTACTATGGGTTGCTTGGTCTTGTTTTTCACGTCTCGCCACGAAAAACACGATGGGAAGGGTCCCGGAGCTAAGCGGTGAATTTTTTTGAAAAGTTCACGGAGGTTTGTATATAGGTCCATACTGGGAAATTCACACATGTTCATTGCGATATGGGTTGTTTGGTCTTGTTTTTCACGTCTGTCCAAGAAAAACACGATGAGCGGGGTCTCGAAGTTAAGCAGTGAAATTTTTCGAAAAGTTCACCGAGGTCTGGGTAGGCCCATAGGCCCATACTGGCTATGGGAGATAGGTCCATCCTGGGAAATTCACACATGTTCATTGCGATATGGGTTGTTTGATCTTGTTTTTCACGTCTCACCATGTAGAACACGATGGGAGGAGTCTCGAAGTTAAGCGGTGAATTGTTTTGAAAAGTTCAGGTACCGAGTAGGTCTGTATATAGGCCCATACTGGCTATGGGGAATAGGTCCATACTGGGCAATTCACACATGTTCATTGCGATATGGGTTGTTTGGTCTTGTTTTTCACGTCTCGCCATGTAGAACACGATGGGAGGGGTCCCGAGGTTAAGCCGTGGAAGTTTTTTGAAAAGTTCACGGAGGTCTGGATGGGCCCATATAGACCCATACTGGCTATAGGGGATAGGTCCATACTGGGAAATTCACACATGTTCATTGCGATATGAGTTGTTTGGTCTTGTTTTTCACGTCTCACCATGTAGAACACGATGGGAGGGGTCTCGAAGTTAAGCGGTGAAATTTTTCGAAAAGTCCAGGTACCGGGTAGGTCTGTATATAGGACCATAGGCCCATACTGGCTATGGGGGATAGGTCCATACTGGGAAATTCACACATGTTCATTGCGATATGGGTTGTTTGGTCTTGTTTTTCACGTCTCACCATGTAGAACACGATGGGAGGGGTCCCAAAGTTAAGTGGTGAAATTTTTCGAAAAGTCCAGATACCGGGTAGGTCTGTATATAGGCCCATAGGCCTACTGCCTATGGGGGGAAGTTCATACTGGGTGGACGTTTTGGAGTCTAGGTGAGCCCCTAGTGGTCCTATGGTTACTGATCAGCGATACGGATTTGATATTTTGGAACATCATGATGTCTTGCCGGCATCATTGAAAATTGTTGACCGCTTCTCTCTTGCAGGAAACAAGCCTATGTTTATGTATACTTTTGTCTTTTTGAATTTGGTGCTAATACTGTTATATGGAAATGGAATAGGTCTTTGGATTATGGACGCGGATATTCTCTAATGGACGACGGCTGGATTATGAATGACGGACTAGACGCTTGTAATTCGTATGAGGTCTTATATTGAAGCTCTCGTGGCGGAGCACCCGACTGGACTAATGTATCGTCCGTTTTCAATATTCTGCGCATGCGCAGTCTGGTAGTAGTATAGAAAGCAGGCATTCTGGGGGTGCGTGGGGGTGTGTTTGGGGTAGAGATGGACAACCATTGGTCCGAATGAGTCGTGGGAGATGTCAAAGTGAAGCTTTTCTGAGGTAGAGTCAGAATGGCGTGTTTTTTATTGCAAGTCGCGTCAATCTGCGCATGTGCAGTTGTGTGTAGTAAGTAAAGTGGTCAGTTTGGGGGTGCGTGGGGGTGTTTGGGGTAGAGATGGACCACTATTGGTCAGAATGTGTCATTTTGTAGCTCTCGGGGTGTAGACCCCGATTTGAGGGCTTTCCACAGCATCTGTGACGTTATCGGTGACGTCATCAGTACGAGTAATAGCGAAAGTGGACATTTTGGCTAACTGAAGGAAGGTATTTGGGGTAGAAATGGACCACTATTGGTTCCAATGTGTTGTGGGAGGTGGCATCTTGTAACAACGCCCGCCAACGCCAAGCTCAATGCTTCAACGCCCTGGCGAATTAGCCCAAAAGCTCTGATTTTCATGGAATTGCGTTACGCCTTAACGCCCTAGCATAACGCCTTGACGCCATGATGTAGACAGATGAGAGAAAAAACAAACAACAAAGATGACAGAAGAGAGAACAACAACAGCATGTTTTTTCATATAGTTTATTCTCCCCAATGTTAAATCATACCCACGCTGGGGGAGCCACGTTGGGTATGTTTTCAGTTCAAGAATTACAAGCGTCTAGTCCGTCATTCATAATTCAGCCGTCATCCATTAAAGAATATCCGCGTCCATAATCCAAAGACCTATTCCATATTCCATAAAACAGGATTAGCACCAAATTCAAAAGGACAATCATAGTATACATAAACATAGGCTAGTTTCCTTCAAGAAGACTCTTGTCCAATCAGAGGCCGCCATTTGGCGCTGTATCTGTCATATTCGTTCTTGTCGGTTAGATGTATTCTCGGCTGCTCTTGTCCAATCAGAAGCCGTCCTTTCAGAAAGTTTCATCTTTGCTCGGTGTGACCAAAGCATCGTCGGGCAGTTCAGGATATTGTTCGGCAGCATGTCCTGAAACAGTTGTTTGCGCATTCTGATCGCATTTTCCAGGGCGTCGGTGGGTGGTAGCCCCATATCCTCTTCCAAGTGACGCTTGGTCTTCATGATGGACCTGTGCGTGGGGTTGCCTTTCATTTCAAGCGGCAGTAGGCTATATCGTTTATAGATGGCCATGGCTGTTTTCCCGATGCAGGGGCGCATTTCGGTGTACGCCTGTTGTAAATTATCCTGTCCACCGTCTTCGATTACCGCAGCATAACTACGAATAGCTTCATGCACAATACGATCCCAGAAGGTAGGTTCTGCCTCACTTTCCTGGGATGTAGGCTGACTATCTGAGGTCAAGCTCTCCGTATCAGTAGATAGACTCGGTTTCGATATCAGTCGATACACTCTCCGCAGTCTCTGTATCAGCATCCGCCTCAACGGACTCGTCGGGGTCTTCAATCCCATGTATATTTTTCCGGTGTCGCATCATATCGTAATGTCTGGTGAACGTGCGTTCACACTCAGAGCAAGTATAAGCCATGTTGACGGTTGAACGTCGAATAGTGCGTGTTTTGGGAATACACTTGCTTTTATAGACAGTAACGCCCGTCAACGCTTAGCTTAACGCTTCAACGCCCTATCTGTATACCCTAAGGCTCGTCTCAACGCCTTAACACCCGTTTCAATGCCTTAACACACTTTCTTAACGCTTTAACGCCTTTTAAAGATGCGTTCGAACAAATGTTTCTTTTGTGCTATTGCTCTGACATACGCCGCTTTCCAGTTCATGCCTGAGGTTTTCAACATCGAAGCTATTCTTTCGATTTCCATAGGGATCGGGTCCTTGTCCAGTAATTTTATATGGGTCAGGAAGTCGGCATACTGCTGATGTAAAACCCGTCGTAGTCTGGGTACCAATGTGTTATGGGCTAACATTGCGGTTTCCTCTTTCGAATACCCTTTGCGGTGAAACTTGTTTCCTGTGGCTTCCAACGTCTCGCCCAGCTCGGCGTCCATACTTTCTTTAAACAAATCCTTCCATAGCCTCGAGTTCACATTATGTTCATTCCCTTGTACGTTCGGTGAAGGTGTGGAAAGACGTCCTGGGTGATGAAATTCTTAGAGGAAGGTGTGGCAACCACAGCTCCGACACGTGTTATTTGGTGCTATAGCCAATGACAGCCCGCCTACGAAACTACAAGGTTACAGAATGTGAGTTTCGTCCCAGGAATTCCTCACGACATAGACGAACCGTATTACGTCAATGCCGAGCAGACCAACGTGGTAGTGCTCGATGATCTGATGAGTGCGGCCAAGGACAATTCGAAAATCGCCGACATATTCACCAAAGGGTCCCTTCACCGCAATCTGTCCGTCATCTATTTGACTCAGAATCTCTTTCCTCAAGGGAAGGCATCCAGAGATATTGCCTTGAACTGCCAATACTTTGTGTTGTTCTCCAACCCCACCGACAGAGCACAAATCCGTGTGTTTGGTAGTCGAATTTATCCTCAGAACATCGACCATTTCATGCAAGCGTTTCAAGGGGCGACAAGTCGTCCGTATGGCTACCTGTTCGTAGATTCAAAAGCCTATACCCCCGCTGATCGCCGGCTGACGACCTACCCGTTACTCGGCGAGGCATCACTGCAACGTCATATACCACTACACCATCCACCGAGTCCACATCTGGCAGAGCAGCAGCAAACCGCCCTCATACAGCGGGTCCCCTTCGTACCATCAGTCCCGGAATATCACCCAACCGTGAAGGGCCAATCCAAACCCGTACCAGGGAATGAACATAATGTGAACTCGAGGCTATGGAAGGATTTGTTCAAAGAAAGTATGGACGCCGAGCTGGGCGAGACGTTGGAAGCCACAGGAAACAAGTTTCACCGCAAAGGGTATTCGAAAGAGGAAGCCGCAATGTTAGTCCATAACACATTGGCACTCGGACTACGACGGGTTTTACGTCAGCAGTATGCCGAGTTCCCTACCCATATAAAATTGCTGGACAAGGACCCCGTCCATATGGAAATCGAAAGCTTCGATGTTGAAAACCTCAGGCATGAACTGGAAAACGGCGTATGTCAGAGCAATAGCACAAAAGAAACATTTGTTCGAACGCATCTTTAAAAGGCGTTAAAGCGTTAAGAAAGTGTGTTGAGGCATTGAAACGGGTGTTAAGGCGTTGAGACGAGCCTTAGGGTATACAGATAGGGCGTTGAAGCGTTAAGCTAAGCGTTGACGGGCGCTACTGTCTATAAAAGCAAGTGTATTCCCAAAACACGCACTATTCGACGTTCAACCATCAACATGGCTTATACTTGCTCTGAGTGTGAACGCACGTTCACCAGACATTACGATATGATGCGACACCGGAAAAATATACATGGGATTGAAGACCCCGACGAGTCCGTTGAGGCGGATGCTGATACAGAGACTGTTGAGAGTGTATCGACTGATATCGAAACCGAGATTGCTGAGAGTCTATCTACTGATACGGAGAGCTTGACCTCAGATAGTCAGCCTACATCCCAGGAAAGTGAGGCAGAACCTACCTTCTGGGATCGTATTGTGCATGAAGCTATTCGTAGTTATGCTGCGGTAATCGAAGACGGTGGACAGGATAATTTACAACAGGCGTACACCGAAATGCGCCCCTGCATCGGGAAAACAGCCATGGCCATCTATAAACGGTATAGCCTGCTGCCGCTTGAAATGAAGGGCGACCCACGCACAGGTCCATCATGAAGACCAAGCGTCACTTGGAAGAGGATATAGGGCTACCACCCACCGGGGCCCTGGAAAATGCGATCAGAATGTGCAAACAACTGTTTCAGGACATGCTGCCCGAACAATATCCTGAACTGGCCGACGATGCTTAGGTCACACCAAGCAAAGATGGAACTTTCTGAAAGGACGGCTTCTGATTGGACAAGAGCAGCCGAGAATACATCTAACAGACAAGAAAGAATATGACAGATACAGCGCCAAATGGCGGCCTCTGATTGGAGAAGAGTCTTATTGAATTGAAAACATACCCAACGTGGCTCCCCCAGCGTGGGTAGGATGTTACATTGGGGAGAATAAACTATATGAAAAAACTTCTTGTTGTTGTTTTTCTCTCTTTTGTCATCTTTGTTGTTGTTGTTTTTCTCTCATCTGTCTACATCATGGCGTCAAGGCGTTATGCTAGGGCGTTAAGGCGTAACGACGGGGGTTGACAGGCGTCACTGCATTTCGATGTATTGGTGGCAATTCCATGAAAATGTGAGCTTTTGGGCTAATTCACGAGGGCGTTGAAGAGTTGGGCTTGGCGTTGGCGGGCGTTGCTACAAGATGCCACCTCCCACGACACATTCGAACCAATAGTGGTCCATTTCTACCCCGAATACCTTCCTTCACTTACCCAAAATGCCCACTTTCGCTACTAGTACTGATGACGTCACCGATGACGTCACAGATGCTGTAGACAGCCCTCAAATCAGGGTCTACACCCCAAGAGCTACAAAATGACACCTCCCACGACACATTCGGACCAATAGTGGTCCATCTCTACCCCAAACACCCCCACGCACCCCTTAAAATGACCACTTCACTTACTACACCCAACTGCGCATGCGCAGATTGACGCGATTTGCAAGAAAAAACACACGCCATTCTGGCTTCACTTTGACACCTCCCACGACTCATTCGGACCAATAGTGGTCCATCTCTACCCCAAACGCACCCCCAAAATGCCTGCTTTCTATACTACTACCAGACTGCGCATGCGCAGAATATTGAAAACGCACTATACATTAGTCCAGTCGGGCGCTCCTCCACGAGAGCTTCAAAATAAGACCTCATACGACACCATAGGACCACTAGGGTCTCACCTAGACCCCAAAACGTCCACCCAGTATGGACCTAACCCCCATAGCCAGTAGGTCTATGGGCCTATATACAGGCCTACCCAGTACCTGGACTTTTCGAAAAAATTCACCGCCCATCGTGTTCTACATGGTGAGACGTGAAAAACAAGACCAAACAACCCATATCGCAATGAACATGTGTGAATTTCCCAGTATGGACCTATCGCCCATAGCCAGTATGGGCCTATCCAGACGTCCGTGAACTTTTCAAAACATTTCACCGCTTAACTTCGGGACTCCTCCCATCGTGTTCTACATGGTGAGACGTGAAAAACAAGACCAAACAACCCATATCGCCATGAACATGTGTGAATTGCCCAGTATGGACCTATCCCCCATAGCCAGTATGAGACTGTGGGACCTATCCCCCATAGCCAGTATGAGCCTGTGGGCCTATATAGACCTACCCGGTACCTGAAGTTTTCAAAAAAATTCACCGCTTAACTGCGAGACCCCTCCCATCGTGTTCTACATGGTGAGGCGTGAAACACAAGACCAATCAACCCGTATCGCAATGAACATGTGTGAATTTCTCCATAGCCCGTCTAATTATCGAGGTATCACGCTGACAAGCGCTTTGGCTAAACTTTTTAACAAAATTATCTTGGGTAGGTTAAATGTATTCTGTACTGAGCATGATGTCATTCACAAAAACCAAATTGGATTTACTGATAATAGCCGTACAATGGACCATATTCTCACACTTCGTCATATTATAGATCATGAAAAACAACATAAGCGGAAATTATTCTGCTCTTTTATCGATCTACATAAAGCTTTTGACTCGGTATGGAGAGAGGGTCTTCTATACAAACTTTTGAATTTGGGTATTAGTGGCAAACTATATGCAGTTCTCAAAAGCATGTACTCCGACACATATTCTGCAATGAAATTCCCACATGGCCTTTCTCCCTTCTTTCCATCCACTGTGGGTGTTAAACAGGGAGATGTACTCAGTCCCCTACTTTTTAATATCTTTATTAACGACCTTATTAGTGAAATACAAAATGATCAGTGCGGTGAAGTATGCATCGGCAAACCCACTGTTAATATTCTTTGTTATGCTGACGACATTGTCATACTGTCCTCCACTGCTGCAGGTTTGCAAAGTAAACTAGATATTCTTGAGAGATATTGCAATAAATGGCGACTGAGAGTTAATATCAATAAATCGCAGGTCATGCTTTTCAACGCCAACAAGCTGCCGCGTAATATTTCATTCCAAATACATGACAATTCCCTGTCGATTGTCAAGCAATATACCTATTTAGGCATAATTCTTAAAAGCAATGGTAACTTTTCACTGGCTATAGAGAACCTACGTAACAAAGGGTTGAAAGCATACTTCAAAATGAAGCAATTATTAGACAACAATACAGGTTGTAAACTATCCGAAAAGTTGTTCGACACATTAATAAAACCAATACTGTTATATGGCAGTGAAGTTTGGGGTGTCAAAGACACTTTTAGAGATTCAGATGGCTTCGAGCATGTACATCTAAAATTCATCAAAGAATTGCTTGGAGTACATTCCAAAAGTACGAACACAGCATGTAGATCCGAACTTGGCCGACTTCCTCTTAAATTTGATATTTTGAAACGCATGGTGCGGTTCTGGGCGCACATACTGGAAAGTCCGGGCTCTCTGGTATCTGACGTGTACCGAGACACAATCGATTGTAGTTCCTGGACTAAGTATATTTCTAATCTCCTCGATACCTGTGGATTCAAATATGTGTTCAATGAGCAATTTCCTACAACGAACGTCGAGATTGGTTGCATTGTGCAGCGTCTTAAGGACATTGAAATGCAGGAAACTATTTCATATATTCAGTCATCTGACAAGCTTACTGTCTTATCTTCAATGTCTAGCCTGTTTTGTAGACCAATTTATCCCGACGTCTTAGCTAATAGACAATATAGAAGTGTTATTTGCAAATACAGAATAAGTGCACACAGGTTGGAAATTGAACGCGGTCGATACCAACAGTTAAATAGGAGTGACCGACTTTGTAAACAGTGTCCAAGTAATGTCATTGAGAGTGAACATCATTTTATTCTGACCTGTCCTAAATATATTACACTGAGAAAAAACTTTTTCGAATCAATTTCTAATCTGGGTACCAACTTCCATTCTCTAAGTAACACAGCGAAGCTTAAATTTATTCTGGGAAACCGCTGCACAGATACGCTTATTAAAACTGCCAAATTCTTGCTTGCTTGCGAAAAGCTGCGAGATCAATAAAGTCATTCATGCAGTGTGAAATATCTGGATCATATCAAGCTAATAGTATATATACATGTGTCAGATTGATAGGGCCTAAGGTTATTGAATTATGTCAGCTTTGCGTCATGTGAATATTGCTTTTATTCCTCTTGTATTCATCTTGTCATGTTTGGCAACTTGTTCTTCTTATTTGTATGACTATATTACCAGTCTGCTGACTGCGTTGATGTGTCAATAAAAAAGTTCTAAAAGTTCTATGGGCCCACCCAGACCTCCGTGAACTTTTCGAATAATTTCACCTCTTAACTTCGAGACCCCGCTCATCGTATTCTACATGGGGAGACGTGAAAAACAAGACCAAACAACCCATATCGCAATGAACATGTGTGAATTTCCCAGTATGGACCTATACCCCACAGCCAGTATGGGCCTATATACAGACCTCCGTGATCTTTTCAAAAAATTTCACCGCTTAGCTCCGGGACCTTTCCCATCGTGTTTTTCGTGGCGAGACGTGAAAAACAAGGCCAAACAACCCATAGTAAAATCCACAAAAAAAAGTTTACACCCCCAATCCCCATACAAGCATTTTTCCGTATAGATGCAAATGTGCGAATGAGGCCCCTATGGTAGAGGTAAAGTCTGTGTTCCGCTTTTTTATATTTTCGGGGACAATTCTTCATTTTACATGCACCCTCGATAGTGACTTGATAGGCAGCCCCGATAAGCCCGGGGACCGATATTACCCCTTTTGGATACAGTTGATAGGGGGTTTTCCCCTAGTTTAGTTTCCACTTTTTATATTTTCGGGACAAATCCTAATTTTACATACACCACATACAACCATACACCCATGACTGGATGGCCGTGGAGGAGCGCTTCACTTTGACACCTCACTCGACTCAATCAGTCAGTTAGGGGCCTCTCTCGCCCCAACATGTCACGAAGATTGCCGGAGAATTTCCCTCGGCTCCCCGTGTATTTGGGACTACTTTCTGTCCGCGGAAGCAGACCGCATCACCGCGGAGGAATACATCCCAAATAGAGACCAGCAGTGCCGGAACTATAGTGCACTTGACCTGCGCGGTGACGTGCAAAAATTGGAACTCTTCTGTGTTCGGAGGTAGTTTTGCTCTCTTGAGCTGGTGGCGCCACCTGTCGGAATCAAGAGTTACCTCCCTGGAAAATGAGTGTTTTTTGCGGTGAACATACTACTTAGGTAGAAAATTAACATAGACTAAATATATTTCATATTGTTAAAGAGATAGCAAAGCGACCCGATTAACGAACCAGAACGCATGCGCTTAGCCACACGTCAATGCAGCCGTCCGCCGTTATCGGGGCAAGATGGTACTTTCTAAGGATTAACTTGAATTATAGTGCAAACCGGGATTGAATGATCATTTGAGCTTGTATATCATTATAGTAATGACCACTGTAATCAGAAATTTTTCAACAATTTAAAGTTCAATTGTTACAAATTTATACCGCTCAAATTTTCACAGAGTGCCAATTCACCATCAATTCCCTACAAAAATTCTACACTACAAGGGGGAATATCCCCCACTCACACTCTCTTCCACTCAACCTTGTGGACATTGACTAGCTAAATGAATATAGCCTGAATTTTGAGACTGAAACAAATAATTTCAATAATTTATGCTGCCCCAAAGTTGAAGAAATAAATTGTGGCGTACTACAAGACAAGTTGCACTGACGGTAGTTAAAGTCATGATGAGGATAATATTATAAAATATAATAATTTTAATAGTTTTATAATAATAAAATGCCGTCTATTTTTTGCAGGGTTTTTGTAGCGAAGCAGACATGATGAATGCATGAAATTAATCATGTCGGATTTTATCAAGTTTATCTCTGTGTCAGTATAACAAACATAACCTCATTGTCTCCCTGAGCGGTTGTATGTAGTATTATCTATCATAATTATGCAGTATGACATAATTTTACCTCAATTTTACCTCAAACCGGTCACGTTCCCTGTCACTTTTTCATATGTATAATACCATTCCGCGAATCAGTTTATCAACGATTAGCTCTTCATATTATTAACGTGTTTTCAATCGGTCTTAATATAATTTCACACTGCATCATTTTAGTGCCCCTGGCTATGTTGGAATGGTGTAGGGACATTTCCCCCTTGGACATTTCCCCCAGTGGACATTTCTTCCAGTGGACATTTCCTCCACCCTATATTTTATGGTTATTTTGAACATGGTTTTTAAATAATTTTGTAATAACGCAATTTTTTTTCTATATATAAAGATATAAAGATTTCCACATATGTTTTACGATAATTGAGTCACAAAGTGATAAGTTATTATACATATACACAGTATATATCAGTATTATACAGTCAGCACATTTTAAAACAATATAAAAGATGTATACATGGTATATAGCGTAACATTAACTGTTCATAGGTCGGTGTCATGAAGCCATTTGATGAGCATAAAACCGAACTGAAGTGAAAACTGAGGTAAAAAATAGAACAAAATAATATTGTTTAAAAATACATCTTTTATTTTACCACAATGTGATATGTTTTCTTAAAATGTTAAAATATATAATATGTATATGATTTATATGTTATCACTATGTGATCCATAATATTGTTTAAAAATGTGCTATATAATATATGATGTGCCAAATTATTTAAAAACTATGTTCAAAATACATTGTAGGGTGGGGGAAATGTCCATTGAAGGAAATGTCCACCGGGGGAAATGCCCACTGGGGGAAATGTCCATGGGGGGAATGACCTTGTGGTGAGATGGCGGGGGGGGTCATTGATAAATATGGTATCAGGTGAGGGGGGGTCACTGGTAACCTTCCAGCCAAAGGAGGGGGGGTCACACATAACTTAGGGTCATCAGCTGAATTTCCACCGGCCCCCCCCTCAAGATAAATTTTGAACGGTCCCTAAGGAAGAAAGAATGACGTCAGAAGGAGAAAGGTTAGAGGTGATAGTTCGAAGGTCGAACGATTGGCGTTCAAATTGATCGAATCAGGAACACAGATTGTTTGAAACTGCATCCAATGAGAACGTAGGGGTTCAAATTGGGTTTTCGTTGCATATATATATATTCCTCCCTAACACCACTTGAACTCTCGACTGGACATACATTCCTTCCTAACCGCACTTTTGAAATTCGAATAGACATACACTCCTCTAAAGTGACCGACTATAAATACATTCTTCCGCAACTCCGCTTTGACACTATTGTAGACATTCATTCTCCCTAACCTCGCTTTGATGGTCGTCTAGTTCGTCCCTAACCCAGCTTTGCTACTCGACTGGAAATACATTCTTCCCTAACCTCGCTTTGACACTATTCTAGAATTTCATTCCTCCCTAATCCTGTTTTGACACTCGTCTGGACCTACAGTCCTCCCTAACCCTACTTGGACACTCGACTAGACATAAATTCCTCCCTAACCACACGGGTGACATTTGTATAGACATGCACTCCTCCTGTAAAGTGATGTACACATTGTCTTGATAGCTGAAATAGCTTCGAACCTGATAGAGAACCCTAAATCCTGACAACGCTTGACACCTGTCCACACAAACATTCTTTTCGAACCCCGCTTTGACACTCAACTAGGCATACTTTCCTCCATAACCTCGCTTTAAAACTCGACTGGACATACAATCGTCCTTAACCAAAGTTTGACATTTGAATAGACATACGCGTCTCCTCTAAACTGACTGACTAGAAATACATTCTTCCCCAACCCCACTTTGACACTGTTGTAGACATTCATTCCTCCCTAACCCCACTTTGACTCGTATAATATTCAAACTATCATCTTCATTCCACCGCTGATGAAAAAGTATGGGTCAATATGTTTACAATTATCTGCACATCTATCGAGTGATTTCCACTCTCTCGGCGTTGTATACAAAAGGGTCTTCGCCTTTCTCGTGATTACTTACATGGAAGATGGACTGACCATTGGTCCTTGACACTTGATGGAAGTGATGTTATTGACGGAAGTGATGTCATCACCAGAAATGAGGTTATCGTACGCATATGCGCTCGTCCGGTGGTACCCTGCATGATGCACCCTTTAGTATACAATCTACATGGCTCAGGCGCCACCACCAGGTGAGCGCACATAGGTGCGATGACGTCACATCTGGTTATAACGTCACTTCTGGAAATGACATCATTTCCTTCAAGGATTAAGGGCCAATGGTCAAAGCATGTGCGTGTGACTGGGCGATTGACAATGCATTAAGGCGTAACAATAGAACGGTAAAGCTTTAAAATAGGGCGATAAGGCGTTAAAATAGGCATTGTCATTGAGATGGGCGTTAAGGCGTTGAGATGAGCGTTAAAGCGTAACGACAGCCGTTGACGGACATCACTGCACGTCCATGGGATATCAAGTGATCATTTACACCAATCTGAGCTATCTCACTTGGGCGTTGAAGAGTTAAGCTGGGCGTTTACTTCTTAAAATGAAGCAGTATCCCGAAGACGCGCATAGTCGACGTTGAACCGTCAAAATGGGTTATACATGCTCGGAGTGCGAACGCACATTCACCAGACATCATGATATGATGCGGCACCAGAAGAATTTGCATACTGAGGCAGAGGCGATACAGATGCTGAGAGCATAAAGCCCGGCGCACACGAGAGCTATCAGCTGAGCTGACCGCCTCAATTGCCGGTCAGCTCAGGGGCTAGCTCTCGTGTGCGGGCAGTTTTTGGTGAGTTTTTGGCCTCGCGAGGCCGGGGGAAAAATATCAAACTTGTTTGATAATTTCGCCTCGCGAGGCCAAATCCTCAGCGTGTGCGGCGAACGCAAGCCAACAGCTCAGCAGTTTTACCGGACAGGCCAATGAATCGCATGTTATTTTCACTCGATTCATACGCTCGACTCTTCAAAATGGACTTGAAGAAGACGTTATGCGGGAACTGAAATCAATTTCTTGAAACTTTTGCTCACCGTGTGCGCTGAAACAACAAGAGAGCTAGCCGCTGAGCTGACAGGCAATTGAGGCCGTTAGCTCAGCTGATATCTCTCGTGTGCGCCGGGCTTTAGCCTCATATTTCCCAGGATATTTGCTCGATTGCAAAAACTTCTGACATATCATCCAGCTGACAAAGCCAATAATTGGGTAACAATGTTTATTTCGTAGGTCCTTTCATGACGGAATGATCAAGCGCAAAGTTCAGGTCGGGCGCATTTCAAAAGTTGCAATAAAGTTTAATCACGGGTGAGTGAGCGAGTAAATATGATTTAATGTCGCTTTCAATACTATTTCTTTTCACACCCGGAAACCACACGGGTACATTCTTTCACACTTGGTCACTTAATCACAAAAACATGTTAATAAAGTGTCACATTATAGTCAACACTGGTTAGCACCGCGATAATTTCCTCACGATACCGTATCACTTGTCGGCATCGAACTCCAATACCAACAGGATGCAAGCTCGATACCGACAACTGACAGTGTCGTGGTGAATACTTCCTGGTATTAACCATGCATTGTTGACTGCTGTGACACTTTATGAAGTTGTCAATGTGGTGATATAGTGAGCGTGTGCCTGCGAAAAATCCTGCTGAAATTTCTGTCGCAACTTTCGAAATGCGACAGACTTAAGACTTTGCGCGTGCTCATAAAGACAGGAAACGGCTAACGGAAAAATCATGTTACTCAATATCAGTTTGGTCAGCCCAATGATGTATGAGAAGTTTCACGGCAATCGAGCAAAATATAAAGTATGAGACGTTTTGTGGGAAACTTACTTTTGATAAGATGGGGGTTTTTTTTGGAGGGTGTCTCATAGGATAATGCAAACGAAGATAGCCACTCCTCTTAAACTCGATTGAGTAAATCGCATCAGCTTGAGACTAGAATGGGTGAGTGAATATGATTTAACCTCCCTTTCAACTACATTCATATCAAGTCATATCACGACATTCGGGTCCTATTCCTTTTCACATCCAGGAACCCCATGCACCGGTAGGGTCCGACTCCTTTTTACACCCGATAACCCCACTGGTCGGGTCCTATTCCTTTTCACACACGAGAGCCCCAGTTATTCGCCTCTTACGACAAGCTATCTGCGATGCTGGGGCCTATTCTTGTTATGGGGTGTACACAATGAAATCCCAAGGTCAATTCCGGAAGCCCCACGGGGCGCTTGGGACTAGAATTGGTATAGAGAAATACACTAAACTTCCTCGCTATACATATTCCACATACATATTAATGCACAACCTTACTCTCTAAAATAATTAGATTGAAAATTCAATCTATCCGACTGGAATTAGGGACCAATCTATTTGATTGAATATTCCATCTATTGGATTGAACATTTTAATCTAGTAGATTCAATTTTCCGTCTACAACTGATCCATTTTATCGTTGCCAATTTATCAGATTGAATATTTTCAATCCGATGAAAGTTTGGTCACTAATTTCAATCTGATAGATTGAATTTCAATCTAATTATTTTAGAGAGTAGTTCACTCTCTCCCGTATGAGCCTTAAACAGTATATAAATGGTATTAACAAGCGTCCGCCATGACAAGATGATTGTCAGGAGTAGGCCTATATTCCAACATCCACAGCGACACCGTAATTATCTCAAAGCGATTATCCTGGAAGGTATAGCATCACTTTTCTCACTGTCGTCAAAATTAACGGTATATACAAAAAACAAATAGGTGGAATTATGGATATGATTTACATGAGGCGGATACATGCTCCAGATCCAACATTCAGTAGACAGTCACCGTTCATGGAGAATATCCTCGTCCATAAAATCTGAATTACAAGCGTCTGGTCCGTCATTCATTATTCAGCCGTCGTCCATAATCCATGGACCTATTCCATATAACAGCATTAGCACCAATTTCAAAAAGACAATTATACATAAACATGGTCTGAAAACCGTATTGACGATCTCCAAGCAGGCATTAACAAGCAAATTTCTTGCGAGAGAGAAGCAGCGTTTCAACAATGTTAGAGACGCTATACATAATATCAACCTCCAAACGGGGTTGTCTCCCCTCCCGTCATGTCATCTCGGATGGGGGAGGGATCATGTGATTGTTTGCTCTATTGTGGGGGGCCTGATTTGGAACATGAAAGCAATTCAATTCAATTCTGACATCAATGGCCGACAACCCTATTCGGAGGTAGCTTGTTGCGTGATGTATTTCAATGTTGGATATGGTAGTTTTTCAACTATAAATGACGTCATGGTTCGAAAACTAAAGAGTCAATTATGACTTCCTTGTCATCCGATCTTTCATGGGCTGAAAACAGTGAATGTCTTGAACTCTTCATACAAATAGAGTAATAAACCATCCAATAGAGGAAAACATTCGCAGGCCTACCTGTTTCAGTCTTTATACTTTAAATATATACAGGGGTCGAAATGTACACCTGTCTACCTGTCCCTGACAGGTAATTTTTGAAAGAGACAGGTAGAGAAATAAAGTACCTGTCTCTAGTGACAGGCAGACAATAATTTCTTTTCTTGTGTTCAAATTATATATTTGACAAAATTCATTCAAAACAGCTTCTAATTAGTGCATGGAAACAAGGTGTCATTAATTTATTGGTAGCTTATGTAGCTTTGTCATTAATCTTGAATTACATATACTTGAAAAGTTCAATGATAGCATGTTCAGGTAATTCTTAAAGGTGACAGGTAAACTTTTTGGCCACCTGTCTCATGTGACAAGTCAATTATTTTGAATATTTCAACCCCTGATACAAAAGTAGCATTGGAATTTTTAAACCAGTTACAGGCGTTGCACTCCTCTGCACAAACATAATCACGAAAATAATTTGATATACATTTTAAACAATGGCATATAACAAATACAGGTTTGCCGTGGAATAAGAGATATTATTAGGCAGGTATGGACGATTCCAATAGTTATTCCATGTAAACGCTCTAGATAATATAGAACTAAAATAATACCTCTTTTCACGGTTCCTTTCATTGGACAATTAACCTCAGAATGAATCTACAATTATTCGATTCAAATGCGGAACACATTGATCTTGTCACATCATCAAGTCAAGGTGAATAATAAATCCATCGATAGATGATTTACCTTGACATTATGCTACATCACGTAAACGAGTCTATATTTAAAATCTCGTAAATATCAGGAAATGTGAAATGTTTGTGAAGAGGCTACCCAGAAAATGAGCCAATGAGACAAGTTAGGCATGAAATCATTCATCGTGTTCCATTTCAATGTGGTTTAGACTGGCGTGGGGTATCCGAGCAAGTCATTTCCATGTTTTCGTTTTGCTGATTTTTAGGTAAGTGACCTTTGACCTCTGACCTCAATTTTGGTATGCAACACATCGTCTCCACTTGGTGTATTCACTCACAAAAAAGTGGGAACTGTGGACAGAAAACTGTCACAGATAAAGACCAGACACAAACAGTTTAATGATTTCCAGATTTCTGGAGCAGTGACCTCTGACCTTGACCTCCATTTTGGTACGTGGCACATTATCACCCTCCAGGGTAGACACTCACCAAAAATTGGAAAGAAAACTCTCCCAGATATAGATCGGACAGATGGGATGGAAACCGGCGTCACATAATATGTCTGCCATTTCAGTGGGCATATAAATAATAATAATAAATAATTTGGAAATATAATTTTCCATTCCAAATTATAGTACTCTGATAAAACAAATACATAATTCCCTGTGGGATGAATCAAAGGGAAGAACTCCCTTTAGCCCCATTTCAATATTTCAAAAATAGAAGTTTTCCGTTATTAACAGTATGTTATCCCTCTAATAATTCAATCCCTAAATAAAATTCGATCACCCCAATTTTGGGACAATATAAGTTTACAATTGGTGGTTCTAATAAACTTGATCACTCTCTAAAACATTGAAATAACAAAGACATAATGAATTATGCAAGATTTTTAACTATTTTGTCAACATGGTCAACTTGCTGTTCTAATAAATTTGATCACACCAGATTTTATGGTGGGAAATTATTAGAGAGAATATCGTAATTTCTTTCCTAGACTTCTCATGTAATACTGAGTCGAACAATGTTGATAATGATCGTGAGATTCAGCAAAATAATATTGTAAAGACTGTAGACAATTGAAACAAATACTATTATTACATACAGTTGAGGTAGAATATTTTCTGCATATCTCAGCTTTTTACAGCTACATGTAACCAACAGTTCAAAAAAGATAATGTATTAACAATGACTGGAGAAATACCATGAATATTCACACTGTTCGATCATAGATGCCGAGACAAGAATTACTCAATAACTTATACTGTTATAAAAAGCCACACAATTGTTCATTCTGAGACTATTGACCGATTAGTAGAAAAAAACGGATGACATGGATTCAGATGAAAGTTGAAGAATGACATGCAAAATATATAGGAAGAAAAAGAACTTTTCTTCATTGTTAGATTGTTCAGTTCTGTGTTACGGTACTTTGGATAGTGAGATTTATTCAACAAGGAACTTTGCTAAGTTTGGAACAGCTATTAATTCAATGAGTGAAGTGAGCTAGGCTATGATTCTAAAACAAATTACAAAGCACTTCATGAAGTCAAGAACCCCTTTCAATTCAACAGGAGTTAGGCTCGGATGTCACAACAATGCTAGCACAAACATTGCCAGTGATGGCATCCTCAATCTGCAGTTCTGAGCCACTCGAAACTACACGGGCATCAAGATGTTCCAGTTCTATCGTAACATTCTCCGAATGATGAGGGACAGAAGTCTCTTCAAAGGTTTCCACAACCTCAAAGCTCCCCTCACCAAGATGGCTTGGCACCAACACCTGCGTTGGCTCATGCCCTTCAGTGGTAACTATCTCTGCCATATGGTCCTGGTCTGTAGAGAGAGCCTGCATGGAACTTTCCGCGGCTAGAAATAGGCTGGCTATGTCGTGAGCCATCACAGCTGGGCTAGTATCCTGGTATTCTAATTGGTCCTTACTCTGGATGATGTAATGAGTCGTAACATTCCCAGATGCAACCTCCACCAGAAGTGATGCTGCAGCCTCTGTATTACTCATCTCTAAATCATGTTCAAATCCCGATGTTTCCATCTGCTCATTTTCATTGGACTCTCTCTGGTCAATTCCTATAACTGCAGTTGCAACATTATTGCTGTTATCCGACAATGCTGAGTGTTTATTCGGCGGGCCATTCTTCAGGGAATTCGGGTCACCATCTTCATTTGCCTCACAGTCACTTCCACTTTTGGGTTCACCATGTGCAGAGTATTTATGGGTAGACAGGAATTTTTTAAGAAGAAAGCCTTGATCACATGTCTCACAAATGAATGGAAAATCCTTGGAATGTGTTTTATGCATGTGCTCAATCATTTTAGCCTTATAGAAGAAACTGGAGCTACAATAGGAGCAGTAGAAGAGATCATCTGGTGACTTGTTATACTTGAATCTCTGGCGGCGAGGATCAGAATGTTTGAAATTCTTGTCTCCATGAGCAGTCCTCATGTGGTTCTCGAGCAACTTGGAACGAGAGAATCCAGCCGTACATATCTTACACGAAAATGGAAACAAATGGAAATGTGTGAGTTGGACGTGAGCCAACATGCTGCCCCTCTGACAGAAACCTTTCCCACAGTAAGAGCAATGAAACGACTCGACTTGTGGCGTATGAATTGCCCGTATGTGCCTCTGCATATTAGCTTCGAACCAGAAGCCCTTCCCACAAACCGGACAGCAAATCCTCTTCGACATATCGGCTCCATGAATGCGAACATGACGATTCAACTGTGCCCTTCTGGAAAAACCCTTACCACATGTCTCACATGAGAAAGCTTTCGAGCCAACATGAATCTCCTCGACGTGCTGTTTCAAAGTATTGGACCATTTGAATTTTGCAGGGCACAGATGACACAAGTGTTCCTTATTCTTACGGTGATGAACATATTTCACATGGTCTCTCAAACTGAGAAGACTTTTGAAGGATTTCTGGCATGTGCTGCATGTCATGGAAACCTCACCGGATAAACTACCATGGACCCTGTTCTCATGGGAATGGAGATTATATCGGCTTTTGAATTTCATATCACATACTTTACAGGTCATCACTTGGAGCTGCTGTAGTTCTTTCATGTACCCTCTTAGCTCAGCCTCGCCAGTATGAAACTTTTTGGCATGATCCGATACACCTGTAAAATCACAGAACATTTTGTCACAGTATTTACACTTGGCCACTTTGATATTGTTGCGTTGTCGACGCTTCGACTTGGGGAGGTCTCCAAATTCATTACCACCATGATCACGGTCACAGCGTGAAGTTGATATTTGCACTCCGTTAGTATCCATCGTCCTGGACTCATAACATTTATCTGAATATTTCTCAGCCTTCAATGAATTGGGAGAATCATGTTCCAAATTATCATTATCGCTGTCTTCATATACCGGACATTCGGGGCTATCATTCGGAAGATTTTGGGATGATGGATGCTCCGTAACATTACCATCTTCATCACTATCTGCATCACTGTTGCCTTTCTCTGCTGCCATCAAGTCTTTTCGTAATTTGGCACCTCTCAAACAATATCCTCCTTTTGTAGTAGTTTTGTTATCAAATGTTTGAGATACTGGTAGTACTGAGACATCTGCTTTCTTTGTTGATATACCATCATGACTATCTGTTGGAATGGATTTATTTTTTCGGGGTCGGCCACGTTTTCTTTTCTCACCTACAACGATATCAGTCAGCTGTTGATTAGTTTCTGAATCTAACGTAGGGCCCAAACCACAATTAGCTTCACCAGCTGCTGATGGAGAGTGAGGGATATGTGAATCTTCGATTGGGGTGGTTGATTGCGATACCTGATAAGCCATCACGTTCTCGCCAATGTTAGATTCTATCTGACAGGTGTGGAAACCATCACCATCAGCTATCTCTGCGGGAGTCGTAATAGTTTTACATGAAATCCTGTCATTCATTTCATCCTCATGATCACCTTCCACAACAGGATAGGCAATTTCGGATTCATTAATTCCAAAAGCTTTTGTACCAGTACTGGTTTCAGGATCATTAATGGGTACTTTGAGTTCAGCGGCCACAGATTTGTTCATCACTTTACCCCCAGCATCTCCAGCACAGGTGAGCTTTGCACTGGAAATCACACAGCAAAATTTCTTCTCAACAATTTTCATATTCAACCTGTCAATGGTAAGTTGCAACATGCCATCATGCTTCTTCTCGGCTAAAATTTGAACTTTGTTATTCACGGATTCCAAGTTTGTTTCTGGTCGCTTCTGCATGCGTCGACGTCTGCCACTCGATCGTACGGTTTCCTTCACTTGTAAAATCTCGCCCTCCCAAGCAAGAAAGCGGCTCCCACCATCTGAGTCCATTTTATGAATATCTGTCAACACACATTCCGGGAGGGAAAACTCAAATGAGTTCACTTCAGCCATATTTCGGAGATCACTCCTCTTTATCCAATTGTCATCTAAAGGATTTCTTTTCATTAAAGCAACATTTTAACAAGAAAGTCCTCAACATTTCAGCAACAAATACATTTCATGATTTCTGGCATCAAACACTCTCTATACCGCTTTCTTCTTTTTTCCCCCGAAGAGCGTTCACAGGGGAGGTAAGTCTGATTGATCCAATGTGACAACTCCATGTAGGACTAAATTTTCCCATGATTAAAAAATAAAATAAAATAAAATAAACTATTAAAATTACAGGAACGAATATCAGTAACACTGTTTGGAAATTGCCAACTTCAACGTTGAGGTAGAAACAAAAGACGACACTTTCTCTTTTGCCAAAAAAGGATAAGAAACTAATCTTCATAAAATTTAAGTCGGTTAAAAACAATCGTTAAAAAGAGCTCAAAATTGCAGCCATTGATCAGGAATTAATATCAGGATAAATACCATAGTACCACAGTGCCATGCCTCCTTGATGGTAATAGCGTTGTTTCTTGCAAAAACTTGTTCTGTTGCGGGCAAGAAACTTGTGTTGTAAACATCTAACGACTGATAATGTATTTCGTATCCGAGAGAATTTATTGGCGCTCAAATTACGAGAAAAGTGGTATTGTTGACTTGAATTCAAGCGAAACGGACGAACTTTCCCCAATGGACAGACAATACGAAGTGGTTATTCATCCGTGAAACGGTTGCCCTTAATTTGCGGACGTGATAGCGCGCAAAGGACTCTTGCGACAGCAGAGATACGATATCAGTACCATTAGGCCTAGGCATGCCAAATAAAGAAAATCCTAGCTAGAATTCAATTTATACTTAGAAAACTAGTTTATTACAGCGGTCACATATCGGTATGGGTTATTTTCACTTATTTTTTGCTTTAGACAGATAGGCTACTTATCACGGTAAAGTTTATTCTTTAAAGAAATATTCGACAGATTAACCCCGGACTAATTTGAGAATTTTCAACCATTATGCACAATCCCACGGCATGTCTGCCACTACAAATTAAGGATTTCTCAAATAATTTGAGATAATATTAAATACCGGTAACTTTGAATAACTTGAAATCCCTATCTCCTGGACATAAGATAGTTAATCAGTCTCGGATCTAGTTATTCGCTTATGAATTAATCAGATTGTTTTTTTCTAATTACCGGTACCGGTATGTTGAAACATGGATCCAGGCTCTATGATTCATCTATCAACTGGGTATCATATATAATTAGTATTCGAGCGAGGGCCGAATACCGGTAGATATTGTTCGTCAAAAGAACAGTAAAATACGAACTCTCGAATAATTTTCACAGAGAAACCCTAGAAATACAGGTATAAATTCTAACCAAGACACAACATCATTATTTAACTGGTGTATGATGAATATGGATAATTTTCGCTACTATTCCGAGAAAGGACCACTAAGCTTACATTTTTTAGTTTGGCAGCTTCAGATCGAAAATAGTCCAGGTATATCATCGCTTAAACATGCTTTGTATGTTAAAGAGAAAGCAAAGCGATCCGAGTAACGAACACCAGAACTCCTGCGGTCAGCCACGCGTCGATGCACCGCCACTGCTATCGAGGCAAAATAGTATTGTCTAAGAATTAATATGAATTATAGTGCAAACCCAGGAATGAATGATCATTTCAGCTTGTATATCAGTGCAGTGATCGCCACTGTTACAAGACATTTTCGCAAATTAAACGTTCAACTTTTATAATCTTTCATCGCTCAAATGCTTCCAGTGAGCGCCAATTTACCATCAATTTTCAAAAACATTTCCACGCTGCGAGGGGGAACACCTGTCAGATTCTCCCCCTAAGAACTTCACAACTTGTCTACGCCCTTGATCACCCAAACACTCCCATCACCGACAGCATCCCACTAAACCACGAGAGCTTCAATCCGCCCCATCTGGAGCAAATATGACCCATGCATCTATATCGTTCAAGCACACTCATGGGCATACATGTTTGCCCTTTCTCTAATACTCGTCAACTGCGCATGCGTACGATGACATGATCGGACAAAATCAACACCCCCCCCCCCCCAAAAAAAACCCACAGTCGTAAATTCAACCAATGGCCCTGAAGCCCCTCGAGTCATAAGCCCGATTGATAGAATCCACACACCTAACAATATGCTCCACAAAAGTGCCCGCAACAACCCCAAAAGTCACACAACAGACTGCACTTTCTGTAATACTCTCGACTGTGCGTAAGCACAAGGACAAAATCACCACTTCAGTTCGCCCCAACGAAAGCTTCAATATTGGTGAGTGAGTGAGTGGATATCAACTATATTTCAGTCATATCACGACGTTGGGTCCTATTCCTTTTCACACCCGGAAATCCCATGGGTGCCTCAGTTAGTCGCCTCTTACGACAAGCTGTCTGAGGAGATGAGGCCTATTCTTACCATGACCTGCGGTGTGCAAAACGACATCCCAGGTCAATCCCCGGAGGCCCCACTGCAGGGCCGACACATTTGGATTCCGAATGTCTCACCTAAACCCCCATACCCCCACAATAGGCTTTCATGACACCGGCTAAAGTCTACAACGCGTTAACCTATTCGAACCCCCACATGTTACACTTTGCTCCACAACAAAGCGCTAGTGTTTCAGACTATAGCTAGCCGTTTTTCGCACCCCCCGAGACCGAATCTAAATGCACCCTCAGAGTTGTATTCCTTGCGTACGGTCAACATTTGCAATTTTCCTGTCAGTCCTGTGAACAATGTCCTCGTCCTAGTAAAACCGTCTTTTGAATCGTCCGCTAGAGGAAAGGTACCGAGGTCCCTGCCTTACCTTGGTTTGTGGAGTGTATGGGCACCATAAGGAATCTCACCTGGATGCCCGATACTCCTCGCCACTGTTTCCTCCGAGATAGAGAAACCGCATCTGGGTACGGATTGACCTTTGTGGATTAACTTTAGACATTTACGACGTCACTTCCAGTCACATAACCGTAAGTTACCTTTGAACTAGTGCGTTTCCGGTGTTGTGTGCATGAGCCGGGTCAAGGTCACTTCCTGTCACCCGTCAAAGTCAATGATATGTGAAGGTCAATCCACATCCAGATGCCCATTTCCTACTACTGATGACGTGGTCTTGTGGACATCAATTTATATCAGTAATTATTATTTATAGCTTCTTTTCTGAGGTAAGCATGGATGGTATGTAGGCCAATGTTGCCTGTTTTCCATCAAATGCCGGTGTAAAAGTAAATAATGTCCGGCAGGATAAATGCCCGGCTCCTAACTTTAGGAAAACCTCTTAGAGCCTCTCAGGTTTCTGATTTGCAACTCCGGTAGGACATATTCCTCAAGACAAACTAAACAAGGGATTTTATTTGCTTTGACATTCTATCCTTCCACATTTGCTTTTTTGATGATCTAGGATTAAACAGGCGTTTTGCATGATTTTGCACCAAGATCTGTAAAATAGAACTCGTTAATAAGCAGGAGACGAAATTATACACAAATATTCTTTATTTCTCCCTCTGAAGACGAAGTCTTCGACACGACATTATTAAAGCTAATAACAGATACAAACAGGTACCGTACATAACAGATGTTTTAGAAACATCTATATTAAATTTCGGGATTTATTATACAAAACAGTGCATTGATACAAGATAATATTTACATGACGTAAAGTATGCACAAGTCAGAAAACAATTGCATTAGAGACCATAAAAGGTGCATATATACAGCGATAATGGCTGAACAATTAGTTTCCCACCTTTTGCCAAACATGATCGTGAGCTTGTATCACATTGTTCCTGGAGGTTACTCTATAGGATAGTCTATCAGTAATTCATAAGTTTGCCATTCAGTGAATACAGGTGAATTTTGGTGGATACCACAAGTATAATCTTAAACCTCAGAAGCATAATTTATGCGCCTTCCAACCGTCAAATCCAACACGCCTACATTTCGGTCGGTCTTCTATTCGATTATCGGACCACCAGTGATGATCTATAAATGGTTATGTTGTGTCAGATGTCAGTGTTTGGTTGATTTTTATCCTATTCAGGGGCGTCGTTAGAGGGGGTCGATGGGTGTAAACAACTCCCTCCCAGCGCCGAGCTGTATGTTATTTTTTCTATGTTGGACAACACAGTACTGGGCTCTAATAAGTAAGCATAGGGAACGACCCCCTCTCTCAATGAATTCAGGCGATGCCCATGCTATTCTGAGATGTCCGGGTGCTTTTGTTTGGAAAATGCAGCATGTGCCTATACATTAACGTCCTCTTCTCCCGACGTCATGCAAAAAGACAGGATTCGGCCTCAACGAGGTGCGGATGACGTAACAAAATCGAAATATTAATAGATTTGCATCGGTTCATGCAGATGCCGACTAGAGTAGCAAGTGAATTTCTAACCGAATTTGATCATCATACTCTCTGGGGGGTGTCCTACACAGTTCCATTAAATACCATCAGACATGTACATGTAATTGTTTCCCCCAAATTGTACACCCAGTTGGTCTACTTATCAGACTACCTACAGTAGATTTAAATAAATTATTTACATATAATATATGGCTGGTGTACACCTTTGTGCAAAGACCGTAGACGAATAAATATGGGACTGTGGTAACAGAACACACCAATCATTATGTTTTGAACATGATCGTAAATAAAACTGAAGATACATATATTCCAGATACTGAACACATTAGGACAACTTACACAGTAAGTAAACACACAAACATTATACAAATGTTGGTTTATCTACAGTAGACAATTTGTTTCTATTTCAGCTGCACACTCCAGAGCCTGTACTTTGTATTATAGAACAGTGGTTCCATCAACCAGGAATGTTTATATAGCTCATCAGCAGTTGCATAATTCAGATTTATGAATGCTATTTACAAAAATTTTCTTCAAAGTCATAGACTGATCATCTTCATACCCATGTCGACTTCTCCGTTCGTAATTCGAAGTGTGAATGGAGAAGTCGGTTTGGGTGTGAAGATGTGGTCTGATATGTAAAGTGATTTGAATTTACAACAGATATATCCGTATTGAAATGTTTGTATTCACTGTAACATGGATGTGTTTTATTGGTTACCATTGAAGGAACATGGACTTTAACATTCAGAGGACTGCAATTCCATGACTTTTCCATCACATATTCAGATTATCCATGCCATTTTTTATGGAAGAGGGCTTACTGATTCGACCCCTGTTTCAGAGCAAGGATTTAACAAGATGTGAAGAAAAAATACTAAATAGAACGAAATAAACGACAAATCTGTTCATCTAACCAGTGATGCCAGAAATTATAAAATGTATGGACCATGGAAGTTGAACTCCAAAGTTTTCCACGACCCCCAACAAAATTCCATGAGCAGACACAAATGGGAATATGGGACCGTAAGAACCGTGCATGCAGAACTTGATCAAAGAATTCCTGCAGAGAATTTTCTCTGAGCTCCAAGATTTGACAGAAAAAGTTGAGCAGATGATCCAGGTCTAAAAGTAGTATTGTAATAAACAAGGATAATCTGATTTATATTTGGGCGAATTAAACAGTGAGCAGTTATGGCCACTAGATTTGTTGTAGTTGATGTACATTAGTCATTTTCATTAGGGTATTCATTTTTCATTACCTCATAGACCATGGTCCAAAACCTGTCCACTAATAGGAAATAGAATCACATAATACACAGTTGGCAATAGCTCAGTTGCAATTTATTTAGAGAACATAGAAGAGCCTGTCAGTTCAGTGACCCATGACTGGGTTGTATGATTTGAATTTGAGCTGTTTTTCAAACTGGTGATAGCTGGCTATATTTTCATGTAATATTCGCCAAATTATACATTATTCTGAATAACAATGCACCAACACGGACACTTTCTTTGAATTCCGGGAAAATATAGTAGATACTATGTATACTAAATTATTTCAGTTATCACCAGTTCAAAATAATCTCCTTGGTTAACAGATAGGGCAAAGTGAAATTATACAACCCAGTAAACAATCAGCTGAATTCATGAGTCATTGAACAGAAAGGTTCTTCTTTGTTCTCTCAATAATGTGCAACTGAGCCATTACAGTAAGCATGTTACCAACAAAAAATTTGCTGCCTTTTGATAGTACATAATCATGATGAGAATGACTGATACGCTTAATTTGACATAATATAATTGTAAATAATTCTGAATGACAGAAGACTATTAGTATTGTGACAGATGAATTTTATACAATTTTATATACAAGTAAACAAAGATAAATTTGGGAATTGTTTCAACTCCCAACTATGGTTAAAACTTAATTGCCTTCATGAATGCAGTGAACTCTCCTTATAACGACATTTGTTACAGCAGGAACTTCATTATAATGACAAAGTGTACAGAAATAAATGTATATAAATACCCCTATTCTCTGTTTGTTAAACAGCAAATTCACTATCATTACAAATTTAATTGGGACAAATGTGGTTGTGATCATCTGAAGAGAGTTCACTGTATTTGTATAGCAACGATTAATTTTCTGTATTTTGCAAGAGTTTCTTCATTATGTGTATATTTTAGATGGGCCGAAAGTGATCCAGTTTAATGTGAACTTTTCCCCTTTATTGTTGTGTTTTATGCTCGCATGCTCTGTATTGAAAATGTACACAAGTCCAGGAACTAATCGCATTACACAAGCATTGTAATTATATTCAGGCATACTCACATCCCTAACCCTTAATTACTGAACTCCTAATTACTTAACCCCTACTTACTTAACCCCCAATTACTTGCTTATACAAGACATACTTTATGCATTTCCATCATGCTTTATGAACAATTCTAACATGCTCCACCTTACAGCCATGTACTGATTGGTCCAGACCTCAAAACATATACAGAGATTATGTCACGACAATTTTCATTTGTTTGTTGTGATATCTTTTATTCACGTGTCGAACTGATGATGTCTCATTCTTGTGATGCTATACTTCAAAGCTGAGCAAAGATTGGTTCATTCACTGCGCAGTGGGTGAAGTTCACACAGCTGCATCTCGTGAACGGACAGCATGCGCGAGCAGGGTCTGCAAACCACTCATGAAATTCTCCGATCAACACAGGATAAGTTTGCAGAAAATTTGCCATTCCGCTTATGAAATGAAGAAATATTGTGCATCTTAGAATGTGTACGCCATTCGTTCTTTTGATTGACGGTCTAAAACTAATATTCACTATGGCGGTCATTAACTCCTAATTCGAATCACCCTGACTTCATGTTAGATTTTCTGGGTTAATAGGTTGAAGGTACATGTACCTGGCGAAAAGCAGTGGACAAAAAACTTCATACCTTCACCAGTATATTAACCACTGCCACAGTTTGATCATCTGCCTTGTGTTGGAATGCATAGATGACCTTACCATTCTGACAGTGAAATGATGCATGGAAAGACCATGCCCTCCACATACGTATCGCTAAATGTGATTGGTCCTGGTTCAGAGGTCGTAGTTCACTGTGTAGCACTATTCGCGGTATCATAGTTAAGAGGGTGGGGCTTGAGGGCCAGATAGTTTTAATCTTGTGTGATATATCTTCCAGATACCTTGTCTATTGGTTACAGAGTGTAATACAACGAAGGCATGTAGCCTAATTAGGGGGCATTCAAGTATTACCTACGCAGCGGGTGAGTGGGGGGCGGTGGGGTCTAAAAATCAGAATTTTTTCCTATGTACGCTGGGTTAAATTTTTGGCGTATGTAATACTTGAATGGTCCCTTACAGTATGCTTTGTAAGGTTGGTCATAAGCAGTTGGGGACTGTCAGATGTTTCCACTCTAACAATGAGAAAATGGCTAGGAGTTTGTTTCATAATGTACCCCAAAATCAGCCAATCAAAGTCTTTACTGTATCCATAAACACAAGTCATGGAATATGTCAATACCATATAAGGCCTTTATAAGAGTGTCTACATCTTCACATTCATCCCTCTTACTATACATGAACCATTTATATTATCACCCTTATTGCTGCATATGTACATAATATACATCAGTTGCTATGACAACCACTATATACATATATCACAATTTTAATCTTTTAATGTCTTCACTTCTAAAGTCCATCCTGTAAAACAGAAAAAAAGAAAGAAATTCAATTCATATCTATAGAAATGACATCAGATAATATCAAAATTACACTGCCTTAGAGACCATTTAAATTATATATTCTATAGAACAATTAAAGTGAGTTTTCAAGGGACAGCCAGAGTCAGTTTCCTCATTTAATAGCATTAAATTTGGGGTTGGTTTGACCAAGTTAGACTGCAAATTAGTGTAAATGAATAAATCAAACTGATTTCTTGAGCTACAATTTAATTATTGTCAATTCCATAGCATTCAAATCCCCAGTTTATATAGCATGTCACAGATTTATCTTACAACCTAAAATGGAAACAAAATATATTTTAATCGTTATCAATTTGATACTAAGATTTTTCTCAGAAATGAGCTTACCTTAACGAGAGAATCTGTCTGACCTCTGTAGGGGTCAATCTCCAGGTGAGTGGTCCTGAGTTTGGTCCCCAATAATCTACGATCTCTGTCACCTGGATAAGGGATGAATAACAATTCTGATTCATACCATAATAGTAGATGAACACAGGTCCATGTCTCCACATTTCTATAATATATGCAGTAACAAACCAATTCCACCCCATCTCTTAATGGAAAGTTTCAAGAGTTCTGGAGATGTATTAATACATTTTTTTACTTTAAATATTAAACCTTCAAAATGGAAGACAAGTAAATTTCTTCCCACCAGACAAGCATGAGTTTATCTTATTTCTTTAGATATTTTTTCCTGTTGATACGTTACTTCCCCAATGATGTGTTTTCAATAACTCACCCGTTCCATATTGAGTATTGTGGCCATCTGCGTGAGTCGAGCGAATTTGTCACGAATGGTCCATGTAGTTACGGAGGTAAGGTATGCAACCAGAGAACGTAACTCCTTATCGAACTGTAAACCTCCAAGCTGGAAGGAAAAAGTTTTTTATAATTCTTGTAATGTTAATGACCTCACAAGTATCAATGCAGCATCAGAGACTGGCTAGTGACATAACCTCCCACATTTGACTGATCGATACTCAGACCTCTTTGATAGCTGAACTGAGTTCAGAGCTTGCATGCCAATAACCAATTCAACCAATCAGCCGGGACTGTGACCTAACATCTCAATCAAATCAGCTATGCTGTTTGAGGAGCGGACAGGGAGCCTACAGGCACATGATCTTTACAGGCGAAAGATGGCAACTGGAAAGAAGTTGATACCTGTCCGGCTGCCATTGGCGGACTCTGGAAGAGGCGAATATGCCGTTACTGCCCATTGAACTCATCTTAGCCCAAAGAACCCTTATACCAGCCCAAAGGTGCCCAGACACATCTCTCGAGATTTGATTTGACGGGGTTCATGCAGATGAACCTCCACAGATAATAGAACCATCCATTCAAATTATAGAAAATTCTTCAATAATTCAATCACTCTATTAACATTCAATCATGTTTCTGTAACTAATTTGATCAGAATGATATTTTCTGGGTCGGAAAATCTTGTTTTTGGCATTGGACATTTTAAACCAGTGGAGTTGACCATGAAATTCAATTGGCATCGCTAGCAGGGATTATTGGGTGTGAATGACTGCCTGTCAGAACCCAAACCATGTTAGTGTACCATGTTGGATAACAGAGTAATAGTCTCATAATGAGGATTGGCAATTACCCCCTATCAAGAAATCCTGGCAATGCCCAAGACATCAATACAATAGACACAACTTTTCTCTCATCACCACTCACAATACAAGACGTGGGCATTTCTGAGATTGAATGTGTAGCTTTCTGATTTTATGATAAGTAGATACAAAAATGAGAATTCAAGATAGGTATTTTTGGGTACACATCCAGAAGACTTACCCTATTGAAAATTGACTTGATCACAGACTTTTCTAATTGTGTAGTAATTTCATTGGTCACCTGACTTACAAAGGTGTCATAATTTGATGTCGTAAGTGTTGCCTGCAAGTCAAAATAAATATAGGTTTATTAATATTATAAATATTGGCATTAAAACATCAAATTGAGCAGGGAAAAATGTTCATAACCATGAATATCCTAAAAGTCAACAGGATAACTTTGGAGATCACCGAAATAATTAAGGTGTTTATCACCTCAAACAACATTGGTGACATCATTACGCGAGAGTTATTGCCCCTGCATGACTCTCCCAGCAACTTAATTTCCCATTGCTGAATCGACGTTATCAGGGGAGATAAAGACGTTGCATAACTTCAAAAATTATGGAGATAGGGACACTCAAAAGATTTTATAGGAAAAAGTAGATCGAAGACCTCCACTTTTTGATTGATAAATAAAAAGATTGCATGGTGGGGAAACAGTGTTTAAAATATCAGCATAGGTCACCAGACAATTTTTACTTTGAAGATAATTTCATAATCTGAAAATGTTATTTCTGATGTCATACAGTTGAAATGTGGAATTTATATGAAAATTATGCATTTATATTCAACTTTCTGGTGTTTCTAAGATCCAGTCAAGTTCCTTGACATAAACAAATACAGGTATCATCAATGAGCATGTATCAGTATGCTTTGACTTCTTTGCCTTGTACAGAATCATTTCTCATGATTTTGACAAAAAATGGCAGACAGTGATAATCGCGGGTATGTACAGAAATATCCAGATAAAAAACCATCCATTTTTAAAATGTTTTTCTTCTGATCAAAATCCCTGCTACCCACAGTGGCCGAACAATTTAGGTTTGGTCCCCGGGCAAAGTTTTCAAGCGGGAACCACCTTAAGGTATTCTCCCATCACAAAAACTTTCAAATATCGGCAAAGTACATTAACTTGATATCAATTGAGTAGGGATATCAAAATTAAAACAACTTCCAAAAGTTAATTGTACAAACATATGTTAGGGTTTGACAAAAGTCACTTGAGGAAGTCATGTCCTCTAAGGTTATACAAACCATACACACATTTACTCGCCTTGAATGTGCCTAAAATTGTGTCTAAGCTAACAATAAATGCTTGGGCCCAAGGATCATTGGCTTCATAGTTTGAGAACTCATCCTGCAAATACAACAAATAGAATTAAAATGGAGGACAGAAGAATCAGAGATTGACTGGACGAATGATCTATAACATATATTGAAGTCGATGGTAAAGGGGCATTACCCTGCAAGATACTCCGCATCTTCAATGTAAATCCATCAAATAATAACCCAGATATGAACTGGCAAGCATATATTGTTGAAGATGAAGGGCCATTACTCTATGAAAATTATTGAAATAGGTCAAACGAGCACATCTGTAAAATACTGAGCATCTCTAATACATCTAATAAAGTTCAAACTTCTTTGGCAATTAAATGTTCTACCAGATACCCTTGCACACTTTAGCATGAAAACATACAGCGAAGCTGTGTGGACAGCAAGTTGACATTTTATTACTAAGAAAAATGACATGAAAGTGGATTTTCAACACAATGATAAAGATGTGGTGAAAAATGTATTTAAGTCATAACTTCTGACACATGACATCAGTCGGATTACGACATAGTGACAGACAGACAAATGGATTGCTATATCCCCCCAATCTAATTTAGAGAAAGGCATCAATATATTTTTAGTTATTTCATTGTAGTCCTACTGTGCGAATCCAACGCAGTATTGGTAACTTGAAAGCCAATTCAGTTCATTTCTATATTACCATTATTAAACTGCCTCATTTACGTTTTCATTTCTTTTCTATGTTCGTTAACATGTTCATGGCATGTTGTAGTAATGCCTGGTATCCAATCGGAAATGGTTAACTCATCCTATGTCTCACCTCAGATATGTTATGATTGGTTGAGAGGAATGTATCCACCATGGGTTTGATACGAGGTTTTATTGCACTGCTGTGTAGTTGTGAGAAGCCAAACTCCACGGCTTCTTTAAACCGAGATGAAACTGCAGCCAGGTCTGACAAACAGCTCTGTAATGATAAGAAAACGTGTCTTCATTCCAGCCTTTACGGGTACAAAATATGGCCCTGAGCAAACTTTTCTAAAATATTTACTTGTTGAATATTTAACCTGGCAAGAAATACCCAGGGTATAATTCAGATACATGAATATAAACATGAATCTTTTTTTTCCCCTACCACTAAGCTTGAAGTTACACACCTAAGTTCCCAGATGGTGAAAACATTGTGTCCAGAGTAGTATAGTATCATACCAGTGACTACCCGGTACATCTTCACTGTAACTGTAGCATGACGGTACCAAAGAGCCGACCGAAAATAGTTGTGAGCCACCGTTATGTTGAAGAAATAGTCACCACTATGGTACCATATTGCCCTGTACACAATTTTTCACCAGCGGGGAAATTAAGTGTATAATAAGGTAGGACATTATTCTGATTGGGGTGTGATCTTTTGGCTTTGTAAGAATAATGTCTGATTTTATTAAATTTACAATGCAAGTTAATAGCTTTTAGTTGTCGTCTTCTGCAGTTAATTGATAACTAATTTACAATTACCAAATTATCAGTGATACTGCACCGTCGCTAAAATTAAATCTTCATGCAACTACAGTGTATCATCTCTGGCTTTTCTGTGTGGACCGTACCTGTAACTTGGCTCTACTTTGTTCATTTGTTTGACCATACAATTTGCCTACTTCTTCCTGTGTGATATAAATGAAATAAAATATATGTACATGGTTTTGTTGAAATAATTTTCAAGCTGACACATCAAAAATGAAAAGAAGTAAATCAGTTAATTTGTCTCATGCATATAATGATTTAATCATTTCGTTAAACATTAAATTTGCCCTTTGTCTGAGGATACACATCAATATTTCATCCACCAGCTCAAACAGCTGAATTGATTGTTCAAATGGTTTTTGGCCTTATAAACATACTCTAAAGAAACAAATGGAAGTTAACAACAGAATGTTAACTGAAAATGAACATCGTCCATTAACTATATGTGACACTGACAAAACTTTTGTTGCGTAGATGTATTAATCTTGAAAGTTATCCATTTGGTAGGATTTGAAATCTTACCTCTAAGCTTAGCTTGAGTTTCTGTAGATAATCACAACTTGTTTCTGCATTGTTCAGGGTCACCTGTCAAAATAAGAACACGGCGGAATTTTATGAAACAACAATGCAGCATGGGACATTTTTCCAGTTTGGAAGCTTCTGATTGGTCAATTCAAATTTTCAAAAAGAAATCCTGGATTTTCATTGGCCAGTGGAGAAAACTGGAAGAATATCTAGCCAATCATAGAGTTTCTATAAAAGTTCACTATACCTGTCCATAGGCTGGTTTCATTATGGCATCATATGATTTCCATTATGTTCCCGATTTAATAGTTGTCTGCTAATATTAAATAGATATAGGATTAGGATCCCTCTATCGTGTGGTTGGCAGTTTGTCCTTGAGATATTGATATCTGCCACAACAGAACCATTTATGCATACTCATATAGATGCTCCAAAGTGAAATATGTCCGATGAAAAGGTGGGTCAGTTATATTCAATGGTCAGGTAGGGATGGATGGTCCTTAGGCTAGTAAATATGCTTTTGGTGCTTCCAAAAATTCACACTAATTCAATTTCAGCAAAACGACAAGCTTACAAATGCCTTGGAGATGATCCCAAGAATATTTTCCATATTTCTCACATCTACATGTACATGTACCTGCTCCTGGAAAGGGTTGAAATGGCTCCATTTATCAGTTTTACCATGCCATGAAAAGCAAAGTATGGTGACCCCCATATATATTTCATATTTCGCAAGAATTATATAAATTCTGTTTCATATGGCAATTTAAAGAATATTTTACTTTGGGAAATAAGCCTAATGAGATTTAAACATAAAAACAGGATTTTTTTTCCAATAATACAATCTTACAGAATCCATACACAAATTTTGCAAATGTCCCATATTTCTATTTCACGATTTGTCTTAGTTCAGCCTAACAAATTATTACTGAAAGTAGCACAGTTGCACTGTTAAAAACAAACGTGATCTACTCCCTTAACCACAGTTTCTACATTGAAATGTTGTGACCTTCATAGGCAACGTATCATAACAGAGAGAGATGCCCACACATGTTTAAATTTAACTAAATGATCTTGAATTTAGGACCAGTAGAAATACAGAAATATGAAAACGTATGAGACAGAATCACCCAGAAGTAAGAACATACCAAGAAGGTAGCTTTGGCTTTCTCAGTGTCAGAGCTCTGTAGTTTGCCCTGTTGTATACTGGACTGGACGAGGTTATAGGCCTGAGTGAGATCAAAACCAGACGGGAAGCCAGACCTGAGCTGAGAGAATAACACCTCCCTGAAATCCTGCTCCAGGGTGGAACAAGCATGGTTTAACATGGCACAGACTCCATCCACACTTGAACTGGACATGGCTCGCCTGTACAACAGAAATGGGTAAATCTATGAAGGAGTAATGGATCCAGTTTTGTTACAGAGTAACTTCATTATTTCTGGTAGTGGGGTCCAGATTTCATTTCATCAGTACGTAGCAAGGCTGGTTTTTTCCCCCATTAACTAGAATGCAGTATGTTTGACGGTCATATCAACAACTGCAGTGTTCAGTGCCATAGCGAGACATATTTTAAGCTACATATAGGCTACATTGTATCCCTATTTAAGAACTTAATACATGAAATACATAAAACAATTTCAACTGTAAATTATACAGCATGATGCAGGAGCCGTGGAGCACATTTGAAAGTGGCGGGGGTGGGGGGAGAGGGCTGAACTCTATACTGGCCATGTTAAATGTTGGACTGGGGCTATCTAAGATAGGATTTATAACATTGCGGTCCCAAAAAGTGGGGAGGGGGTTAGGCTCAGCCCCCCTTCCCCCCACTGTGAAGAACATATAACACACAATAGTTTGTAGATAAAGAGGGATTCTATGCATTTCTGAACATTCACCAGTTAGGACTCATACCAACTTTTACAGTGTGCCTTAATTCCACCATGCAGTATTTGTTCTCAGATTCTTGAAAGTACATTGAAATTATAATAACTGATGATTATTGATGATATTTGCATGAAGTATAGAACTAACCTGACACATTTCTTGACAATGAAGAATGTATCATCTACCATACTTGAAGTCAACTGCCCTTCATCTATACTATCCATACTAACAGCCTGAAAGAAAGTGCAAAGTTTAAAGGAAAAGACAACTCTTGGTGAAAGTATATTGCAAATGAAAGAACAATTCCAAGTGTCTGAAACATTTTAATTTCTAATTTCTTTTCTCAGCGCAGTGAACAAATCAAACATTTGGAAATAAGACTAAGTTAATTGAATCCAGGCCGCTGCCATTAAAATTTTGTAACCAATGAAATTCGCGAAATATTCACAACACGAATCATCATCACATCACCAGGTTAGAGCAGCTGCAGGTGTGAGTATGGCAGTATATGACTGATTCAGATGCTGGTAGTTTGTTTGGGAGTTGAAACCTAGCATTTGACAGATTTTATCTGGTTGAAGTTTCCGTGCACGGCAAAGGTTTTAACAGACTGAAGCTGTTAATCTGTTCAGTGATTGGCTTCCAATAGGTGACATTGCAAACACGGCGAGTGAAACAACGATTTCATTTCATCTGTTATTCATTGAAAGCTGTATTTGGCTCGGGCATTTGAGTGCATTTTCCAAGCAATTTTTCTGTCACAATTACCTTTTATATAATAGTATTCTTATTCCTCCAACTGTCCTTGGGATAATGTTAATAAAGCACTGTCAATTTACATTAACAAGATACTGCAGCGAATGATCAGCTGCTTTTTCCCCCATAGAAGATACAACATGAAAAAATAACTTGTATTTTTGAATCTTCCATTTGCACTATAAGGTCCACTCTCGCATAAAGAACAAGAGCTTGCAACAAATATATGCCTGCACAGTGACCAGATTTGATATTTGCGATCCGACATTTAAATTTTGGTATGGATTTACAAAAATATGCATACACTTTTGGTGCACAATGATAGCATCTTGTTTGAGACTTTGGTGAACCTGGTCTTCAAATATTTGACCTCAATATCTACATTTTTTTTTCCTCTCTTTTACTTCCAAGTATGGTGTATCAGTATAGGCTACACAAAGTTTGGTCACAATCCATATCCTGTGTTTGACATGTACCTGAAACTCATATTCTGCAGTCCTATTTTGGAGTTTATAGCCCAGACAAGAATATTTTCAACTATGGGTCCCATGGGTAAGGTATAACCAAAGTTTCATACCAATGGGATTATGCATAACCAAGAACTGAAGATAATGCACAAACGGCAACAGATGAATGGAAAGACAGACAGTGAAACCAATAGGCTTCAAAGACACTCCAAGGCTTTAAATACTTTTTTTTTTTTTCGCTGGACTCACTTTGAGCACCATTTCTCTCATGAAGTATTCCTCCATCATAATATAGTTCCCTATCTGTTCCTGCATCAGTCGACTCAGTTCACTATTGGCAAAGAATTTTTCAATCTCATCCTCCTTGTCTGCTAAGAAATATAGAAACATTTCATGTAAAGTTGAATAATGTTGAATAATGTTGAAAGTTCTACCAAATGATCTCCCACACCGAAGCTAAAATTGTTATATTTGACTTTTAATTGTGGTTTACTGTTGTTGGGAATAGTGAAATTTAAAAAACGCTAAGATCCCCCAACACCACGCCTGTTTGGACATGGCAAAGGCTGTGACCTGCTGACCTATGATGTCAGAGTGTGATTTTGATCGATCGTAGTGAGCAATCACAGTGAATGTTCTAGCCAACATTTTCATTGTAACGCCAACAATGTCACAAAGCTAAAATGTAATGCCTTTGGTGTCGTCATACCCAAGAGTTACGCAAATTACATCACAACAGCATGTCTGGCACAACCAACCAGTCCTAATCAGACTCTAATGTCACAAGTCAGAGGTTATGGTTTCAATATGTTTTACACCACTGTGTTCTTAGAAAAAAATATGAACTTGTTCTTTACACAGCTTCTCTGTATGTTTAAGGGTTCACAACCGACATAGAGGTATTTATTGTGTAATAATTTACCGCTGGGACGTCTTTCATCCCTCGTCAAAACCCCTCGATTGCGCAGCAATCTCGGGGTTTTGACTCGGGATGAAAGATGTCCCAGCGGTAAATTATTACACAACAAATGCTGATACGAAGGTTTTGAATCCAATTCTAACCAGGAGATATATTTGAATGTAGAAATAATCAACAAATGCGCAAAGCTGATTCTCTCTGAGCGTGGCTGGTACATTTTACCCCCGCCGCAAATACAAGCAGTGTTGCCTGGCTTGCCATAAAAATATATCGTGCAAAACAACTCAGTGATTCTTTCAGTGCAGAGAAATAAAATATTTTATTGATTTTTTATACATATTTCTTGCCCAAGATTAACCACAGAAATATGAGAACTAATGAGCTGGAGGTGGTATTCCCCAGCGTGTATACAAGTTGACCTACATGTCACGTGCTTGCCATGGATACAGTACCGGGACAGTGACATTTCCAACACGAGCAGGCTCGCGTTTGTCTGCATTTGTGGGCGAAGGGCTAAGAAGAACGAAGTTATATTATATATTTTTTCTCATACAGACAAGCGGGCAGTTTAGGGCTGGAAATGGAATGGTTCAGATATTGAGTGCCTTTGCGCTCATTCAGTGTATCACGGAAAGAATGTTACTGTGTTATTGCGGGGGGAGGTAAATGCACTCTCCCTCAACCGTGATGAGCTGTTTCACGAGGCAGTATTTTGTATTCTTGCAAAACCTGTTGCTATGTGAAAGTTTACCCTATTTACAACACGACACGCATAACACAGAAGGTTAGAATTTCAAACAAAGTATGCAGGAGAACCTTTAATAAAAGTTACAATATAACCAAACCTAATAATCATGGTCGTGTGGACACAGATTTTGAAATCAATCTCCGCTAATGAAGATGTTATGATCACGTATTATGTAGCTGACAAAATGCTTGTACAAACTTTGTGCGATGAAGAATGAGATTTCAAATTTATGGATCAAGTATGGAGAAGAGGATCCTGGAGAAAATATCTTTCAGCACCACTGGTATATCTGGATGAAGTCTCACACTTCACATCAATCATAGTGAAATTTAGATCAAGAAAGTTTTAACAGATGTTTTGTAAGAATATTATCCATAATCATAACATCTGACTTTATTGAAATAGTTTTCAACTGTGACAATGCAATTACATCACACAATGTGTTTGATAAAATGAATTAGTAACAAATTTATTATTGGAAAAGAAAGGCTCTATGTCCATTTTCCAAACTAGGGCAGAAAATCCCCTTTTCTGCAGAAAGTGGACCTGGTTACCTCTGACATTTGACAATATGATACCTTTATGTGGAACTGTTTCTTGATCACTTGCTTCAACATCAACCTGAAATTAGAAAAATTTATTGTAACTGATCAAGCATATAGCAGGTGGTTTAGAGTGTTTTTGAAAACAGTGGAACTGTCCATACTGAAGAATGACCAAAATGAGTTGGTCTTTCACTACATGTATAGTGCCACAGAAAAAAAATTCTGTACAAAACCATTGTGTGACATTTTTATTATTCACATAGGGAATATAAAGAAATTATAATTTAACATGATGGCATAGCTAAGGACAAGAGAATCAAAGTGAGTGCAGGTAGTGTTTGCGGTGAAAAATGACACGTGTATCAAGAAAGAGACTGATTCTTGTGAATAGTCAGTAGTGAATTTATTGCTTGGATGAGCATTAAATATGTAATCAATGAATTCAAGAAGGTCATGTTCACTGTGTGGGAAGACCATAAGGATGTCGTCGATGAATCTAAGGTAGCCTAGGGGCTGATGAGGTGCTTCTGGGAGGATTTTGTTTTCAAATTTCCCCATGAAGATGTTGGCAGTTGAAGGGGTGACTTTGGTCCTCATGGCGGTGCCCCCGACCTGGTCGTCTCCATTAAAGTGGAAATTGTTGCTGTGTAAAACAATTTTCAGAAGCTAAAGAAGACTCACAATGCTGATTTTGTGGCCTTCATGGTTCAATTTAGCTTGCCCTCATGGAAATCTATAAATGAAAAAATCCTTTTTCACAGACTTGTTGAGTGAAGTTAAAAAAAATAGCATATACAAAATATTTGTCAACTCACCAAAGATCTTCTCTTCATAAAGCGTAGGTAGAGTTCTGTTCTGGCGGACAGTAAGACCACCTCTGATAATAACACATCTAGTTCTTTGGGATCTAACCTATGGAATCAGACAAAAATACAAAAAACACAGATGATTTTCAAATGACAGACATTTCACATAATTACACTGGCACCTCATAATAGCATCTAAAACTGGATAAACTGAATGGAGAGATTATGGACTTAATACATATTTGGTTATGAACAAAAAGATAAGAAACATACAAAGAAATGTATGAAAAAGATATGTTGATTTTCATTGAAAACATCCTTGAAAAGGAAACATATGATACAGGTACTCACTTTTCCGAGGCTGCTTGTTTATGAAACATCATACTTTGTTGGACTTGTTGTGCCTACAAAACATGATCGAATAATATATATGGAGTGGAGTCGTGTAGTGTCTATGTCATCTGATTCATTAAAGTGAGGCAACTGTTTGGGTGTTTGGCCCAAAAAGAAAGTTTTGCAATCTGTTCGCCTTTGATGTTATGCTGGTGGTTCTGCCACCGCAGTATAGTGTGCAAAACACCATTCCTGATCTATTAGTATTATACAATTAGTTATGAACTGTGTTGTAATTAATAGAAGGCTGTTTCAGGAAAACAGTGTATTCTCCTAGATGATGTACACCAGAGTATATTATATAGTGAGCTATGATTTGGAAAGACAATGTCACATTGCCTGACAAACTCATGCCCGTAGATATGTTTGAAATAGACACTTATCTTAAAATTAAAATTTCCCACCCTAAAATCTGGGGGTGGTCAGATTTAATAAAACAGGAAGTTGACAAAAGGGTTCAAAATCATGCGAAATACTCTATTACTTCTTTGCTATTTCAATGATTATAGAGAGTGATACAATTTATTAGAACTGATTGAATAGTGTCCCCAAATTGGGGGTGATTGAATTTAGATAAGGGGATTGAATTATTAGAGGGATCACCATATGTAAGCATATGAGAAGCCGTCAATTGTTTAAAGAGGAACTCAACTGGAAAATTAAAACTTCTGGAGGATAGATATATTGTTTCCATATTCTTTCTGAAAATCTTTATATTTCATCAAACTATTCCAACTGGCTGATGAGATATTGCACTTCAAAGAATTCTGAGTCTGGTACAAATGTGGTATGAAAATGAGCTTTTATGATGTCACACAGTGAACTAGAGATAATTAGATACACAAACAGTGGTATATTTTCATATAGGATTCTGATTCTTTTACACTTCATTAACATTGTGTTAATAGGTTATTAGATATCACTTTGGTCACTTGGTTACCAATAGTTTCAGAGACATGGTTACCATAGGAACCGGTAACGGATCGCTTTATCTCGGGAACTTTAATGGTTAAAGTGACTTTTTTAATGAATACGAATAGCATAGACCGTTGTTACTGATTATTCAGTAGTTAACATTTCATAACCTGCAAAAATTTCGAAATAATGCCCTTATTAACTGGTTGTAATGGTAACCATATTTCTAAAAATAATTGCTATAAATACTCCATATTATAAATTCCAAAGAGATTAGACATCTAGATCTGTAAATATACCAGCATAAAGTTTAATAGTTCATTATCATGAGTTCATTTAGTGACATCACAGAATCTCATTTGCATAAATTCCATGAATATCAGATTCATGCTTCAAAGTCCAATATCTCAGCAACTGTCTGGGGTATTTACATGCGGTAAACATCATCTTACTCAGAATTGTGAGAACTTTCTTCTCTTAAAAGTGACCCGGCGCCAATAATATGACCAATCGCTGAAGCTTTGTATTTACTGGTTCACTGTCCATAATAAATATGCAACAGAAAGCGTCACAGTCCACACAATATAGCTCCATGAATAGGGCCCTGCAACTCTCCGCATATGAATATAATTTTTTACCAAATAGCAGTACTTTGGACAATACCTTTGCATCAAAATCTCTCTTTCTTTTGAAGTGTTCTATTATTTTTCTGGCCTGTCTGTCGCACGATCGCTGTATCCATTTTAACAACGTGAACAGCCTACCAGGGCCTACAATCACAAAACGGTGAAGACTGGGTCATGAGAATGATAAAAAAACATGGGTTGATATTTCTACTCTTCCGTATTGCTTCCAAGGAGAGCAGTTAACTAGACCTGCAGATATGTAGATTATTTTCTAATCTTGTAAGCTGATCAGCATTATGTAGTTTGTTTATATAGAACAAATGTATTTGTATTATCTACTTCAAATTGTATATTGGTCAAATTCTAGAAACATTTCTGTTAATTTTATCAGCCCATACATGTATATTATTGTCCATGATCAGAACTATGTACTAAATTAGATTCTTATATTTCTTTCTGATGTATGCTACATGCAGTTCAATTATATACAACAAATTCTCACCATAGAATGTTTCTATAAGAGGTTGTTGCACATCAACTGCCTTCGCTATTGATTCAAACAGGAGAGTGAGTGTGTCAGCATAGAGTACATTAGCACGTTTGTCATCAGAGTCCGGCATTAATGCAAGTTTGAGGTCATTCTCAGCTTTCCCGGACAGCTGGAATAAAGGGAGTAAGAGAATTGGGTACAAGATAAACAAAATAATAATGAACAGGTTGAACTTAACTTAACAGCTGAAATTTAACAAGCGTTCTGAGAACCCCAACATCTCGCCTTGCGCGGTCATCCGCCTAAGGTGCAGCAGTATTGAAAGCATACATGTAGAGCAAACAATAAGGTCTGGAATAGGTGATGTGGTACAGACAATAATGTCTGAAATAGATTATCTGGTACAGACAATAACATCAGTCCCATGTGGGATTACTGGCATATAAGTTAATCCCATGTAGGATGGATAGGTCAGTCCCGTGTGTTATTACTGATGGATAGACCAGTCCCCTGTGGGATTACTGCTGGATAGTCCAGTCCCAAGTGGGATTACTGCTGGATAGGCCAGTCCTGTCTGGGATTACTGCTGGATAGAGGAGTCTTGTATGGGATTAATGCTGGATAGGACAGTCCCGTGTGGGATTACTGCTGCATAGGCAGTCCAGTGTGGGATTACTGCTGCATACGGCAATCCTGTGTGGGATTACGGCTGGGGAGGCCAGTCCCATGTGGAATTACTGCTGGATAAGCTAAACCTGTGTGAGATTACAGCGGGATAGGTTAGTCCCATGTAGGATTATGGCTGGATAGGTCAGTGCCATGTGGGATTACTGCTGCATATTGCAGTCCAGTGTCATATTACTTCTGGATAGGTCAGTCCCGTGTGAGATTACTGCTGCATAGGCCAGTCCTGTGTGGAATTACTGCTGGATAGGCCAGTCCCATGTGGGATTACTGCTGAATAGGCCAGTCCGGTCTGGGATTACTGCTGGATAGGTCAGTCCCGTGTGGCATTACTGCTGGATAGGCCAGTGCCATTTGGGATTACTGCTGGATAGGTCAGCTCTGTGTGAGATTACTGCTGGATATGCCAGTCCCAAATGGGATTACTGTTGGATAGACCAGTCTGGTCTGGGATTACTGCTGGATAGTTGAGTTCCATATGGGATTACTGCTGGATAGGTCAGTCCCGTGTGGCATTACTGCTGGATAGGCCAGTGCCATTTGGGAATATTGCTGGATAGGTCAGTCTCGTGTGGAATTACTGCGGGAGAGCTGTGGCCTAGGAAAACATGAAACATGTCCACCAAATTTCATAATCATCCCACGAAAGGTTCAACGAACTTTCCATGTACAGATCTACATGTAAATTTTTGCCCAACAAAAACCTTATCAATGGAAACGTACAGAGTCTAAACTGCAATAATTAGGACAAAAATTCATATTTAATGTCATATTTCTTAAATAGCACATGCACAGCCTCGAATCCCATTGAACTTGGGTAGCAAGTGTCAAACTCATCCAATGAAAGCTGACCGCTTCAGAAAACTTTCCATGTACATGTGTACATGTATATACATGTACATTATTATTGGCAGATTACTTAGACAAAACCCTCAAAATTTTGAACAAAAATTAATATTTCATCTCCTAAATAGCACAGGGACATCCTCTAATCATAAGAAACATGTGTACCAAGTTTCATAATCATTCAATGACAGCTGACAACTGCAGCAAACTGTGGTGTACAGATGTACATGTGCACTTCAGCTAAACGCAAAACTCAATCATTTGCCATAATTTGGAGAAAAATTAATATTTCATCTCCTAAATAGCACAGGTACATCTTCTAATCATAAGAAACATGTGTACCAAGTTTCATAATCATTCAATGACAGCTGACAACTGCAGCAAACTGTGGTGTACAGATGTACATGTGCACTTCAGCTAAACGCAAAACTCAATCATTTGCCATAATTTGGAGAAAAATTAATATTTCATCTCAAAAATAGCACATGTACATCCTCCAATCATAAGAAACATGTGTACCAAGTTTCATAATCATCCAATGAAAGCTGACAACTACAGCAAACTTACCATGTACATGTATACATGTAGAGACTTACATGTACAATTTACCTAAACCGGAAACTCTTATCATTTGCCATAATTTGGAGAAAAATTAATATTTCTTCTCAAAAATAGGACAGATACATCCTCTAATCATAAGAAACATGTGTACCAAGTTTCATAATCATCCAATGACAGCTGACAACTGCAACAAACTTTCTAAGTACAGATGTACATGTGCACTTTAGCTAAACGCAAAACTCTATCATAGGGATTTTAACATTGGAGCACCCCAGGGGAAGTACCCCCAGGTGGCATACCCACCCCCAATTTTTTTTTTTTTAAATATTTTTTCTAATTTTTTTTTTATGAATTTGCTAAACCAAATTTTTTTCCCCTTATCATTTCCAGGCAGGGGACACCGACACCGATGACATCCTCTTTCCCCCCTCACAATATCTCCCCTTTACTTCGTAAGGCGAGATAAAAAATTAACATTTTTCTGTGAGATAAAAGATATTTTGAAATTTTGATACTGAATGGTGCTTATACATTTTTAAATTATTGTATTCAAAGATGGCAAAGGTGACAAGAACAAATATTCATGTAAAATATAATATGTATTATTTTAATCAGGAGTTAATACATAAAGTAGTGAAAATTCACAAGGACTGCCTACTGAGCCCTCCTACAGACACATCTGCACACCCTCTCAAAGTTATCTTTATACAGCTAAAAGTATGCCTTATAGCTATGGCAATGTATATATTTGTTGAAAGCGCATTCCTTAATGATTTCAATCATATAAATGTGTTCACTGTAAATCTTAGGTTATGAAGATATTCAAATTTAAAAATTTGCCTAAAGGGTAAAAAACTGAACTTTTGAAGTTCCTCTCCCTTTCTTTGTGGGTACGTAGATGAGTTTCACTTGTCTGGTCCGGTTTTGTTTTTACTAGCGCCTCCAACGTTGAAAGAAAATAAAAATCCGCCGATGAAACGAAAAATAATATTGGTGTGGGGTTGTTGTAAACAGTCTCTCATGTTTGTCAAATTTGCGAGAGCTGTTGATCACTCTCCTAGATTTTGTATTGCGACAGTGATCATGGTATTGTGAGAGTGCTTCAGTCTTGTCAGTTTTACTCTCCAATACATTTTCATTTTCCAGGAGAGTGAACAATAGCTCTCCTGAGAGAAAAGTTAGGAGAGTTTTGGAGAGGGAGAGTAACGAGAAAATGTCTTCTTCTAGATTTTGTATTGCGAGTGCGATAACTGTATCGAGAGAGCGATTGACTTTTGTCTGGTGGAAAATTTAGGTGAGTGATGGAGAGTGATTACTCCCCTCAAAAACAAGAGACTACATACGGTGAACCTTTCAAATTTGAACTTTTTTTTGTAAGAAATTTGCAGAAATGTTTAACAGACCGTTGGCATGTCTGGATGAGCACATGTGGTGTTAACGTCCATCTCTGTCTGAATTGCTAAATTATAAGTGTCAATGATGTGTATAAAATATCAAGACTAACCTGAGAAGACAAATATTTTCCGTATTTCGTTAATCCATCTTCATGAAGTCCTATTAATGGGAAAATCTTGAAGAACCTTTCCACAGATGCCAAGTCTCCCGAATGAACTGCTGCATCAAATTTATTGTGAACTATTGTCCGTAACTTGTCCTCAGACTCATGTAATAAATGGAATGAGATTTCCAGCTGACTTCCTGATTGAAAAGAATAGAAGACATTCATAGGTATTATTATGGCTTGCATGCTACAATACAGATTATTCTTTACCACACTGTACATGTACATTCCAAACTTTCCTATCGAAGAAAACAGTGTGTGAGCAGTGGTACGGTACCACACGGTTCACCATGTTTTCTATTTAATCAAACCATAGCAGTATCCAAAGGGACTGATGTGGTTGTGTGTCTGGATTTGCTATGGTACTGTTGTGGGGAAGATGACGTCACCCGTCTATGCTAACATATCCCCTGTGCACACAATATGCGACATAACAGAAAACTTCGTGTTGAGCATAATCGCTAAGCAGTGTGCTATAAACAGAAATAATTATTTCCTATTTTTTAAGAAACATATATTAGAACGGTGATTGAATCCTCAAAATATACAGGGAATTTGGTTTATATGTGCTCAGTATACACAGGGTTCACCATGACATTTAGTACTTATATGCTGTACTTGTGAAGTACTGGCATGCTGTACTTGTGAAGTACTGGTATGCTGTACTTGTGAAGTACTGGTGTGCTGTACTTGTGAAGTACTGGTGTGCTGTACTTGTGAAGTATTGGTATGCTGTACTTGTGAAGTACTGGTATGTTGTACTTGTGAGGTACAGGTGTGCTTTACTTGTGAAGTTCTGGTGCTGTACTTGTGAAGCACTGGTATGTTGTACTGGTATGTTGTACTTGTGAAGTATTGGTGTGCTTAACTTGTGAAGTACTGATATGCTGTACTTGTGAAGTGCTGGTGTGCTGTACTGGTGAAGTAATGGTGCTGTACTTAAGGCTGTTCCAGAAAATGGTACATGGAGGGAAGACTACTTTTTCTGATCCCAACCACCCATATACCATTTATCCTATCTTCCTAATGTTAAATGACTGTATACCACCTAACACGCATATAGCACAGAACTGAGAAATCTTCCCCCCATCCCATGTACTTTGTTCTGGAACAGCCATTAGGTGCCCATGATATTAGTCTTCCAGTATGACAGTTGAACAAACCTTCAGCGGCATCTGATGTCATTCGTAATATATTCTCATCCAGACTGCGGAATCTGTGAATGTGACCCGCTGCTTTCTCATAATCTTCTCCCTGAAGGGCTGTCTGAACTCCATCAGTACAGAACTTCAGGTCCAGTATGTCCTCTACCCGGGTTAAACACTGGGTCACTTGACTCTAAAATATATTCATGTAGGGTATATATTAAAGTCCACACAATAATGTCAGATCTCTACTACTACTAATATTTTTACAGATTACCATGAAGTCCACAGGTTAACAGTGAGTGAGTGAGTAGGATTTAACGTCGTTTTCAACATTGTTTCAGTCATATCACGACGGTGCCTACATGTGCCAGAACACGACAGTGTCCACAGTTCCTATTATTCTGGACACTGATCAGCCCAGTCAGTACAGCACCCGGTCACCCATCCAAGTATTGACCGAGATCAGCGCTGCTTAACTTCGGTGATCTGACGAGAACCGGTGTGCCCAACGTGATGCGCCGTACCCACAGGTTAACAGTAGACAAGTAACACTACTTTTATTTTAGAGAGAGGTCTACAAAATGATCGATATGTACCACTACTTCTATTTTAGAGAATAATTTCACAAAATAATGGCAGCTATGTACCACTACATTTATTTTAGAGAACAAATCCACAAAATAAATGATAGCTACTTATATTTTTAGACAAAACATGGCTGTGAAAGCTGAGTACCGGTACCTTTGCCAGATCCAACTGCCTAACTTTGCTGCTGACATTTTCAGCCAAGGTTGATGTGAAGCCGATCATCCCAGCTAACTGCTTTGAGTCACCCTCTAACAGCTGCAGGTTTGGCCTGAAATTAGAATGACGTTTTTTACAACATAGTACAAACTAAAAGTCAAACAACCTATTACCGAAGAGAATGGCAAGTAAACCAGATGATACAGTATGAAAATAAACCCATTATCTAAAGTCTAATGAGGGCAAAAAGTTTGACGCAGCTCAGGAACAGGGTCTGAAATATCAGGCACAGGGTCTGAAATAAGCAGCTTCAAAAGATTAGTATTTCTCATAATGTGATAATGCTTTACCACATTCAGCATATCAGCAGAATATAAGACATACAGCTTCGCAAAAAGATCGAGCCCTTTAGGGTGGCACATCATTTGAGGTTGCACATCATTGGCAATGCACATATTTGAAATGACAATACATAAAAATGAAAAATTTGAAAATCAATTTTCCTATTTCTAAGCTTAAACTTACCTTCACATACTTTATTGCTATCGTGTTCTTACGCGATTGCCCTATTGTAATATATTACCACAGAATAAAATAGTCCCTGTACTGCCCCAATGCCCATGCGCAAGTACCCAGATCCCACGTGACCGACCACGTCACTTCCTTCTTCCCCATTCAACGCAGTGTGAATAACCCATCAGCGGGGAGGCTGGGAGGGCCATCACAGTATGTGAAGGTAAGTTTAAGCTTAGAAATAGGAAAATTGATTTTCAAATTTTTCATATTTCTTGCGCTGTAAAACTTACCTTCACATACTTTATTGCTAGAATACCATAGCAGGACGGAGGGAATGAGTGGTCGGAAACAAAAGGACCCCGAGCATAAGCGAAGGGAAGTACAGGAGTCAGCGAAGTAATCAAAGACCATAAATGTATAATAATGACGATATGGTCCTTGATATAATCACCCGGCCTATAGTAACCACAGGCCCAGTGAATAAAGCTGACATACACTAGACCCAAAATACCCGCCCCCCCCCCCTCTTTTTTTTAAATTTGGGGAGAGCAAGACAACTTACCAAATTTAAAACCTGGTAAAAACACTAGGGGTCTAGTGCTTGGTAGACGGGTCTGCAACGGACTGGGCAGCCACCAGGGGGCCCAGAGAGTAGATGTCCCGTCTTTGCAGCGTCATATCCCGGAGGTAGTGGGACACAAAGGTCATGTGACTCCTCCAGTGGCAGGCCCTATTGGTCCATAGAGGCCAGGAAGCCGCCAAAGCCCTGACCTCATGAGCGGAGACCTTGGTTAAATTAGTTAACTCAGAAGGAATGTCCGAATAGGAAAACCGAATAGTCTTCGAAAGCCAGGAAGATATTGTGTTTTTAGAAATCTCCTGCTTCGATGAGGGCCCAAACGGGATAAATAGCCGCACCCGCCCTGCTCTCTGCTGTTCAACGCGTGCCAAGTAACAGGAGAGAGCTCTGACGGGGCACATGACTCTGTCATCGTCAACACCAGCAGACAAGATGTTGGACAGAGCCGGGATGACGAACTCCCTCAGAAGATTGTCGTAGAGAGATTGGTTCTTAGCGACAAACTCCGGGAGAGTAGATAACGCCACCCAGGTCCACTGAGGATTATATCTTAAAGATCTAAAGTCCAAGGCATGGATTTCTGATACGCGGGCGGCAGAGGCAAAGGCAATCAGAAATACGGTCTTGTAAGATAAAAACTTCATCTCACAGGTGCCAATAGGTTCGAAGGGAGGCATAGATAGGCGCCTAAGAACCAGAGCCAAATCCCATTTAGGAAGCTGCGGCGTCGGAGTAGGCCTCTCCACCCGAAAGGAACGAAGGAGGGCAGAGAGGTTGACGTCGAGCGATGGGTTGACAACTGTGGTCAGCTGAAGTACCCTCGAAATAGCGGACCGATAACCGTCGACCGTGGCCGGAACAAGCTGTCTGTCATGAAACAGATACAAAAAGAAGTCCGCTACCTGTTGAACAGTGGCAGAGGTTGGAACGATTCCGCGACTAGAACACCAGGCAGCGAAGATCTTCCACTTGTTCTGGTACACCGCAGTCGTTGATGCCCTGGTGGACCGGACCATCCTTTCGGACGCTTCTACAGAAAATCCAGCCTTAGCGAGCTGATGCTGGAGCACTTGAACGCGGTCAGATGAAAGAGACCGGGGTTCGAGTGGTAAAGGCTGGATCTCGGCTGACGAAGCAGGTTCCACCAGAGCGGCAGAAGACGAGGCACGTCTATGAGAAGATCCATCAGGTCTGCAAACCATGGGCGAGTGGGCCACCACGGAGCCACAAGGTAGACCACGCACGGGTGTGCTCGGATCTTCCGGAGGACTTGTGACAAGATTGCTGGCGGCGGGTACGCGTACGCAATCATGTCGGACCAGTCCAAAGACAGGGCGTCGACTGCCAGTGCTGCTGGATCCGGAACAGGAGACACATAGACCGGTAGTAGATGGTTCCAACGGGTGGCGAACAGATCTACGTTCGGCATCTCCCATATCCGAGACATCTGGGCTAAGATGTCCTCGTGAAGCTGCCACTCGGTCGAAATTATCTGACTTGGCCTGGATAACGTGTCTGCCAATACATTCAGATGACCGGGAATGTGACGAGCTCGCACAGAAATTCCGTAGTTCCAACAAAGGTTGAAGAACTTCTGTGCCTGATCCAGAAGCTGGGGGGAGTGAGTCCCCCCCTGCTTGTTTATGTAGGCCAGAACAGTCGTATTGTCGGTCGCTACTAACAAGCTTTGGTTCGTTAGGTCCGGAAGGAATCTCTGTATGGAGAGGTGAACCGCCAGAAACTCCAATACATTGATGTGCAACTTCCTCTGGCTGTCGTTCCACAAGCCGGAGATTGACCTCGAACCCAAATGTGCTCCCCATCCTTCCATCGATGCGTCCGTGAACAGTTGATGGGACGGTTGGAAAGGTAGGAAGGTGACACCTATCATCACGTTCTCCGGCTGCAGCCACCAGCGAAGGAGACGTTTGACATCCTCTGTCACAGGGACAGGAGGACAAAGGTGTCTTTTCGGCCGAAAGTTGTTGAGGTGCATCATCAATGGCCGAAGCTGCAACCGGCCTCGAGGAGTTACATCCTGAGTAGATGTTAACAGGCCGAGCATTGCAGCGAATTGGAGAGCACTCCTGTGTGGTGCCGAATGAACTCCGGCACTGCCACCTGAATTTTCTTCCAGCGGTCTTCTGGAGGTTTCGCCAGTACCGATAGGGTGTTGTAAGAAACTCCGAGGAAGACTCGAGACTGCGATGGCGTCAACTCTGATTTGCCCTCGTGAGGAAGGTAGCCCAGGGCAACTAGGATCTCCCAAGCGAAGCTGGTGTCCTTGATGAGATCGTTCCTGCACTGATTCCTCAGAAGAGAATCGTCGAGGTAAAAGTGATACTTTAGACCGCGAGAGTGCAGAAACGCCGCCACCGGATTGAAAATTCTGGTGAAGACCCATGGGGACGTGGATAGTCCGAAAGGGAGCACAAGCAGCTGAAACTTCCGGTTGTCGACCAAGAAGCGCAGGTACTTGTGGTGACCCCTGAAAATCGGAACATGCAGGTAGGCGTCCTGGAGGTCCAGAGACGTCATCCAGTCCCCTTGCATAAGAGCCATACGAATAGAGTGGTATGACTCCATGCGGAAATGAGGAGGCGGGGCCAAGAAGTCCTTGTTCAGACGACGCAGATTGATGACCATGCGCATCTCTGAGGTATTCTTCTTGGGGACCAGGAATACCGGAGAATAAAACCCTGGGGACATATCGGTTGGAGGAAGTTCGATCACCACACCCTTCTCTACCAACTTGTCCACAGACTTTTGAATCTCCTTCAGGTACCCTTGACGCACAGGAATCCGAGACGACATGGGTGACGAAGTCAACGGGGGAGTTGTGGCGAACTCCAGCCGATACCCATGTCGTAAGGTGTTCACCACCCACAGATCTGCCTGGATTGCCTCCCAATTCTGCCAAAACCGGGCAAGTCTCCCGCCTACAGGAAGATCCGGCATTGGCTTGATCGGGAAAGGCGGCATTGTGCGATCTCGCCATGCAGAACGAACATCTGCATGGCCCGTGCCCTCATTTCTTTGGGGGGGCTTTAGCGGACTTCCCTTTTCCGCGGCCTCGCTTAAATCGGCCACCCCCCCCTCTCGAATTTCCGCCCGGTTGTTTCGAAGAGGAGGCCGCAAACTTTTTGGGCCCATAAGAGCTCTCAGTCGAGGCTTTCTTAGACTCCGAGGAAGACGAAGTAGCAGCTGCAGGAGCTGATCGCTTCCTCTGAGGCGCAAAATAAGTATGCGTGGTCCTGGCAGCGGACATTTCATTCTGTAATACGGGCAGCACGCCGGCAAACAGAAGTCCTGAGGCGGGGGACTGCTCCCTTAAAGCGGTCCTCACACTGTCCGGGGTGTACGTAGGCAGGGCCTGAGACAATGTGAGGCGTCTAAGGTGCACGAACATAGCTGACAAATAGGCAGATGAGGCCATTAAATCAGCGTCCGCATGCGCAGCTGCCGTCAGGAAGTCCCTCATCAGGATAACATCCTCAACCAGAATAGGAACATAACCAGTTGAAGACGTTTCAGGGATGCGATTCAATATCAATCGAATAGCAAATAGGAACCAATCGAGATGAGAAGAAATCGCAATCCCTTGTCTAGATGTGTCTTCCAGGATACACATCTGACGTACAGAAAGAGGAATATCTTTCTTGGGCGGAGTTGCCCCAATGAACTGTTCGAACTCCGGCTCCTGGACCGCAGCTCGACTATGCCAGGGAGAGCCATGTACTTGGTAGGCCCGGAAAGTAGGCCTCTCCAACGGGAAGGCTCCTTTAGAACGCTTAAATAACGATCTAGGTTGAAGGAGACTCTGCCTCTCATCCTGGGTCCTAGGAAGAGCAAAGGCATCCCGCATACGGTCAGCACATTCAATAACGGCTCTGGAGGGCGGGAGAGATGTGCGATGCGTAGGCTCCGGCCGGAGGTCCGACATCGCAGTCACTCTCCTCGATTCCAAGACTGGCGGAGGGGGCATATCCGGAAACATTTCGTACAAGCGAGCCAAAGTCTGTGCATAATTGGCCGTTGACGATTCCGGATCAGTGTCAAAGAGCGACGCATCTTCTTCCGTTTCCGGCTCAGCATTTCTCACTGTCACATTATGGTCAGTAGAAGGAAACCTAGGCACAAACGCAGGAGGTGCAGGTATACCAGCTACCGAGAGATCAAGTGGTTGCGTAGCACGGGAAGGAGAAGGCGGACGTCTAGATGACACGAGGCGAGGTTGATAGCCAGCCCAGCGCGGTACTGGTGACGGAGGCGGTGGAGGAGGCATCAACATATCTCGTTGTAGTGCTGCAAAATCAGCTGACAATCTATTCATCCTATGAGTCAGGTCGGCAGAAATAGTTGTCACTGGAGTCTGGTACTGCCGGACAGAAACAGGAAGAAGTGGAGTACCAGACGCAGCAGTATACTGAGACATCGCCGGCCTAGCTGGGTATCTAGGCAAGACGGGTGTGCAACCTTAACTTCACGTCTCGGAATAGACGCGTGATATGGCATACAACGCCTCACGGGTCTAGGTGATGGAGACCGGAAGTAGGCACCCGATGTACCGGAAGTCAAATGTGACGTCACGAAAGAACGAGAAGGTGACATCACACGACGAGGAACATCATACGGTCGAGCAACAGAAGCCACAGAAGGATATGATGCGGGCCTATATACTGCGGGGCGAACCGGAAGCGGAGAGTACGCAGGAGCAGTATACAAATCAGGCAACCTGTTAATCATCGAAGGCATACTATAAGTATGCGATGAAACAGTAGCATCACAAGTAGTAGCCAGCCTATAGTAGGCAGTAGTTGCCGCCAGAGACGGAGCATGCGCAGATGCAGCAGGCTCGTAATACAACGATGATACCTGAGAGTGTGAAGATCCCATATGGTATGATGTTGTTGGTTGCATATGAGTGTCCGATAAAATCGGACGTGACGTAGATTGATATTGTATATCAGTCGATGCGTAAGTAAAGGTAGGTTGCGCAGATGCTGCAGTACCATCACTTGACGATAATACCGGTAAGTATGTAGATACTATAGGGTAGTTCGTATGCATATATCTATCCACAGAGGCCGGGATAGACGCAGACCGTGCAGGTCCACGATAATCCAGTCCCGATATAGCAGACTGTGGAGGCGCTGACTTTAACAGATGAGCAGGCGCCCTCGATAAATTCGGCACGTTCTTTAATAAAGAACGGCGATTGTCTGCATAATCAGTAACTGGATTAATACCAACGGACGAGTGTTGTGTATTTATGGGTGCAGCAGTCGTTGGAAACGAACTGCGCTGATTGGTTGTTAATTCATGTGTAAATGACGAATCCTTGACAGGGACATTAGCCAAAAACTCCGAACTTACCATTCTGTATGGAAGGCCCGATGTCGGAATTGACGTCGTAGTTGAAGGGTCCAAGGTAGCCGTCAAGGTGAGGGACGTCTGATTTCCGACAAGACGACCGCCATCTTGTTCCCCCAACCTGGCCGTAACGATACCAGAATTAGCGGGAGGTGGCGACACATTAACAACCACCGGAGAACTTTCACGAGCCGAAAGAGCCGAAAACGGACATAACAACCGAGTCCTGTATCTCCGACCCATTCCTGATAGACTGAGGCGGAGATACGACCAAATTCTCGGCCCCGGTAAAGCCGGGCGGCGGCAAAATTTCCTCAGCATATGAGCCGACAAAATACTCCTGAAATATGTTGTCGGGCCACGTTTCACACTCAGCACATTTGGCGTACTGGTCACACCAAACCCCCCGGCACGGTGGACAGGCGGAGTGGGGATCCGTAGTCGGTTTGGACTAACAAACAATGCAGAAAACGGACGCCATGTTGGTTTTTATTTGATTCTCTCCGAATACTCCCTGATACGTTGACGAAATCCAGGCCAGTAATCTCACAGAATCACAGTAAATCCCACGTATATCACAGGTAAATATCCGAGGTAAACTCCCAAGGTAAATATCCAGGTAAAGACGCAGGTAATCCGAGGTAATCCAATGTAGAAGTTAACTTTTTTTCAAGACACAAAGAACAACGACTCCTCCACTACAAGTTGCAATGGGAAGAAGGAAGTGACGTGGTCGGTCACGTGGGATCTGGGTACTCGCGCATGGGCATTGGGGCAGTACAGGGACTATTTTATTCTGTGGTAATATATTACAATAGGGCAATCGCGTAAGAACACGATAGCAATAAAGTATGTGAAGGTAAGTTTTATAGCGCAAGAAATATATGGTTTCTATGTCAGTGATGTTGAGGTTGGATTGAAAGAAACTATATTATAAAACTTGAAATAAAGATTACATTTCTTTTTCAAAGTAAGCATATACAGCGCATAGTTAGAGACAATTGACCGTGCAATTTGGACCTTCTTGGTGTAACTTTGTGTCATGATACGTGAATTATATAATCCCTTTTCTGACAGAGCTATTAACAATGTAATAGTTGGAGTAGAGGTATCATTTACATTATGGAATGGGACACCAGCCTTGTGGGTGAACCCTCACATTTGTATGCAAATACAAGAATATAATGACAAATGTTTTCAATCATACATGTGTAATGCTACATAATGATGTGCACTGGTAAAACTGGGACACCACAAACTCAGTTTTAATTAATATAATAAGTTAAATGTGTGGACACAAATATGGTTCATGTAAAAGCTTTAAGCTAAATCATATGATGTGGAATAGAATGATTTGATAGTAAAATTGAAGAGAATTTTGTCCTTCATTTAAGGCGACACGAAATTCAACACTGATAGAGGTTCAGTACTGCGGGAGAATCCCGCCGGGTTATTTAATAGTGTACTTCTGAAACAAAATAATGTCATCAAACTACATGTATTACTATAAGTAATTACTATAAAGTATATATTGTAGGTCATTTGTTGTGTGTGTGTAGATACAATGTACACTACATCTCATACCTAATAGTACATGTAGGTTAGTTTCACATATAAGAGATATAAAATTTGAAATATGAGGGTATGGGGTCGGGCAATGCATTGAATAAGTGTAGAATGATGTAAGCTCCCAGAATATATGAGGGTATATGAGAGATAGAGGGTGAGGCTCTATGCCCCCGGGGGTGAGGACATGCACCCGAGGGTAGTGGATGGGTTGAATAAGTGTATGATGATGTAAGCTACTTGAATACATGATGGCATGGGGTCAGGCGAAGCTTAGTTTAAGAGATATAGGGTGGGGTTCAGTACCCCAGGGGTGGGGATATGCTTCCTGGGGTAGTGGATGGGTTGAATAAGTGTAGCATGATCTAAGCTCTCCGAATATAGAAGAGTATGGGGTCGGGCGAAGCTTAGTTTAAGAGATAGAGGGTAGGGCTCGGTGCCCCAGGGGTGAGGACATGCTCCCCGAGGGTAATGCATGGGTTCAATATCTGTAGCCCGATGTAAGCATTTGGAATAGATGAGAGTTCAGGGGGTCGGGTTGGCCTTAGTTCAGGAGACATAGTTGAAGCCGAGAAGCTGTGTCAGGAATTTTCTAAGTCCAAAACTTTAACATTTACTTGGTCCTGGGGTACCAGGGGTGGGGATATGCTCCCCCAGGGTAGTGGATGGGTTCAGTATGTGTAGCCCGATGCAAGCATCTGAAATATGAGGGTTCGGCGGTCGGGCAGGCCTTAGGATAAAACTTTAACATTTACTTGGTCCTGAGGGAAAAATTTCTAAGTCCAAAACTTTAACATTTACTTGGTCCTGCAGATAGACAGACAGACAGATAGACAGATAGACAGACGGACATTATTTTGGCACCTATATCGAGCTTTCCGCAGCTAAAGCTACGGGCTCGATAAAAATTAGATCAGTATAAATATATCTAGATCAACATAATATACACAAGGGAAAAGTGAAAGTGACAAGAATACAAGTACTTGCAAACAGGCCAACTCAATTAATAATATAATGATTGATTGGGGAGGCAGCCGGCAGCTGATTGGTGAGCTAGATTATAAAACAGTTCAAAATAAGTAAGTTAAACTATTACTATGGTAAATGATTTAATGATTTGATCACCCTACTATATAACATTTGATCAACCCCAGATTTAGACATGTATTTTGATCAATCACCATGGTCACATCATAATGAAGGTACAATGTACATGTACCTAGGTCTACATCGCAGACTGTATTCTTATTCTGTTTGCCTTCATAGCTTGAGTAGACTCTCTGCAACCAATAGACAAGATACCTGGAAACTGTCTGGCTTTTATGCCATGCACTCTAACTATATTACTCACACTGTCCACATGACAGCGTGACTAACGTCACAGGACCTACGAAGTAGGGTAGGCATTAGGACTCCGACGCGCACTGAACTCTTGGAAATCCCCCCGCCCCAAGTTGAAATCCTGCCAATATTAAAATGGGCACAGCCCAAGTCAAAATCACCAGTGATTTTCATCAAAAATCACCAGAAATTTTCATCAAAAGTAGGTCAGCTAAGAACTTACTGGTAACAGTCCCCTAATGCACCTGCATGCAAAAAATCAAGGTTCTAATGTCAACGGTTCTCCTTATTTTGCAGACGAAAGGATTTGGATGGACTCACTCACTCACTCATTCACTCACTACCATACAATTTGCAGATGGTAGCCTACTTCATAGGAAATTGCTGTGAAGCGTGCTACCTGACAAACTTTGACCCCAGGATCATAATCAATCACATTCAGGTGGACATGCAGTGGTCGTGGTTTTTGCATGCCCTGATTAACTGTCTCGGCAAGGTTATGTCCGCGTTAAAAAGTGAACGCAGCCTTTCAAATTAGTCAGCCAATGACAGACTTGCACAATAGAGGCACCCAGGCATGAACCAAAAGTATGAGTGCTGGATATTGATTGGTTAGTAGGGTCAGAAAGGTGTGAAATGAAGAAAGGTGTGAAAAGGCTGTGACAATCAGAGTCAGTGATTGGCTACATGGTGTTGTCCAAGCTCCCCCCCCCCCTCCCCCATCATACTGATGGATATACATACAGCATCTTGTGAAGTCCTGTCATTTTACTCTCCAGTGTAACATGGTGTTCCAGCAATGAATCCAGATCCTTATTGACATTCTCCTGAAACAGAATATAGGCAGAGACATTAATTGCACATTCTACCATTAACTGAAAACAGAATATAGACAGAGACATTAATTGCTCATTCTACCATTAATTGAAAACAGAATATAGGCAGAGACATTAATTACACATTCTACCATTAACTGATAATAAACATCAGGACTTGAGTCAGTTCATGCCTTGAACCAACACTACATCATAATGATTCATTAACAGTTAACTATATGCCCTGTAGTTGAGGACGAATTCCCAGGAAGGGTTCGAACCATCAACCTCTCAGTTAAGAGTCCATCGCCCACCCTACTGAGCTAAAGGGAACTTCAAACTACTGTCTGTCTCACATTATGAGGGCGCGAGAATTTTGGCAATATATCGGATTCAATTCTTCTGCGAGAAGTGAAATTCCCCACAGCATCTATACTGGTATGTAATTTGTGCATTTTTATTCTGAAATTTGAAGGAAATCTGTTCAGGATCAAAGAAAGTCTTCAATATGATACCTCGAATGTTATTTTCAAAGCACAATGACGTTGGGCTTGCAAGGTTGTAACATTGTGACTGAGTGCTATGAAAATAACATGTGAGGTATTGGAGTTTTTGTTTTTATTCTGAATTGATTTTCTTGAAATTTGAGAATAAAAATGCACAAATTACATATAGATACTGTCAATAATTTCAATGCTTCAAGGTAAATTGGCTCCGATATTTTGTCGAAAATCCCATTCCCTTGTAATGTGAGACAGACAGCAGGTACAAGCTGGTAAAGGTACTGGTAAACCAGTGCAAAACTCCTATGTATTACTAGGAAACTGTAATCCTCATCCTTGAATAAACTTGGGACTAGACCCAGGTGCTGTGAACTGATGGTCACAGGCACAGATCATGGAATGGTTTTCGCCAGTGTTGAATAAAACTGTTCAGCGCTCATTATTTAAAGATTACACATAAATTTGATGGCTATGGTGGCTGTAGTTTATTTTCTGTAAACTTCATCCCAGAAAGATGGTAAACAAACTGCCAGAATTTGCTAATAAAACAAATTTATAAATGATGCATGCCTGTCAAGATTGACCTAAACATCGTAAATGAACCTGTGGTTGGAAAAATGTTCCTGCATCATCAAAAAAAGAGGTTGATATAAATTGTGGCTTTCATCATGGTCAAAAATACATACAAAAAAAAGCATATATTCTTGTACTATGACTTTTCATAGAAATGTGTAACAAAGTTGAAATATTCACAAAAACAATTTGGAGCATTTTCTTATTTTTAATTTTCAATAAGCTAACGAAGTTATCATAAAAAAAATGATTATTATAATACTTCCAATAAACTGACATGATTTCAGAGAATATCCAATGATGTCAATGAGGATAAAATAGACATTGTTGAATCATATTTTGTGGCAAATATGATAATATTCACATCTATTTTTCTTCGAATTTAATCACCAATTCAAATTGATTCAAGTTGATTTCTATAACTGGGTAAAAACTATTATCTAGTTTGTTTTGTTCTTATTATCACTGTTTGATACGGTTAATAACCTAAACATGTACTATCACTAAATACTTAAGGTATGTTTAATTAACATACATAACTTAATATTTATTCATCATTAACTTATACTATGTACACTATTGTCTAATCATGTCAAATTATAGAAAATAATTAAAAAAATAAGAAAACAAATGTTCCAAATAGTTTGTAAATATTTCAACTTTGGTATACATTTGTACAAATTAAAGTCATAGTTCAAGAATATATGGGAACGGGGAAAGGTCTGAAACGGGAAATGCCCACGGGGAGAAATGTCTGCAGGGGGAAATGTCCAGGGGGGAAATGTCTGCAGGAGAAAATGTCCTGAGGGGGAAATGTCCGCGCACCTGGTGGACCAAATTTCTACAACAATCTACAGGACAAAAGAGCATAGTCCATGGATCATACTGGGGTGCGTTCCTTTCAGGCCACCGGAATCATAGTCTGACATGCAGTCCCTACTAACTATTTTATAATACTGATTTCTAATGAATGTAGAGTCTGACTGACTAACCGACAAAATCTTCTAGCTGCCGAACTGAAATGTCCGATAGCCAGAAAACGATAATTTATACGCCATTTTCTCAACCCAAAATAATGAAATCCACCTTTTAGGTTAAATCACAGGCATGGAATGCGTTCTCACAACCACACAGCTTTCCTGAAGAGGTCAGGGAAAACCCAGTAACTCGCAGTTCACATATATAAAGGTCAACTGTTAGCCCACAGAAGTCGGACTTGAACATTATTTCTGTTCTTACTGCGATATTCTTTCAAAGTGCACAATGAAAAATATGAGAGAGACAATTGGAGTTGCACTCTAACTAACCCGCTTACTGGCTTTGAATACTTTTAGGGCATGCAACTTGTCAAAATGGATGGCCTATGTACCAATTCTCATAACCCTCCACTTTATTCGCCTAATCTCAGCAGTTTTTCATTAAAATCAATGGCGCATTGGTAAAATCATCTTCTGGGTCATGGATGCAACCATTTTGTAAAGAACTGGTCACATGGTAATCGAGAAGATCGTGCAGAACATTGCTGCAGTCATATTCCCAGTTGACCTTTATATGCGAACTAACATATATCTATGCGAGTTACTGGGTTTTCCCCAACCTGCTGAACCGATTTAAACATGGCAGTCAGAATTTGTCTTCTCAGTTCAGGAAAGCTGTTTTGTTATGAGAATGCTCGAATAAACTACCCATGGAATGTTTAGAACGGGTTCAAAGCCTGTGATTTAACTTAATTGGTGGGTTTCATTATTTTGGGTTGAGAAAATGGGGTATAAAGTATCGTTTTCTGGCTGCCGGACAGTTCAGTCTGGCAGCTACAAGGTTTTGCAGGTTAGACAGGCAGACACTACATCCAATAGAAATCAGTATCATAAAATATCTTGTAGGGGCTGCATGTCGGACTACCGGAATCAGTGCAGATCGGAATCTGTTGCACCCGCTCCAGAGACCAAGTAAAAAGAACTGGATCTGAGAATCCCCACTGATCAATGGAACGACCGAAGCGTTCACCCGTGTGGCAACCAGCGGCAGAAGTGGAGCGAATGGAACGTACCCCTGAGTGCACATTGGTGCGAGTGTTATCATGAGTTGTGCACTTGTTGTTGTTGTTGTAATCAATTGTCAACTTTCAAAATTGGAGTTCATGCATCGCTTTTTCGACACTGGGACAAGCGACAACCATTGAAACTTGATTGAACACACCCCAATTACCTCTTCTTCGCCAAGTGTATCGAGCGCTCTCTTTATTTCATCGATATCTGTCAAATTTTCAACGGTTTCCAGCATCACGGAAGACGTGGCATTTTCCGTGGGCGCCGCCATCTTTGAAACCGCAAAGCCTCACGGGATAGGTCAGAGTCATCCGCGCCATTGTCGTGAGAAGCAATGTGCCTGGTAAGCCGGTTAAATCTCTTACAATCTTGTCATTGCTGGATGATATCTTGCTAACCTATTTATGTAGGATTGTTCAGGCATACAGTAAAAATATATTTGCAACATTATTTTACCATGGGCAGGTGGTTGGTTAATGCCAATCCACATGCAGCTGTGGGAGAGAGCACAACTAAAACGACGGTGGTTCAACGTCATGCTTCCATTTCTCTTTTTTTTCTCATGTCGAATTAGCTGATTGTGAACCTCTAGGTAATCTCCCACATTACCTGACCCATGCCCCTGTAGGGAGTGGGGAGTTAGTTTGACTACTGCATTTCAGTGTCCATGCTTTGCTGAAATTAGACTGGCATGTCTAGGTCTACAAAGTCAAATTCGGCATGGATTGACCTGGAAACCGCCAAGCGGTCAACTCATCAAAGAACAACAACAAGATAATTTCGATTTCAACTAAAGCACTTTGTGTAGCACCACAACAACAATCGAAATTCATAGTTTGCTAAAACTACCCCAAAAACTGGTTTACGGGTATAGGCCTAGATGCCATTATGAGTGTGCGCAATTATGAGTGCCTTCTCTCGGTACACATGTACATGCTCTGTACACACACAAACTACTCTCATTGCGATAAGGGTTCAAAATCTTACCGTCCTGGGTGGCGAGCTCGCCACGGAGGACCTCGCCACTGAGGACGTCTTTGATATGGCTTGTAGTTGTATAACAGCTCCATATAATCTATGATAGGATTATAACTGGAGACAGATTACATCAGCATAAGACTGGATACGTTTGGCAAACGTTGCATGAATAAATAACACGTGATTTCGCAGTCTGAGGGGCATTGCAAAATTATCGCCCTTGGATCATTTGGTTTGAGTCGGCATGCCACTTCTTCGTGTTTGACACTTTTTTTCGAAAGCTATGTAACAAAAGTTTATCTACAGACGTTTTCCATCTATGCTTGTGCATCAAATATTATATTAGATATCAAATCGAAAGTAATTATCTTAACAATATTATTTAGAGAAAAGCCTGATTGGAAGTATTATATTCTAAGGTCTTCTAAGAACAATGTAATTAATGTCTTCAAAATCTGAACCGGTTTAATTGTTCATAATTCCTAGATATCTATTGTGGCTATCATTTACAGATCATGTATATATATTTTACTATTCAGTCATTCCAGTGTGACTGTTATGAAAGCAACTTGAATAATTCTATGAGTATTCCTGGCTGAATGGATTGAATAAATGTGGCATCTTGTTCAGTTATTCTCCGGAAGTACACATGTATAGCATTGCTCCATATTCCACCCAATGATCTTTCAAATACTAGCAGTAAGGCCATCCTTAAAAATATGTTTGTTGGCTGTAACCCGACCCTACCTCAGGAAGTTGAGTCGGTAGGTAGGTAATTTTTTTTTTTTTAGATCAGGTTTTCCTTTTGGGGAGGTTGGAAGAGGTTAGTGTGATTTAGTTCAGATACTAAGCAGGTCATTTGAAATATTCTTTTTGTCTGGCAGCAAAATTATTTCAGTATAGAAAACTAGTTATCTTCAAGGTATAAAGCAAGATATTCTTAAATTCAGGCTTGTGTACCTGTTTTATTTCTTAGAAGACATCGACATCCTTGAACACAATCTTGACAATGACTTGACAATGACTAGTGACTAGCTGGTCAAAAAAAAAAATATATACCACTACCAGACAAACTTTTGCCAAAATTGTGACAGGAAAGAAAAAAATCCTGTCAGTGTTATACAGAAGGTTGTTCATTATACCATTTGGAGTTGAGAAAATTACCTCAAATTAATCATTAACATCATTACTGCCCTTCCTCGTCGCAAATTTATGGTGTGCTTTTATTGAATACTTAGGTACTTCCTTTATTCAGATTAGAAATACATCGTAATTTAATTTACTGACAACAATGAGGCAAATACTAAGTTTCTAACCTGTGTCTTTTCGTGGAATTTAGTCCGAGGTGGAATTCTGACAAGCGTATTTGATGCCGACATCGGAACGTCAAAATTATTAAGCTGACGGCACCATCTAATTTGTCAAGACCGCTGAAGCCACCGACACTATATCCATGGCTTTATCGACATAGAGGGTTATAAAGTTTCCGTTAAACAACAAAGCAGTATAGATTTTCTGCATTTAGGCACACTGAAGTCTTCTCGGATAAAAGTAGAAATCCAAACATCGTTGTTGTTGTAACATCTACGTCAGTCTCAGAATCTGTCGGTGTACGGACCCACGTGGTGCATGGTGACAGTCCTAAACATGTCTACGTTCCAAGTCGATTCGCGACAGAGCTCTTTATGGCAGGTTTTAATAACCAACCGTTTTGAAATATTTTTCCCATCCTGTGTTGCTGTTGCCTCTCGATGTGTTTATTGTCCTCTCGTCCAAACCCAAACACAAAACAGAAGGGGGAACTTCCCGCCATATACACGTGGTCGACGAAAACTGCATTCCCCTACGGACTGGGCCATGGAGGATATGCCTTCAAAACGTGCGACATAAGCTCACATCGCGACTACTGGAGAGTGAAATCCTGCTTGCTTTTGCTAGGCGAACGTTTTACATACGTTTACACGAGCGAGGAGATAGGGGAGATAATTCTGACATTGCAAAATAAAATAAAAAGATGACCGGTCGGAAAATCGGCGAAAAAAGTTTCCAGTCGGCGGATTTTTGGACAGTCGGTCGGGTTACGCGCAACAAACTTATTTTTAAGGATGGCCTAAGAGTTTGTTGGCTTGTGGATTTTAATACATTGTGAGGGAATATTGTGAGGGCCGCATTTTACGACAACAACAACAGCCGTAAAGTGGTGCGAACATTGTCAGCAATTATCGTAAAGTGTGATTGTAATGCAGCATGGCAATGCAGGCTGGCGATCTTTTCAGAAAATAAAGCTCCCAATTCCAGGTCGGGAATCGAGAAATCAGCAACATGATTACGCTTCAGTCGACCTGATCATGTTTACCAGGACAATTTTAAACATATTCTCCATCAACTTCGAAAGAAATCTACTGATTTTTTTGGCTTGAAATGGCGTTTGTTGAAGCAGTGTTTTTCGCGACGACACGTGCAGTCAAAGTCGCTGTCGAAGTCTAGCCGACGGGGTTTGTCGTCTGTGATTATCTTCACACGCGCTCAAGAAATGCACAATTATTAATTTCTTATTTAGTAGCAACCATCACAGAGCACAAAATATTCATGATGACAAATGTTCCCACATCATCTTTTATTTAATATTAACGGACTAAACACCTCAACAAAAGTAAGTTCCCCCCTAAACATTGGTTAATATTTTCTAAGATATTTATGTGATTGTAACGAGATTTCTTACAGAGCATTAGTTTGACCAGTGCAACAATCAGTGAAAATTATTACCATGTAGGTGGTGCTATGCCTGAATGAACATGAATTCAATGCAAGACGGTCGCATTTCAAAAATTGCAAAACAGATTATCAAAGACAGATTTTATTCAAACACGAACAAATCCTAACAGGTAGAGCAAAGACAGTGATATCCAATCACACAGTTTGACTAGAGCAACAATCGGTGAAAAAGATTGCCCTGTAGGTGGTGCTATGCCTGAATGAGCATGCATTGAATGTAAGACAGTAGCATTTTCATAAATTTCAAAACAGATTATTAAAGACAGATTTTATTCAGTAACGAACAAATCCTAACCGGTAGAGCAAAAACAGTGATATCCAATCACATGATTTGACCAGAGCAACAATCGATGAAAAAGATTACCCTGTACGTGGTGCTATGCCTGAATGAGCATGCATTGAATGGAAGTCAGTAGCATTTCCATAAATTGCAAAGCAGATTATCAAAGACAGATTTTATTCAATAACTAACAAATCCTAACCGCTAAAGCAAAGACAGTGCTATCCAATAACACGGTTTGACCAGAGCAGCAATCAGTGAATATGATTACCCTGTAGGTGGTGCTATGCCTTAACCCTGTCAGGCCTGGAAGGCCATTATGGCCCTCTCCTACCAAACTTTCTCTCCTATCTCCGGAGCGACAACAAAATGAAAGCAGACTTTTTAGTTTGTCATATTGGGGTCAGTTTGGACATATTTGCATACCCCCCGAACAGAGGATCATGGGTAAATCCAAGATGGCGGCCATGTGATGTACCAGAAAAGTGATATTTTCATCATTTTTCTTCAAACGTTCTGCTTTTCCTCGCGGAAAAGTGAGTGAAAATGGTTTTATTTCGCATCGGACTATTATTTACTAATTTATCATGCAGTTTTTGCAAAGAATATACATAAATAAAAAATTCGAAAAATCTGACCAAAAAAATCGACCAAAAATGCCTTTTTGAAAATGACGTCACTGTGACGTCATCAAATGTTTGCATCATGTTCTGGTAGCGCGTGACCCAAGGGTGTATTGTAAGTTTCAGCATCCAATCTCCAGAGGTAAGAAAACTATTGGAGGGGGGGAGGGGGGTAATACGGTAGCGCCCTAGACCTGGACAGGTCCCAAATGTCCCAGTGATTTACTCATGGTCCTCTGCTCTGGGGGTATGCAATTACGTTCAAAATGACCCAAATATGACCAACTAAAAAGTCTGCTTTCCTTTTGTTGTCGCTCCGGAGATAGGAGAGAAAGTTTGGTAGGAAAGGGCCATAATGGCCCTCCAGGCCTGACAGGGTTAAGGCATAGCACCACCAACACGGTAATCATATTCACCGATTGCTGCTTTGGTCAAACCGTGTGATTGGATAGGACTTTGCTTTAGCGGTTAGGATTTGTTCATTATTGAATAAGATCTGTCTTTAATGATCTGTTTTGCAATTTATGGAAATGCTACCATCTTGCATTCAATGCATGCTCATTCAGGCATAGCACCACGTACAGGGTAATCTTTTTCATCGATTATTGCTCTGGTCAAATCGTGTGATTGGATATCACTGTTTTTGCTCTACCGGTTAGGATTTGTTCGTTACTGAATAAAATCTGTCTTTAATAATCTGTTTTGAAATTTATGGAAATGCTACTGTCTTACATTCAATGCATGCTCATTCAGGCATAGCACCACGTACAGGGCAATCTTTTTCCCCGATTGTTGCTCTAGTCAAACTGTGTGATTGGATATCACTGTCTTTGCTCTACCTGTTAGGATTTGTTCGTGATTGAATGAAATCTGTCTTTGATAATCTGTTTTGCAATTTTTGAAATGCGACCGTCTTGCATTGAATTCATGTTCATTCAGGCAAAGCACCACCTACATGGTAATCATTTTCACTGATTGTTGCACTGGTCAAACTAATGCTCTGTGAGAAATCTCGTTACAATCGCATAAATATCTTAGAAAATATTAACCAATGTCTAGGGGGGAACTTACTTTTGTTGAGGTGTTTAGTAAAAATATTTACGGACTGGTTACATTTTTGGCTCACCAGTCCGGCGGACTGGTTCAAATTTTTCTTAAATTCGAACCCTGCAGGTGTTGGTGAAACTGCTTTACCAAACCTTTGGATGACTCCTTACCTATGTTCTGACTTGTATATTTTGTTTACATCATGTCCCAATATTATGTTTGTGCAATTTACATGTGGTTCACTAGTGGAACATGTTTGTAAATTGTGTAATTCGTAGTAGCACCTCGCATTGTATATGTACCAATGTCAGAAAACTACCCCAAAACATCTTCTAAAGGCTCTTCAGTGATGATACTATTCATGTCAGTTCTGCTACTGAGTGGCTTTGATGAGATTTAAGGTATCTGAGACAAGCCTAGAGAGGTTCATCTTCACAAGTCCATGTAAATCCTGGCAGAAGGTTTACCTGGACATTTTCTTGGCGATTCAAATGAGTTCTTGAGTCGATGCCTCTATTATACAAGTCAATCTCGTACATTTCATCCCCAGCATTTCATCCCGGGGGTTTTTCTTTGACTTCCTATGTCTATTTCAGCCTGGCATCAAAGTAATTTGGCCAGCACTGAAATTCAAACCCGTCCCATCCCATCCCATTCCTCGGAGCAGATTGATTTAATCAGCTAGCTTAGTACGTTCACTGATTGGTTCAATTTAGAGGAAACCGCTTGATCTATTTATATCCAGAACTCGTATGGGTAACTAACAAAGCCAGTGTATCGATCCTAACAGATCGATCGATATGCTGGCTCGCGAGGATGAGAGAGGTTCTGAAAGTAAGACACTATCATGAATGCATCATTCGTGTCGCACATCAGATATTTCGCTATGGAAAAGCGCCTGCATTGTTTATGAAGTTTCCCATAATCCACAAAATTTTGCCGTAAATGCCAGGTAGTAAAAAAAAAAAGTGAAGTCGCTGTGTTGTCATTCAAACTGAGTGTATTTCTCCCCTAAAAACCATTTTTAATTTGGTCAAAATTACCTATCATCACTCGCACGTAAACATTCTTTGAGTAATGCAGCTTGTGTAGATTTAACAAGGGAGTGCTTCCGTTTTGTATTGTAAAGGTGTTCCAGGGGAACCCTCAATCAAGTAGGTTATCATAGAAGTTCGGTTTGAGTAAAATGAAAGGAGCATTGTAAATAAATGTTTAGTACAAATACGAGAAAAAAGTGTCCACCTGTGGTTTTATTAATTTAAGTAAATTGTTAGGCACTAAGTTATGTTTCATTAGTGCCATACAGAGTACATGTATATTTTTATCCATAAATAAAAATGCCATGGGTGAATATGGTGCAGAGGTGAACTATCCTTTCATGTATTAAAATGATATACACAATAAATTTATAACTTTAGGTGAATAAAAAAACACAGGTGAACTATTAACTCGCCCTGAAGAGAACTTCATAAGATGGTTGATTAATCATTCACCGTTACAGCACACTGAAGACCAGGGATGTCTTAAAAACAGTGAATGGTAGACCTGCCAATATTGAGTATTCTACCTGGATAATGATGAACAAGCAATGGAAGCTAATACTGGACTTTATCTGTACGAGCTTTCATTGAACCCACCCACTGCCCTCAGGGGCATGTCCCCACCCCAGGGGATCTGAACCGACCCTCATACGCAACGGATTAAGAAGTGAAACCCACATGAGCCGACTCTTAAGAAGTGAAACCTACATGAGCCGACCCTCATACGCCACGGATTTCACCCCATGGCTCATTCACCCACATGGGTTAGTTTATAGGGATAGAGAGATCGTGTGCCCTTTCTATACTACTCATCGCGCATGCGCAGTCGACCCATTCTACTGTAGGGTGCAAGCCTGGCCCATGGAATCTCAGGTAGCGAAAACCCCAGGTCTCTCGGCCCACCCTATCCCGCGCCACACCTATGCGACCCGCTGTGCAGTGAGTAAAGTGGAGGAGGAGGAGTCGCTGTGCAGTGAGTAAAGTGGAGGAGGAGGAGGAGGAGGAGTAGGACACGCCACATATTATACTAGGGAGATTGGTGATCTCGTGCATCAAGGCCATGTGGGGTCTCAAACCTTTTGTTCGGACATTTACAATATGAATGTTCTTACATTGCAGAATATGTAGGAGGGTTCACCCACCTTGTGCACATTGTTTTCAGGTGGTTTCATGGTAGTTTCGTGAACTACGAATACCTGGATTGCATTTGCTGTTGCAATGAGGAATATTCCATCCATTTGTGACCAGTATAAAGCACAAACTTCTGAACTATAATTTTGTCTTTAAACTGCTGTGTTCAGCTATAAATGGAAGCTTGTCGATGATGATACTTTACATGTCAGTTCTGCTACTGAGTGGCTTTGATGATCAGTATGTATCTGAGGCAAACCTGGGAGATTTTATTCCCCCGAGAAAGTCCAATGTACGAAAAAGATGTCTGTGCAGTCTTAAGTTTTCCGAGTGTGATAGAGGATGGTGAGGGGAATGGCTATTATTAACAATCATGACAATATGGCTTTATGTACAGGACATTACAAAAAGAACATTCCTGGAACAAAATCGCGAGTATCCTCGCCCATCAATAAAATTGTCAGTTGCATCTAAAATTTTGGGTGGATACTTCATGTTGGGCTCTGTTGTTTATGCATTCGTGCAACAGAGAAGCCCAAAGTTGAGACGTATTGTAATTTGTTGTCCCCAAACTTTGCCGTTGTATGCATTGTCTTGTGATGCTTACATGAAGTTAAATTACAAGTGAGAATTTGTTTCTTTTTTTAGGTACTGGTACAGATTTACTGTGCTGCACTGTGCATGTTATGATGCAGCTTCAATAGTTGAAAGTTCCAAATGTACCAATCTTACTGAAGGTGTACTTGCAGGGCTTTATATTACGCTAATTTGGGCACACCCTCTATTAGATTACGCTAATGTGCCCAAATTAAAAATACATGTGAGATGGATTAATAACAGGATGCAAATTGCTGAAAAAGTAAAAAAAGTAACCAGTTATTAATTTCCTGTTGAATACTTGCCAACAAACTACATATTTTGTACATTTTTAGAATTCTTTCTCTCCCCAAACTTCATATAATTTGGGCATATTCAGGGCTGGAATTAACGGCTGGATGTCGTAACCTGTTACAGGTTACCACAAAATTCAGGATGGTAACCTAACCGGTTACCACACAGGTTGCCGGAAAATGATTTGTGCTAACCCATCAGGTTTTCTGCTATCTGTATCATATTATTAATGAGAACGTCTATGGTAACCTGTAGGAATCGAGGATTAAAAGATCATAATCTAATAGAATTGAGAAATGAAGACTTCATCTTGGTTTATTAGATTGTACATGCCTGCATACTTTGCTCTTGTGAATGTAAAACACTCCATCAACGTACGCAAGCAGCGAGTCAAAACTTTGACCAGTGACTTCGCGTCTAATTTCTCCGTAGTATTTACTACATATCTTGCAAGTCAGTTTGGTAAGTTTGTTGTCTTCGTCAACCTCGTACGAAAAGTCCTCATGGAAATCCTAGGACGGAAACGTTTTCAACGCTAGTCTCGTGTTTCAGTTTGATTGTGGGGGCTGACATTTTGAAGTGAATGAAAACGAGGCTGTGTAGTTGCCAAGGGAGCAAAATAGCGTCATCGAGTATCACGTGATCGGAATACCCCTCATGTTCGCTGGAGAAATCTCTCGCGCTGTCTGCCTTCTGGTATATGATAAACAAACCGTAAGGTTGTTTTGATTGCGTAAGATCAAAATCCAACGAAATAATTCACCCCGATGAGCACAGTCAGCATGTGTTTGTCTGTAACGTAATTCACAATGATTTATTGATTTATGGAAGATGGAAGATAGTTGGTCTTCTCCAATCTACACGGGGACCGAAGGTTCGTTCGTCCGTTTTCTAAACATGGCGACCTCCCGGTAACCCAAACGACCGTTCGCCACTTATTACCAGCCCTGCATATTTAATTTGGGCACACCCTTAAACGGTGTGAACAACATGTAATATAAAGCCCTGACTTGTGTTTTGACAGGATTACTCTGGGAGCATGATACTGAAGATTTGATCAACAGGAGATCATACCACCATGTTTCTGTACAACCTGACCCTGCAGCGAGCCACGGGTGTAATCTCTGCAATACATGGGAATTTCTCCGGGACCAAGATCCAGGAGATCATTGTGGCCAAAGGGAAAATCTTGGAGCTGTTGAGACCAGACCCAAACACTGGCAAAGTCTATACTATACTGACAGTGGAAATATTCGGTGTCGTCCGGGCTATAATACCATTCAGGTTAACTGGAGGTACAAAAGGTAAAAATTAAGTTTGTTATAGAGGAACGGCATCGGTGGCTAAACTCAGAGTAGTCCGTCAGTCTAATGGGATCTCTACGCCCCTTGTAGATGGAAGATCTTGACTGTGTTGACTGATTGGGGCGAGGATGTTTTGCGGACATCAGTTCTATTCACATTACGATATTTATGGTCAGGGGTTGAAATAACCGGTAGCCAGCTCGCCAAATGCGACCGTACATCCGTTTTGGCGACTACAGAATTGCCCACTACTCGCCATTTGGCCCCTGAAACTTTTTTAACAAGTCTGCATAATTTTGGTCAAAGTCCAAATGTGGTCCATTTTCACTACCAAAATAGTGCCTAAAAGAAGGTCTACTTACAGATTAGGGAGACATAAACTAACAAGTTCCAGTCATTTAATCCCAAGCATGTCCGTTGTCACGTTTCATTCCGAAAGTAAAAACAGCATGTTGTTGTTGTTGTAAATCGACTTGCCTTGGCGGAATATCTGCCGTTTGCACAGTTACTGTGGTCATAATATGCTCTTGTAAATTACATTAGATCCCTTGCTTTATACTGGTGTCAGTTTTATTCAGTTCTGGTCAACAACTTTTCAAATGCCAGCCTCCAAAAACATCGTTTGCAGTGATCCATAAATTACAGAGAGCACATGGTTATACAAATGCACAAAATTGCGGATTTGAGAAAGATACGGAAGCGGACTTTGAGAAAAATCAGGAAGCGGATTATTTAAATAGTTTCTGTAGTCAGTATTTTTTCATAACTTAGGAAAAACCTACATAATAAACAGAGCTACAAAAGTGATGTGTTCTTATTTTACTGATAATAAAAATAAAAATAAAAAATTCTTGGCTCCTGGGATCTAATTTAGCCAAGACTCCATAAAAGTAGGAATAACTTGGTCCTAGAATCTCATCATGATGGTGACTCAGGATTGTCTGAAGATGCAGAACAAATGAACTTGTTCAGTCTGCATAAATGACCAATATCATGCAAGTTCAGTCTCCATGTACACAGCAATTCTGTGTTAGTTCACAGCAAGTCTGTGTTAGTTCAGATGACATTGATCAGTTATGGGGTTCCGTTATTGTATTAAACAAGTTGAATGATTCCAGGGTAATATTATAAAATAAAGGAACTGGCCCCTAAAAAAATATTTTGGCTCCCAAAAATTTTCACCTTGGGGGCCAATGGCTCCTAGGCATTGAGCAAACATTTCAACCCCTGATGGTACAGGGTCCGACCACCAACTCGATTGCTTAACGCTGGAATTGAACTGGTCTCCACTGTACTGAATACAAAAGTTTCAATGATACATGTATAAAATCAAAGGGTTCTCATAAGAATAATGTGATGCAGGCCTTGCGTTTCGACGGGTATCCGGGTATCCGATACTCGTGGAGATACCCGTTCATTCGCTTCACGGGAATCTGTTTGGATACCCGTAAAATAATGTCTGGGGAAAATTTTGTCTATCAAAAAAACCATATTCGGCTTTAATAAACGATAGTTTACCTAGAAATCATCGACCGCAGGCTTTACAAATGGCGGAAGTTCATATTTTTACGACGTCTAAGTGGGCGACGAATTATGGCAGCTGCGTGCATTCTCTTGTACTGGGCGATTTTCGTCGTATCATCTGTAGCTACGGGCATTTACACAAACAACCGTGCATAGGAGAATGCAATTGCGGAAACTATCGTGTTATGGTCGATGTTTACAAACGGTAAACATGGAGGACACGAGAGGGCTTGATTCCAATCTGCTTGAAAATGTCGAAAGGAAAGACAATATCTGTACAGGCTTACAACGGATGGCCAGATAATGTAAAGGATGGTTTTGTCTTCATACATAACGACGAAAACACGAAATTAACTCATTATAATCCCTGAAGTTAGTGCTGTGGTGAACTTCTCAAATGTGTGTTCATTGGAATTGTTCGTAATTTCTTGACTTATATCACTCAATTTTAAGTTCATATTGTGTGTTTGTTCAATTCATCAACATATTTAAGTTATATGCTAGGTGTCATGAAGATGGTATTACTATATATGCAGCACTTAAGTATAAACATTCGTAATGAATGAAGTCAGAAGCTGAGCTGGTGACCCGTGACATTCATAGTGAGAGACAGAGCTATTTTTTAGTCCATAATGAGAATATAATCAAGGTCCATAACCTTAAATCGAAAATTTTGAAGTGACTCCAAATTACAGCTCCAAATTAAATTAATTGAAGGAGACAATCCTTGACACAATTTCATAAATCATGCTGCATGTTATTGTGGTTGCTCAAGAGAAAGTTTATCCACTCATCCTATCACAGTAAAATTGACAGTTGATTGAACGGTCAAATATCAGCTCAGTGAATCGAATGGCAACACAGCGGTGGGGAACAACATGATGTGAGAATCAATTATCCTATTAACAACAGTAAACATGAAAAGAGTACATAAATGTTTATTCCACTTTAATCTCCACACTTCAATTTTTCGTCACTTTAGTGGATACTGGTAGATACCCGTAAACTGAAATTGCGAGTATCCGTTTGGATACCCGTGAATTTCGACGAAAAGCAAGGCCTGTGATGCATTGTATGTGGAAAAGTTGCTGCCTTTACAAAGGTTTATGCGGGTCCTACAGAACCTGGAAATTCCCTGAATTTTACAGTCGAGGCCTCAATAGGTCCTTGGATAAAACTATTTGTAGTTAGAGATGAAAGTCCTGGAAAATGAATGTGTTAATATGTAGAAGTTGAGAAATGTATTATTTTTTTCTGGCTGTTTTCTGATGAATGTAAAACTGAATTGCATCCGAGGCCTGTAAGCTGAACATATTTAGATTTCCCACACTCGGCAGAGGGAAAGGTCTTTGAAAGGAGTAGAAAAGGCCCTGGATATTCTTTTGGAATTTGAGAACAGCTGAGCTATACATGAACCCTTTTAACATGGTTAATATACATGTAGATTCCAAAATGGATAATTGCTGTAATCGCCTATGGAAATTTCTGTTATAGATTTTATCGTTGTCGGATCCGACTCTGGAAGAATTGTGATATTGGAATATTTGCCATCCAAGAATGCATTTGAAAAGGTGAGAAGTCTTCAAGGTATCATGGTCTTAAAATCCCAAATATAATATTCTGCAAAACTTGATTTGAACAGTTGTATCAACAAAATCTTTTCCATGAAAGAGAAAATTGACGAGAACTGTTGCCTTGAATCGAGTAGAAAAAGCATGAAATAGTCTCGTTTGATTTATGTCGATCATTCATTGTATCCCAACATGGCGAGGCTGTTCCAAATATTTTCTTTTTAGCAATATAGAAATACCTTTTGCCAGTAAATGTTCTCGACGAGTTGCAATATCCAAGCATTTTATGGTTTCAGGTTCACCAGGAGACGTTTGGTAAAAGTGGTTGCCGTCGTATTGTCCCTGGACAGTACCTGGCTGTGGACCCAAAAGGTCGTGCTGTTATGATTAGTAAGTCGTGCAGAAATGAAAATTGTTGAACGCCAAATTCACACAGTTTTTCACTTGGGTTCATAGATTTTATGCTGTTGGAAGGTTAATGCATGAAATCGTCAGTTCAGTGGGTGAAATGGTCAAATTTTAGAACCAGAGAACTTGACCACTCGCAGTTTTTATGATTTTCACCATTTTCATGATAATGCACTCGGTGTTTTTTCATGCTAATAGTAATCCTGTCAATTTGCCAAGTGAAGCATAACGGGCTATTAATCAAAATCTCATTTTTGACCGATTGAAATATATTGTTACATCAGTTCACATGATCTTGTTTGACAGGTGCTGTGGAGAAGCAGAAGTTGGTGTATATATTGAACAGAGATGCACAGGCCAGATTGACTATATCTTCACCATTAGAGGCCCACAAGTCTAACACATTAGTCTACCATGTTGTTGGTGTAGATGTCGGCTTCGAAAATCCCACCTTTGCTTGCCTGGAAATCGACTATGAGGTATGCAGTTATAAACTATTCAACATCCTTTCAAAAGATTTATCAACTGATTGACAGTTAAATCAGTGCCGAATCCACATAACTTTATTCCGACACTGTTTTCTGGTGTCGACTGGCATATTATGAATGGAGAGGCACACTTTTCCAAGTTCATAACTCTAGTATTCAGCAAAGTATGCTCAAGTTCTAGATTTTCACTAGAGGCTGTTAGACGTTTAGGATAAAGAATCGGCACAAATATGTTAATAATGTTGGGAGGAAGTTGACCAATCAGGGCTTTATATTACATGTTGTTCACACCTTTTAAGAGTGTGCCCAAATTAAATATGCCCAAATTATATGAAGTTTGGAGAGGGAAAGAATTCTAAAAATGTACAAAATATGTAGTTTGTTGGCAAGTATTCAACAGGAAATTAATAACTGGTTACTTTTTTAAACTTTTTTAGCAATTTGCATTCTGTTATAAATCCATCTTGCACGTTTTTTTAATTTGGGCACATTAGCGTAATCTAATAGAGGGTGTGCCTAAATTAGCATAATATAAAGCCCTGCCAATATTTCAGTGAGTATATCAAAGGAAAAGAATTCCTCCCAGGAAGTAATTTTGGAAGTAGACCCATCATAAGATTTCTCCAGCAGTACAAAGTACCGAAGGAATTGTTCTGGACTGTATTACTTTATGATAATTGTAGGAGGCCGACAGTGACCCTACTGGTGAAGCAGCTGTGAAGACCCAGCAGATGTTGACCTACTATGAACTGGATTTGGGTCTGAACCATGTTGTCAGAAAATACTCCGAACAGCTCGAAGAACACGCCAACTTCCTCATTTCAGGTTGAAACCTAATTTTCAGTACAGCATTTTAGTCCCAGCTTCATTTGTTAGCAGGAGCGCACAAAAGCTATACATACAGCAATGCAATTTTCTACATGAAGGGCTTTTAGATTACCCCGATTTGGGTACAACCTATTTGGCACAGCAACATTTTTTTGGGGGGCAGGAAAATGCTGTCATATGGTGAAAAATTCGGGCAAAATAGATCGGCTTTGACTGGAATATGACACTTACCTGATGAGGAATCTCTATGAGCATAACTAAACATTGAGTCTCAATGCAAGGCTCGAAATAGGTGCCTGCCAAATTTTAAAACACCCCTGCAGATCATGATGAACTACTCCAGCTTGCATCTCCATTTACAAAGTTAAAAAGGTCATGGTACAGAACATTTCCCAAAATAGAGGTGACAAGTAGTTATGACACGTGCTTATTTCCAGGCTTGCAATGCAAGAAAAATATTTTTAAAATGTTTTCTTTTTTAGAGTTTTTATCCCTCGGCCAAATTGTCATGTACATCCGTCCGTCTGTCACACCTTTCTCGTTACCAAGATATCTTTAGAACAACTTGCCCTAGGCACACCAAACTTGCAGTGCACATCCATATGCTCGTGACCCAGAACCCTATTGAATCTGGACCCAATTGGTTGGAAACTTTGGCAGCCATCTTTAATTTATGCGAAACCATCACAGCTTTCTCGTGATCAAGATATCTTTAGAGTGACCTACCCTAGACACACCAAACTTGCTGTGTACATCCAATTGCTCGTGACCCAGAACCCTATTGAATCTGGACCTGATTGGTCACAAGTAAGAGTGGTTTCCCAGGATTTCTATTTACAGAATGTGTGCACTTTTGAGTTTTACTGTCTACCATAATTATTTACGTTATGTTTCAATTAAATTAAAGCAAACTTAAGATGTCTCTTTAGAGAATAATTATTTCTTAAATGTTTTTTCTGGCGATCTTTATGAGAGATTTCAGAGTGTATAAATTTGTAAAATAGGAATTTTGTCAGGTTATATATTCAATCACATTCTTCTGTCAACGGTAGAAAATTTAGCTTCAATAATTAATAATTATAGCTTCTAGCATGTATGTTTTATTATGAGAAGGTCAAGCTAAACAACCTATTAACTGACAATGGCCATACTGTGTTTTGGTGTGGTTGAACAGGAGTGTACAAGTGTATTCGGTCGACGGCCGAATATTTTAGGCTGATGTTTATATCTTGATTGACAACGCAGCAGCAGTTCAATATGATGTTGTTGCTCTAAGAAGACACGACACGCTACTGTCGCCTTCAATTGTTGGACAGCACACGGTACCCTGCCACGGTTTGGGCCAACGGGTTATCACGTAACACTGGGTTATTTTACCAATGTTAGGCCATAAAAAGTTAATTAATTGTTTCTCAAGTGGGGGGTTTTTTTTCAGGAGCGGGCGGGCGGGGTTTTTTTTTATTTTTTATTTTTTTTTCAAGGAAGGATGCGGGCGGTTTTTTATCTTTTTTTTTTTTTTTTTTACAAGCCGGGAAGACCATATATGTTTAAACACACACAAAATGAAATATTCTATGAAATAAATGCAATTTTCACCCGGGTCTGCTGTACTCGGCTGAGGGGCGTCGTCAGTTTCTTGTACATCTATTTTATATTAAGAAAACGGCCAAACAAATCAACTGCTTCTCCGATTGTGGCCTGAAGTGGGATGGAATCTCCGTCCTGCTTAGATTTTCCAATTGTACACGATATCGCGTCGTCGAAATCTGGGCATCGGGTGATACCGGTCACCTCGTTCAGGACCTCGATCACGGTGGCACTTGGGCTAACCTGTATAATTGTCCAGTCCTTCAGCATGTTAACCGCCCCACGTTCTCGACATTCAGCAATGTATGCTGAAACCAGCATTGTGAAAACGGATAAAAAATGCGGTAAAAATACAATCACAAATTTCATTTCATTGGACCCATTTCCGATGAATTGTTTAAACTAGGCAAAGAGCATAATGAAAAGCATAACCGACGCTGGAACCGGAGACTAGGATGAAAATATTTCTTTAATTTACAGCCTTTCGTGTTGAAATGTGCACAATTTATGACGAAGATTTTAATAAATAATGTTATGATAAATATACTATTCGCTATTTATAAAATTACGATAACGGAGAAGCGAAATTTACATAATAAAAACATACGGCAATCCGCTTCCGCTTATATTCAGGTCTGATTTTTGTATATGCGCAGTTTGGTTTGAAACTGGAACGAGTTCGCGCAACTGCCGGTTGTAAACTATTTTGTGATCGATACGATCATGGCGATGACATCTCTGTACGTATTAAAGCATTTTTCTTTTTCACAAACATAGTAAAACACCATTTTTGGGAAACGAATAGACATTACAACGAATAAACACAGTTTACAAGCACATTTACACATGCAATAAAAAGAATGGGAGCGGACAGTATGCCAGGGATGCGGCGGATTTTTTTATTTTTTTTCAAAAAGTGAAAAAAAAGTGCCCAGCGGGAGAGAAATCGAGGATGCGGCGCCACTTGAGAAACAATTAACTTTTTATGGCCTTGCATAGACTGTATATAATTCATGTAAATAGGGTTGTCAGTATTTGTCGATCTCTAAAGTAGCGTCTACGGTGTTTCTGTTCTCGTAAACATGACCAACCTCAGTTCTGTAATTGGTGCGATGAAAAAGTTGAAAAAATTGAGTTTCATCATTTTTTTGATGAAAAAGGGAAAAATATTGAGTTTTGTAGAATTTCGTTGCGCGCCATAGGCGCGCAAAAAAATTGAGTTTCCAAAATTTTGAAATTGAGTTTGTGAATAATTTTGGGCTAGAATAACCCCTGGTCTGATACCATTTCAATGTTCTATACGAAACTTGGTGTATAGCATCAATGTATCAAGAGACTTGCGATGAATAACCACATCAGTTGCTCTGAGTGGCGGGAAGGATGGGCGGCCATCTTTAATTTATGCAACATAGTAATGATCTGTGTCTCTGATACCGTTCAAGTGCTGGATGTAACATTTGGTATATATAATCGATGCATCAAGAGACTTATGTAATGAATACTGTTTTCTCTGATTGGATGGAAACCTTACGGGCCATTTCTAATTGCAAAATTTTTGATAAAATGTATATTTGTGACTCGACTGCTTGGTGTTCCTGACATTGGTTCAAATTGAATACATTATGAATGGCTGGCGCCCAGAGCCAAGGGGTTTCCAGATGAGCAGCTTCGTTTTGTTTTTTTTAACCCTCTATTTTGGGCACATCCTAAGTTGGGCACAGATTAATGTTGTATCAAGGGGGTAAGAAGAAGCCTTGAACTGTCTTAATATCTAGTTACAGATGACCCAATTAGTTTTCAAGCTGTTACATGATGTTTTTGCATTGTTTAGGAATTTTTCCTATTCTTTTTGATCATAGAATAACTATTGGTGTCCATCAGTTTGATTTAATGATTTAACTTGAATAATTTTCTTCAACAGTACCTGGTGGAAATGATGGCCCCAGTGGTGTATTGATTTGTTCTGAGAACTATATTACATACAAGAACTTTGGTGACCAACCTGATATCCGGTGCCCAATACCAAGGAGAAGAGTAAGTGGCTATGTTTGTTATTCTCTAATCCTCTATATGCAGATAGAAACACCTTCCTCCAAATAAAGTTAAATCAAATGACCTAACAAATTATTATGTGCAAGTTCTTTGTTCATTAGCTGGTGACATTCCGCTGTAGTTAATAACAGCGTTTTCAAAACAATTTCTTCGTTTATTAGCTGGTGAATTTCCACTAATTACTAATGTCTGTTCCAGAAAAATATGCATAGGAAGGGGGTGGGGGAGATTTTTCAGTTCTATGGTATATGCATGGTTGGTGGTATACAGTCATTTAACATTAGCGAGATAGAATAAATGGTGTATGGGTGGTTGGGGTCAGAAAAAGTAATCTTCCCCCACCCCAAGGCCATGTACCTTTTTCTGGAACAGCCCTAACAGCGTTTTCGAAGTAAAGGTTTGAAAACGCTGTTAGCGACGTTTCGCTTTAGTTAATAACACCAACAGTGACAGCGATGTTAGTAACTTTAGCGCAGTGTCACCAGCTAATAAACAACAGTTATTATCCAGAATAGTTTGTTTGGTTACTAGTTTACAAGTTCTAAAATGCCTCTCAAACAACTTAAATGCTCTAATAATCGAGTACATTTCCAACTTAAGAAATGGTGATCAATTTTTTGTGCAGATAGCCAACAAAATGGTATGAAAACCAATTCTTAGACAATGTTTCTGGTTTGGGAGTGCAGGAAAGTAGCCTGGATATCTTGAGGGGTGGTTTGCTTCCGGTTCAAAATGGCACATAGCGGGGTTGTTTGAGAAAAAGGAGTGATTAAATGTTAATAGTGATGGAATTATTAGATCCATACTCTGTTTTAGAACAGCTGACAGAACATTTTAAAAGTTATATCCACCAGTTCTTGGCATGGCTTGTTGACTTGTAGCGAGACATGAATATTTGAGGTGGTACATAAATCATGGACTGTCTTCGGTGCTGAAATTGGTTTGGTATTTCAGATCCCCCCTCTATGTCCATGACAATAGTTTGTGTGTTATTTCGCTCTTGAAGACTTATGTGAATCCGAATAATACTAAAATATATATGAAGCATCACAAATGAAAAATGGGTACGAGTAATTGGCCAAAAGTCCATAATTCTTCTTTGTCTCGCACAATTATTTCCCCTTTTACAGAATGACCTTGATGACCCCGAAAGAGGGATGATCTTTGTTTGCAGTGCAACCCACAAAACAAAGGTAGGAATAATACAGTATCTAGATTCTGGGTAATTTTCAACATGTTTGAATATTTGATTAGGCTGTATTGGGCAACAGTTACCTTGCTTTCTTCGAAGTGGTGCATTACTTACCATTTGTAAAATTTTGATGCATTGGAATCTGTTTGTAATGCTTTGAAGTTGAAGCCGTCAAATTTGAAATAGTGGAAGGTGCTGAAGCAAGGTTTTGTGAAAAGGATGTGCTATTATCTGAGGATTTTGGGACCATGATTTCATCATAAGTACTTCAATGATTTCATCGTAAGTAAACCGAGATATTTAATACTCTGGAAGGAAGAGTAACCAAATGAACATTTCTGTTTTCAGTCGATGTTTTTCTTCCTGGCCCAAACTGAGCAGGGGGATATCTTCAAGGTCCAACTGGAGGCAGATGAAGGAATGGTAAGATGGTCATAGATCAGAAGCTGTAAATGACCTGCTCCAGATTTTGTATTAAGCTCTTAATTTGTGCTTTTGTTAGTGATTTTATCCACCAGTTCTTGGAATGTCTTAGAGTAGAGGGCAGATATAACTTGACCTTGAACACGACTGGAGAAAAACTGAAATGAGAGCGAACTCTTGAAGTTACAAAAAGTGTGCGAGTTTTTATTGTGGATGAAGAAAAACTCTCTTGTGACTAATATACAAAACCCACAGGAGGGTTTTTCCCTGATGGCATTGTCCCTCAATGCGAATTAATGCGCAGTTACGTAAGAGTTGGGTGCTTGTTCTCCGCTCGACACACCAGGTTTTAGCGCAGCCTTATTTTGACCATGATTTGCATGCGAAGTTATTTCTGTCCTGTACTTAGACGTCTGAGAGGGATTTAATAGTGGTGATTGAATTACTAGAAACTTCGCCATACTCTGTGTTTCAATATGTAACTATTATTAGAGAACATTTTAAAGCTGATAATATCCACCAGTTCTTGGCATGGCTTGTTGACTTGTAGCGAGACATGAATATTTGAGGTGGTACATAAAATCATGGACTGTCTTCGGTGCTGAAATTAGTTCAGTATTTCAGATCCCTCCTCTATGTCCATGACAATAGTTTGTGTTGAAATCGGGTTTTAGAAATGCCTTATGATCAATGGTCGAGCTTTAAGGGATGAAATAGCCAGTGAACTATTGGATATTGATATTTGTTTTGCAGGTGACAGAAATCAAACTCAAGTACTTCGATACTGTGAATGTGGCTTCTAACATGTGCGTCTTAAAGACAGGGTTTCTATTTATTTCATCAGAGTTCGGCAATCAGTGAGTATACTAGTTGTTCTTGTCCGTTTTTTCTGAAAAATGTGCACAAACGTTGTATTGATAACCTGCAAACAGGCAGAGGTAGAAATAATAGGGTGTCCACCTGTCCTGGACAGGTACATTTTTCATGTGAACAGCTGAAAAGAATACTGACAGATAGAATATTTACCATGCACAACGAAGTTTTTATTGTGCATCAAGCCATGTAAATTATGAAACCGTCCCCACTTAGATTACATGTATACAGGGATTCATAGACGTCCATTCTTACTACCGTTAAACGGTAGTAAGAAAATGTCAAACTGAATACAGACAGTAAAAAACTCAAAAGTGTACGTTTTGGGCAAGAAATACTCAATATTTTTGACGAAAACTCAATCCTCGAAATGGGGCAAATTATTTCAATGATGTGAAATCCATCGCCGATCCTTCGACAATCTGGCTTCGAATGTTTGGGGATTTTCAGTTCTAGAAATAATTGCCAAAGTTTTGCCAATAACACGCTTGATACAGAAAGCGGAAGTAAACTCAGGTGTGAGACATGCGCAGATCACGATGACGACGATATAACGACAGGGTCTCGACTACAGTCATAGGGCGCACACAGTCTGCGACACGTGCTTTACAACAGAAGATTGGCTAACACCAAATCAAGCGCTCCCATTGGTCGCTGATTGACAGGAAATCTGTACAACCTGTGAAGAGCAACTCTGCAGCCCAACATGAACTTGAGCAAGAGACTACATAGACACGACAAACTCCACGTGCTTTCTGTTTCAGTTGGCGGGACGACGGGAATACGAGAACAAATTTACCATGTGGTTTTCTTCGCTGATAGTAGTGCGATACACTTTGAAATAAAACTACCGGCTGTGTTGTAAAGTTAAAATTTGAAAAGAAAACTCTTTTCATTGACGTACATGACAGAAGGAGCTTATGCGGAGTCCAGTTTTCGTTTTTATACTTTCGTAATTTGTGAATCTCCAAAGACTGACCTGTCAGTATTCACCATCACACAAACTATATTCAGATTATGGTCGAAATATTGCTAAATGCCTGGACCAAAATGATTTAATAATAAAAAATACACTGTTTTATTATAATTATAAAACTTTTTTAATCGTAAGGACGAAAACAGGAATCTTGAATAAAGTGGCGACAGAGTCCATTTAACCCAGGTTCTGGCGGTTGCTTACCTTGATGACATCCAGCATTTTGTTAAATTCTGCGTAACCTTTTCACGTAACCTTTGGGTAACGCAGTCAAGTTTGGCGTAACCTAACCAATAGGTTACGCACCTGCAGTACCCGTAACCTTTTTGGGGGTTACGCAATGATCTCTAATGTCATGGCCTGTACCATTGGATTAGATTCTTTTCCATCACACAATGTTTTTAATTTATGTCCAAATTTAATGTCTTCATTATATTTCTCAAGTTAAGCATTAACCAACAGAAAACTTCTTAAAATTTTATTTCATTATAAATATCTATGATACGTAAGAACTAAATAAAACACGTTACCAGCTTCACCTGAATGCGTTATTAACGTTTAATTATATTTGGATTTTACGGTGAAATGTATCAGAGGTGAAGTGTGCCAGACCTGTTGACAGTTTGTGGGTTTATGTGGTGTTTGACTTCAGTATTACAGAAATTGTTTGTTAATATCTTAATTGGTAGGGTGGTAAAAATATCCAAAAACTCAATATCAGCTTGTGGATGGGCCGGAAAAACTCAATTTGAGCATAAAAAAAAATAATTATTTTGTATTGGGTAGTAAAAATTTGGACTTCTATGAATCCTTGGTATATCATTGTCATTGTGCTATCCAAGTGTTTATCCTGCATTTGTGTCTGTTTCTCTATTCTGGTGACACTTACAAAATGTTTATCACAGGTATACGTAGAAGAGAGATCTACTAGCTGAATGCTTTCCATTGCAGTATTACATAAGACTGTGAATCTGCATAAACCTGAATCGTGATCGTGTTTTTAAGAGAAAGACAAAAAGTCCTGATCAAGTAGAAACTACTGAATGTGAGAAGTGAAAATTCATTCTCTTCGATGTAATTGTTCAGGTGGATGCATTCAAGAGATCAGTATTTACCTATCGCCTGGGACATTTGACCCCGGTCAGGTGATACATTTTCCAGAACTGCAGTACATAAACTGGTAAAGAATGAAATGAGAGGAGCAACGTTTCTGATGATGATAAACCACAGACCTGTACTGAAAAAAAATTCAGTGTGGAAATCTATATTTTCTGATGGGAAATGGTTGCTTTTAACTACTCCGTGGCTTTGATATCAGGGGATTTCCATCTTGTACAGAGCTCACTGCTCCATCTTATAATTATGTCCGGCCATAGCAGATTTGCCCAGTTTTCAGGGTTTAGTCTGATTGTAGGAGTTTACATCGTGAAAGTTGAAAGATTTCGCTTTGAGCATCACGACTTTCAATTTCAGCTGTTTATACCAGATAGCGAACCTAGGTGATGATGATGGTGAACCCGAGTTCAGCAGTGCTCAGCCTGTGGAGGAAGGTGACACATTCTTCTTTGACCCCCGCCCTCTGAAGAACCTTGTGGTCGTCGATGAAATGGATAGCTTGTCTCCCATTATGTCCTGTCAGGTAATCCTCTTTGTTCCAGTGTTTTATGATCAATCCTCTATGTTGACACTGATAATTATATCCCCCATCTACAGAGTAAACCATTCAAAATAAGGATTTTGAATTTTGTAATCATTGTAGACTCTTTGACAATGAAGTTCAAGAATGCTAATTTCCCTTTACTGACTCTGAAGTATTAAACACTTTTAGGTGGTAGGGGCCGTCGAAGAAGGGCCTTCAGTGCACACACCCTCCTCCCCCCCCCCTCCATTCACCAATTCAGGTCCATTTATCAGGAACAGGCCTAATTGCTATTAATAGAAAGGTTGAATGATGGACCTTCGTGAATTGGACAGGCGGTGATTCTCTTTGGGGACTCCAGCTTTCTCCACCACTTAAACTGGCTGTCACGTATAAGTGAAATAAGTCTTGAAGTGTGACATTAAACCCAACTCGCTTCCCTTGTGAATTGTCCATTGGAACAGTTGATCAACTCTTTGCCAATGGCTTAACCAGTTGCGGACAAAGACCTAAAATAAGTGATCAACAGTGTGTGATCAACAGTGACTGTCTTCTCATATCGGGTACTGCCCCTTGCATCAACATGAGCCAGAACTGTACAAGTTCAATTACACTGGTAAAGTAAGGTAGCATTTCTGATGATGATAAACCACAGACCTGTACTGAAGTAATTTTCAGTGTGGAGTCCATTTAATGTCTGACGGAAAACTGTTGCTTGCATATTACTACATGTATGTTGTGCACCTTTCAGTATGGTGAAATTTGTGATGGCTGGTAATTCTTGTTTGTGAAAATGATCTTGTATATGATTTGCATACTTTTCTGGGTATTCACTTCGTGTAAATTACATATAGCCCTATTTAGAATGCACTTAGCAAAACGAAAGATTCTATGTAGTTTTATATTTCCTGTCCGATCTAAACTCGAGAATGACTGCAACCGTATCGACTGGACATTTGGAGTACCCAAGATGACTATTAAGATGATTATCTTGTGTGTATCGACTCTATCATTGGTGGAACCAGAATGGGCTGTTACTATGGCAATCACACTCATTGCGACATCTTTCACCTCGGTTGATGGAAATTTATTGAGTTTCTGAAAGCCCTAAAGTTGGATTTATAAAATTAAGCCATATGGTCTTGGAAATATGCACTCTTTTCTCCATCTGAGGTAATTTTCATATCCGATGTCGGGTTAGCAGACGATACCACGCCAGAGTTTGAATTTGGTACAGGTCTGCATATTTACATATCTGCCATGTTTTCCTGATGATACTCAAATTCTTTTGACTGTTCTCATTGGCCAGTTATGGTAAGATTAAGTAAACCGACTGGAGTATTGCCGAAGGATGCAATGCATGCTACAATCTCGTCGGGCAACTTCAACAACTTGTATAAAACAAACTGTGTCAGAAAACCATGTAAAAACAATTTTATTTCACCAGTAGACTGGTACAGATGTTCCTAAAAGTTCTAAGCCTGTACGCTATCCTTGTCTGTGTGCGATACTTCCAATGTGAGGTCTATTCTTCAAGCAGATATCCCAGAATTTCTGGTTGGTCGGACTTCAAAAGATCAAAATCTGTTGCTAACTTTTAATGTGTATTGTTTGATATTGCCTGTCATCTCTTCAGATTGCTGACCTGGCCAATGAGGATACCCCCCAGCTGTACACACTATGCGGGAGAGGGCCACGTTCAACGCTTCGAATTCTAAGACACGGTTTAGAGGTGGGTTCTTCTATAAATTGTGTATGGCAATATGGGCTGGTATTTTTTTTTGAGTTCTACGAAGTCGACTGGCATTCAAGCATTTCCTGATGATGAGAAACTAATGCTGAAAAAAGAAATCCAGTGTGGCTTATGTTTTAATTTCTGACTGGAGAAATGCTGCCATTCTTCCAAATAATATACCATGTTAATATTTTAGAGGGAATTGCTTGGTTATGGATATAGGTAATTTGAATTACTACTTAATTCTGATTGAAAAAAGACTTGCTTCTCTGATAGGCCTGTGAGATGGTGTACTTCCAAAGTTTTTACACTGATAGTTTTAAACACCATTCAACAGATGTTTGAAATAGCTAGTTCACGGAGACCACATTTGGAAAGTTCAGAAGTTGGTGTGATTGGTCAATAATCAGGTCACAGGATATGACCTTGAAATGGATATCACAACATGTCGGTCTTAATAATTTCAATCAGACTGAGGCCATCGATAAAAAATTCTGTTTTAAGTAACCCGATTTACCCAAAATATTCAGCAATTTGAGGGTCATTTCACTGCCATAAGGATTTTATTTAATGTTATCATTTACTGCCTCCTGGGTTATCACTTCAAAGTAGATACGAATAAATCTACCTATGGATGGCTATGGGGTATCCTATTGCCGATATCATATCTTTTTTAAACAACTTTCTCAAATAACGTATGGCAAACTTATGAAACAAATTGCCTATCGACCTACCCACCTATTGTTGAAACCCATTGGCTTAAACACAACTATTATTGTAAATGGCCTGAGGATAAACTACACTGTTTGATGATTCACTCAACTGGCAAGACTATCACTAAACCTTGAGATTGACTAATCCACATAATTATTTAATAGAGCTGTGAATATTTTACCTTGGTCAGTAATCTAATTGATCAGCATCAGTGACTTTTGTAACTGTTTTATGATTTCATTGAACCTCTAGGTCTCTGAGATGGCCGTTTCAGAACTGCCCGGTAACCCCAATGCTGTATGGACCGTAAAGAAGTCTATCGAAGGTATGTTGATCAAGCCATTCAGATTTGTTATTCCTTCACTGTTTCAATGAAGTTGGTGTCTGGCTGCACTGTTCTGTTTCCTTGGTTGATGTGTGATTAATTCTGATTGTGTCATTTCATGTCTGGGGATAGTATATTGAACCCACTAGTTCGTTGTACAAATTCTGTAATTCCGGATACAATAATGCTGTGGAGGTGCTGGGAAATGCTTGTCGAATGAGTAATGCGCCCACTGAAACAGACCTGAAGGGCAGTGAACTTAAAGACTTAATCCTTCTCCATTCCACCAGTTCTTGGCATGGCTTGTTGACTTGTAGCAAGACATGAATATTTGAGGTGGTACATAAAATCATGGACTGTCTTCGGTGCTGAAATTGGCTCGGTATTTCAGATCCCTCCTCTATGTCCATGACAAAACTTTATTTCAAAATAGACCTCGCATCCCAAGTTGGCTTCAGTGACTCGCCTTTTCAATCTTCTGGCAATGTTAAATCTTCTAATAATACCATCACCCCATTAAACTTCAGTCACCCTCAATTAAACTTCAGTCACCCTCAATTTTGTAGACCAATTCAGTTCCAGTAATTTTGATCACCCTCGAAAATCATTAATAAGAAATTCTGAATGATCTTCAAAATTTTGTGCGAGGTATGGGTCACTAGCTCAAGTTAATGCAGTTCACTGAGTACTAACCTTGACCTATTTGCAAAGGTCACAGGTCAAAATGTGAATAGCAGGGACAGTCCCTGGTGAACACAAGGTCTAAATGCACATAAAGCAAATTTGTGACCAATCTAATCAATTGTAGCTACAGCATTTACGGCATTTGATTCCAAAGAGTCCAAAATAGGGTGCTCACTGGCACTGCTGACCTGTCAGTTCTGGAGATCTGCCAATGCTCTGAACATGAGGATAAAAGCACTGATAAACAAATAATGTCAAAGATTACTTTTGAGTAGCAGATATCTGATGCCTAGTTTCATCCCAAAAGGTCCATTATTTTGGAAATTACATGTACATGAAAATAACCCCTAAAAAATGTCAAAAATAGCACTGTGGCCCATACTGAAGATTCAAGCATACACTTGGGGTTTCATAGAAGTCCAAATTTTTGCCACCGGATACTGAAAATTCAATATTTTTTTCACCTGAATTGAGTATTTTCACTTTTTTGTCGCCGGCCGACAGATTTCTATTGAGTTTATTTCTAATTTTGCAACCACCATAAGTAATGTATATAACAAATTTTCATACGACCATCAATGGAGCCTGTCAATACTGCTATATATTTGAATTGTGAAAATAAAGCAACAAACAGATAATTTAACATCTTCAGTTTTATGTTCTTAATTTACCAGGGTCTAAGATACCATCTATTTTTCAGCACATTTATGTCACATTGTGGATGTCAACAAGACAAGATTACACAAGGCAATTCAAATTAATTTTTAAAATTACAAACTTGGTAATTTTGAATGAAATCGAGGTATCAGTTCCTGGCTTGCAAATGATGTCCAATTCAAGTATGCAAGTTTTGAAACGTTCCAGCTACGCTAATTAAAAACCACTTGGATCTGGACCAGACTTCCCTTTCAAAATCTTACATTATAAATTTGATGTGAAATTTGGCAAATATTCAGACTAAAATTAAAAGTCCAGTACAACTTTAGACTGAAGACCAGCAATTGTCATAACTGCAGCTAGTCCTTGGTGACCATAAACTCATAAAAATGAAATGAATTAGAGAATTCTGTTTGAAAAGGCGCACAATTTTGTAAACTATTGCGCATAGGCAGCTGGCTCACTTTCGATAGGATCATGCGAACTCCAGATAGATACATAAGTTTACCATGTTTGGTTATTGAAGGCTGCAAATAAGTGCCAACAGTTTGACTTGACCACCCTTATTTTGCACCATGGAGGTAAAAATTGGATCCGATTTTACCTCCATGTTTGCACCATCTCGTTAAATTTAAAAAAGTTTTGACAGTATAAAAAAAATTCAACTCTTCTTTATGTATCTTCAAATCAAAGAATGATCTAGCTAGGTTTATATTGTGGCTAAATCAGTTCGCTGTCTTTGAATTATCCATTCAAACTTTATTAACTACGGTACAATCAAACTTTGGTTTCAGTTTCAACATCGTACAATGCGTACATGCCAGTTTCTTTACAACAACAACATGACAAGATCGTTCAACTTTGAGTGAAAACAAATGCCCTATGCGAAGATTACATCATCTCCTTTATCATAAATACTATTCAGCGATGGTCAGATATTTACCTGTCCATTCCAAGGAGAGTTAGACATCTTTGGGGGCTCATCATTCCCACATGTCAAACTTTCCCTGCAATTTTTTTTTCGGCCACACAACGCAATTCGGAAACCTCCACATACATTTAGTATGAATACAGGCTTTAGGGTTACCGACGGCATGACCCCGATAACAGTTCGGGAAACGGACATAAATAATTAGCGCTCGGCAAAACGAAGTTTAACCTAGCGGTACCGAAGTTCACGGAAATGACCGAAGATGCCGACCTATTTATTCGGTTTATTCTGGTATTCCCCATTTCCCGATTGTTTGCCCGCAATATATTTCGATTATAAATTACGAAATTACGAAGTATTGGCCTCTGGAGACTTCAGTTTTCTTCCAAAATTTCAGTTTTTCCCTTCTAAAACACTCAGACTTCAGTTTTTTGGTGGCAAAATTGAGTTTTTACGGGAGTTTTGACACCGAATACCGGTGTCAAAACACGACGTGTATGAAACCCTGACACTATAGACCACAACTGTTCATTTCAACCTATGCATCCTGACCTTGACTGGGGCAATAACCATGATAACTCAAATTACATGTATACCCTATTTCTTCAAATTATTCAGACGGTAAGACTTCAATTCAGGCTACCGTGGAAAGAAATTCGGCAAACATTCTACAAATTTCACTAGCTATCTTTGCAGTTATTTGGATAAATAACATATACATGCTCCAGTAATAGCCTCAGTTGACCTAAAGATGGATTTTTTCTGCTTCCAAGTCTAAAAATGGTGTTCGAAAAATTAGGAGAAATGAGTACTGTACAAGGTATACTGGAATCTAGGGCAGTATTTGTTAAATCTTAAGACTGTAAATTTCCAGTGAGCATCTTCTCTACTTCTACTAAAGTAGAAGAGACCTGCTTTGACACGACGTATTGGAATAAGCGAGATCCAAGTGATATACTAAAAATGTTCAATCCCCCCCCCCCCATCATAGCTAGGTATGAGATGCCTATTAACATTGCCTTCCACAGACAGTTGTAATTGGTACTAAAGCATTTCTTGATGATGAGAAACTTTTGCCGAAACAGAAATCCCATGTGGCTTATGTTTTAATTTCTGAATGGAGAAATGCTGCCCTTCCATAATGACAAAACTAGACATGTAGGATAAACTAGGATATATTGTGCTTTGTATTTGTTTTTAATCGCTTTCATGGAAAAGGTCTAACGTACCAGTTTAACTAACTAGAGTCCTAATTCTCCTGGAGCCAAATCGCTGTTGATATTAAATGTGGAATATATTTGACATTTCCAAATTGACCAGAGCACAGGGCTTGAACCAGATAGATGCATAGACTAATTGTCTTAGGCTGGATTGGTCAAGCCCTGATCGCCCTCACACTGGCCTACCCATGCCTTCTGATTTCAGGTTCCTGGCAAATTCCATTTCAGATGCCCTGGGAAGCTACAGCAGCCACTGACTATTTGTGTAGTTACATCTACTTGCGAATGCCCATTGTCCTCGGCTTTATGCTGGAAAAACCGAAAGTTACCGAATTAGTTTTGAAATAAAATCCTGGTCAAACAGTGCATTATATTTCTTCTCCTCTAGTGATCAAAGTTGTAGAGCAAAATATTGGTTTCCAGGGAAACATTACAAAACTGAGTAAATAGGCTCGGCAGAGGTTACAGCAGGAAAAAGTAGTGCAGTTCAGACACTAATTTAGAGGCTAGCTGTTGGTCCTTCACCAACACTGGCCTACTTTCTACTTTCAGATGGTGCCAGCAGATCGTGATCCGAACCCACAGGTTGGTACTCGATTGTGAGAATCATGGATATCGAGAATTGCTGCTGCTTGTTACTGCCCGACTAGAATATCTTCAGATCCGATTACAACATCTGCTCTTCGAATCAGTCGCTACCGTCACTTGCATTGAAATCTTCAGTTGTAGAAGATCTGCTGAGGCTCGGGCAAGAAGCCATTCATTCACACAGTCCATGCATGTGAATCAACGCATCTTGCCTGATGTCATCAAGTTGAAACTTCTACAACTAAAGATAAAACTGTCTTTGGACATTTGTATTGATTTACCTCAACCACTTCAATAAATTGAATAAGCTTCAATTATCACCGAGTTGAGCTCTTCAAGCTATTTTGATCAAACTATAGATAACTGTTCCATTTTCTGGCTAATTATAACATTTGGGAGCCTGGACGGAGATAGAAAATTTTCCAACATTTACCCTTTGCCAATATGTGGATGGCAAGTCAACTGGAGTGAAAGTCATTCTTTGCTATAGCTCAACTGAAAGAGTATGTTCATATACCTAACCTTGGCAGTCTCTCTATTTTTCTTGTCTTTCAGATGAATTTGATGCTTATATCATCGTGTCTTTCGTGAATGCCACTCTGGTACTGTCCATTGGAGAAACCGTAGAGGAAGTCACAGATTCTGGTTTCTTGGGCACAACGCCAACATTATCTTGTTCACAGCTTGGAGATGAAGCTTTGGTCCAGGTAAAATTAACATTCTGCACTTGTTCTTAAATTTAGGTTGTTTCTTGAGAAAATTGTCTCTCCTGTAACTTCTATTGTTCGGGCCTTTGTATAACTGAAATGCCACCCTTTAGATTCCATGGGGTTCACCAGCTCGAACGGACGCCAGGTGGCTACGTATACCAAGAGATAAATGACCCATGTCGTTCTGGATGTCACAAAGGCAACGTCATAATGTAACGACGTTATAATTGTTTTATGACACCATGTCTTCTTTACCTGTTGAAGCATTAGCGCCACCTAGTGTGACTGGCGATTCCCATTGTTGTTCCCAGAAACTCCATTCTTCTTTGTTTCGTGACCGTTATATGAAAGATGGACCAATCATTGTAGTGGCCGAGTTCCTGACGGGGGTTTTGACAGGGTTCATACACTACCTTGAAAACCTTTGACAATTGACAATTTCTAATTCAAGGTCTTGAAAATTAGAAAATTATGCTAAACACCTTGGGCAAAACCAGAATTCTTGTCCTTTGTTGTGAAGTGGTAGCTCAAAGTTGTACTGTCCTTTGCCATCAGATTGCAAAATTGACCTCATCATGGCGATATATTATTTGAACATCCCAAAAGAATTTCCAAATGTATTGGAAAGACAATTTATGAACAATATTTTTTCCGACAGAACATTCATACGCGTGTTCGAGTAAGAAAATTTTATGACACTGAAAGACATAAGCCTTGAAAACAGGAACTATTATCTCGAAAAAACCTTGAAAATTGGAAGCACTGACCTCTCCAGTGCGAGACCAGTGCTCTACAAACTGAGCTAAAGGGAATTTTGCACTAGTTATAAGCTAGTATAGGCCCTGGTGATCCCACTTCCTACCATACTCCTCTCCATCACAAACAACCCTCGTCCTCATTCCCGATTATCCCTGCAGGCATGGGAATTTTCCTTCAATAGGCTGATTTCAGACTTTTTCATCAAAATTTTGAAAAAATAAAAAGTTGTCAGTTCTGTCTGAAATGCCCAAAAATGCCATATTCCTGGGGGTGGAAAATTTCAGACCTTTTGAAGTAGATTTCAGACTTTTTCAGTGGTAACAATTCCCATGCCTGATCCCTGGAACTAAACTGACAACTTACAAATTCGCTCCCCTCAAACCACCTCAGTAATTCAACTTGACAATCAGATCATCATCAATCACACTTCCTCAACTCGACAACCTGCTCATCTATAGCTCCCATGTCAAGAATTTAAGACTAAATAAACTTCAGCAGCTTGGAAATGATGTTTCTACATCCGTGTTTCACCTGAAACCTTGTGATTACAACTTCCTTGTAGCTGATCCAAGCAACTATTTTTCACATTTATTATACAGTGATATAAGTGTTTCGGTTTTTGCCGGAAATCCGGTTTTTTGTTGAAACTTGGAAAAAAATCCGTTTTTATAGAAATTTAGATTCTCGTCCGGTTTTACCAGGAAAGTGATACTTGATGTCGACTAAATCGATCTTTGAGCGTTCAAAAACGCATTTTTTACCCGATCTTGATAAAGTATGTATTGTTGCCATTTTTGATCCTCAAAATTGGATCCCGATCGTCTCTAGCGAAGAACCGACGTAGTCGCCATTTTTATAATGATTTGTCCGCCACGTGATACGGGAGACAACTCGGGAGACAACTAGAGTTGTCTCCCCTGTAGTACTGGCGCTCAAATCGCTAGCAGCCGAAACTATTATGGGATATTGCGTGGCAGTCTGAAGTGAAAATTGCGCCTTTTTTGCCGGAGTGAAAATCGAAGTGAAAATCATGAGCGTGTTACATCGCAGTGCCGACATAGACGTCAATGAGGTGGATAAGAGTATCAAAAATAAGTTTCGTTGGTCATGGCTGGAGGACAAAGACTGTCACGGGGATCACCTTTCAGACTACATAAGGAAACTCAATTTGCCAGGTTTGGCTGAATGTACCATTTTGTAATGATAGAGTACGTTACGGCAGCTCAGAAAAAAAATCTTTACAGGCTCACGCAAAATCGGCAAATCATCTGTCAAGACGCAAAAATAAACTGTCAAACCAGGCACTGCCTGTATTATTTACAGGAGTCTCTGAATAAATTTACAGAAATTAATTTTCAAAATAAGTTTGCTTATTTCAGAATCAGAATGAGGGTGTATTATGAAACAGGTTTTGCTTGAAAAACAACACAAAAAACGTAGTGGCTTGCCAATCATATTTTCTTATTTTATTTGCCAGAAATTGGCTCGAATGCATCTCCAGCCATCTAGGACCCCAGAGCTTAAAGGAGCCTAGGCGGCCCCTGGACCCCGGCCTAAAGTGCTAGGATAGTATTTTCAGGTTTTTGGACAAAAGTCCACTTACATCACTGATTATATGTGAGAATTAGTATGATCAGATTATCACTTTGGTATACTCATTTCTGAGGTGAGAAATCGGGAATCCTAGCCGGGATGAAAGTGTTGGTTTTGCACCCAAAGATTTACCAGTTTTCAGAAAACAATATGAAACATTTGCGAGTACATGCCTGTATACACACATAAACCTTTGTCCAATTATAATTGAAGCTATAGAGTTCATGAATTCTGCTTTTCTATTGAAGTCCTTGTCTAAGAATAGGAAATAGCTCATGACGGTATCAGTTCAGTCACTGTCGACCTGAGCAGGTTATTCTTTTTGTCCATGCTTGTAGCTTTGGTAAGTTTAAAATGAGTTATTGCAGACAATAGGATGGAAGTACAGTGTAATTGTCCCGCACCACCTAAGTGGGAGGTCTTGAAAAGGCTACCCATCCATCCGTCCTAATGTCTGTCTGTCCATCAATTCAACCGATCAACCGAGGGTTGACTTCACATCTGTGAGAAGATGACTGGGATTGTTTTTCACCGAACTGCATTATCCAAGATAGATTCCGTCCGTCCCAACCATGTTGTGATGCTATCTTGAGAACAATTCAACCAATAGACTTCAAACTTGGGGGATGAATTCACAGGAGTGAGAGGATGACTGGCATTGTTTTTAAGGAGAACTGTTATCCAAGATGGTCGCTGTCGGTCATCTTAGATTCCATCTTTCCTAACCATATTTGACGTGATATCTTGATCAACTCAATTGATTGAATTCACACTTAGGGATGGTTTCAGATCAATAGCTACCCGTTCGCCTGTCCTTCCATCTCTCCTTCATTCCATCACAACCATGTTGTGAATGCGATATCTCAAGAATTATTCAACTGATCAACTTCAAACTTGGGAATGTAAGATGGCTGGGATCTCGGGAGAAAGACTCGTTTTTGGGCACAATGATGCCACCAGATGATATTTCTGCATCGTCCTGCCCCCTTTCTTCCATAGACAATTTTTCAAAGTTGTCTGTCACAATCATTAGATCTCCTTCACAACAACAAGACCACAATCTTAGCAACAATCTAACATCAAACAAAACATATATGGTGATTATATCCCATGTTACACGATGTGTGTGAGAAGCCCATTTCCAGACCAGCTTCTTGGAGGGGGACCTGCTAGCTACTCGGATTGTTAACAGTTACTTGGCACTGTTGAACATTGATGTTTTTGTTTTTCTGGAAAGATTTACCCTGATGGTATCCGTCACATCAGACAGGACAAGAGAGTGAATGAGTGGAAGACGCCGGGCAAGAAGAACATTGTAAAATGTGCTGTGAACCAGCGCCAGGTCGTCATCGCTCTGACGGGAGGAGAGCTGGTCTACTTTGAAATGGACCCAGTAAGTAGAAGTTCATTGTATTCAATCACATGTTTGTGATGAAATGTTTCAGAGTTTTAAACATATTACCGAATATGCATGCAGAAGAAAGCTTTTAGAGGAAGTTTTACCTGGGGAACCTACAGTTGTATAACAAACCATGCACACAGTTCCATTTCCAAGAAATTTGTTCATCTGTCCCTGACCAGATCTGCAGTTCGGGGTTTTATCTAGCATATTTTGAAGGGGCACATTTCTATTTTTGTGATTTTTTTTTTGGTAAAACATTACATACTGTAATAGTGCTTGGTAAAAAAAACTGTTGATTTTGTTTTTTGAGAAAAACAACCTTGATTATTTGAGATTATCTGTTGATGATGATTGGTTGTGATTTATCACACGCTGAAGAATGTGATGAAATATCACTCGCCGTGCTGAGACATTGAAAAGCAATTCAAATCTAGGTCCTCCAGCATTTTGAATTGTATTTTGATACATATACATTCTTCACACTATTCCAATAGACTGGCCAGCTCAATGAGTATACAGAGAGAAAAGAGATGTCAGCAGATGTGGTGTGTATGGCTCTGGGAAGGGTACCCGTGGGAGAGCAGAGGTGTCGCTTCCTGGCTGTGGGACTGGCCGACAACACTGTCAGAATTATCTCCCTTGATCCCAGCGTACGTTATCAAGATTTATTGCTGTCCCTCTTGTCCATTCTTTCTTGGATCGCGCAAACATATAAGCATGCTTTTGTGACATTATTCAGACTGAACATTAGCATGAGCTATAAATCTGTCAATGATGATTGGTTGTGATTTATCACACACTGACAAATGTGATGAAATATCACTCGCCGTGCTGAGACATTGAACAGCCATATAGTGTTGGTTGATTGCCTTTAAAATTCTTTTGCCTATTGACACTAAACCCAGTGATTACAAGTTCAATACTAGAGAATCACAAAGATGTTCATGGACACTTGTCTGAATTCATGACCAATTAATTCTACAAACCTGTGAAAACCCTAACAAACAATAGACCAAATGCTGGTCGCTATATAGCTGAAATATTGCTGAATGCGACGTTAAATCTTCTCTCTTTCTCCAAATGCTGGTTTAGCGCTCGTCAGCTAGTCCTGCACCAGCACACACAGTTGGGTGAAAAAATGGCTGTAAACCAGGCATGTTCTCTATAAGGACCCAGGTTAAACAGGAGAACTGAGCAATAATGCTGATTATACGAAAACAGAAGAAAATGTATCAAACAAAGTTGTCCTATGCCAAACATAGTATTTGTTGACATTACCTCACCAAGTATTAAATATCTCTTTCCAGTTATTTTTGAATAAACAGGATTTTATTTCAGGTTTCTCCCGTTGTTTAACCTAGAACCTTACGGAGGACATATCCCGTGTATGGCCTACAACTGTGCGATTGTGCGTGATGATTGCTAAACTGGCAAATCGTATATTGCCATGTTATCAATATTGCTGTTAGTTTTGAAATTCCCTCGGATCCGAAAGTATGGTCTCAGCTTGGTTTGTCATTATTTCTGTATTGTCTTCTAGGATTGTCTGTCACCACTGAGTATGCAGGCATTACCGGCCTCGCCAGAGTCCCTGTGTATTATAGAGATGGGCAGTACAGAGGCCAATGTGGATACTGGAGAGACCGGGACAGTGGGAGGCCTCTTCTTAAATATTGGTCTACAGGTATGTTTATTCGCCCACAGGTACATTGAGGAAAGGACTTGTGATGTTTACCTGTGAAAAACTCCTTTGTGTCGGTTATAAAGTTAGGGGGGGGGGGTTATCAATCTAAAACCTACAAAGACACTTTTCTTGAAGAATATATACGGAAGTATCAGCCTGGAAGGAATTACGATGGTCAGCTGAATAAAAATGAATTGATAATTCATCAAAATGTGCTCTCTGGTCTATTTTGGTAGCTTTGAGGCAGTTTGCCAGTTACTTGCCATTGGCGGTTCTTTCTGGGTGCTTCGGCTTTCCCCTACCAACCAAAGTGGCTGTCATCATATTGTTGAAGACATTAAATCCTACTAATTCGCTCGCTCAAGCTGTTGTCATTTAGCAGAAGTAAACACATTTGGAGCATGCTTTATTCTGGATCCAGTAATGTCTGTGATGATTGGTTGTGATTTATCACACACTGACCAATGTGATGAAATATCACTCGCCGTGCTGAGACATGTTCTTCTACAACATAAGAAAACAAAAATTCTTGTATTTGTACTCGATAACAATGATCTTGACTGCCATTAACATATTTTCTGTAATTGTCCAGGAAGACTAGAGTATACCATAATATTGGGTACTGTATTTCAACTGGGGGATTTTGCCCGAGTCCTAATGCCTACCCTACTTCGTAGGTCCTGTGACAATAGTCACACTGCTAATGTTAGGAAAATTTGTCCACTAAATAAGTAATGTTTGAATTTGAAAGAACCGGTACAAATTGGTGAGGGTTAGTTTATTGACTGGTGTATATATTTCAGAATGGTGTATTATTGAGGACTGTATTGGACACTGTAACAGGAGACCTGTCTGATACAAGGACCAGGTATCTGGGCTCAAGAGCTGTCAAACTCTTCAGAATTACAATGCAGGGATCTGAAGCTGTAAGTATTAAGATTAGATGCTTTGTTGAGAATTCTAAATATGGCATGGATATGAAATTGTTTAAATGTTGATAAAATGAATTTAAATTGTCACATGCAAAAATAGTTACATGCGAGACTAAATTAACTTCAGCAGCTTGGAAATGATGTTTCTACATCCGTGTTTCACCTGAAACCTTGTGATTATAACTTACTTGTAGCTGATCCAAGCAAATATCTCATAAAATCTTGCTATGTTGATGAGAATCATTATGATCAGATTTGATAGTTTTCGTGAATCAACATTCTCTCTTATTCAGTATCCATTATAAGGAAGAGTAACAAATTTGAAGACTGTTTGGCATCTCACTGTCTGTCAAACAAATACTTTGCAACTCTTTATTGCAGGTGTTGGCCATGTCCAGTCGGTCGTGGTTGAGCTACACATATCAAAACAGGTTCCATTTGACGCCCCTGTCATACGAGACACTGGAGTACGCTTCTGGATTCGCATCTGAGCAGTGTCCTGAGGGCATTGTTGCCATTTCTACTAATACCTTGAGGTACTTCAGTCCTTCCATTGAAAGGGTCCTAAATTAATTCTTTTGGGTCATTATTTTCACTGTTCATGAATATTTGCTAGATCCGGAACCTGATCCCACAGCCCTCGCAATTGCAAAAAGCTGAAGCAAATGGAGTTTGCCTCGGCCATTTTTAACATGGGACTGAATGGAGGATAATGTAATTTAACAACATTTTCTGCCGAGGCAGATTTCTGAATTGCGAGGGCTGTCCCATATACCCCAAAACACTAGGACATTTAAAGTGAAATCACTCCGATTTAAATTTTGTTATGATTATATCCTATTACTGTGAAGAATGTGATGAAATAACATGCCAGTCTGAGAAAAAAATCCAATACATTGTAATCGGGGAGGAATTTTCTGATTGCTGGTGAGCAGTTAGGACAATACATTTAATCAGAGGAAGTCTTCTTTATCTACAAAATCTCGTTCTGAAATAAATCAGACTCGAGCCTTCCTGTGTTTAGACTAAAACAGCTACTACCCTACCTCTTCCCATTAACTGAAAGCTTTTTTAATATTTCAGAATTTTGGCATTGGAGAAGTTGGGTGCTGTGTTTAACCAGGTGTCTTGGCCCTTGCAATTTACTCCCCGCAAGTTTGTCATTCATCCTGAATCCAGCAACCTCATCATCATAGAAACGGACCACAATGCTTATACGGACGAGACTAAACAGCACCGCAAACAACAGATGGCGGAAGTGAGTCCATTCTTGTCCTGTTCATGTCTCAAATCATTCAAAGTTTTTTCACCACCTCGTGAATCTTGGTAATGATCATTTGATATTGATGGCCTTGAAACACAGAAAATTTGTTGTTTTTCTGTCGTACCCGTGTTACTCCATCAACGGCATGTGTTGATGGCAAGTATGAGCCAGGGGAAATGGATGGAAGGAAGAGAGTACATGTAAGCCTTATTCACTTCTCTCCTGTTAAAAACAGTACTTAATGGGCATGTCTGGCACAATATACTTGATTAGAAATTGATGATGTGAAAATGTTATTCTGGTCATCCTTGAAAACACCTAAATGAAATTGAACGAGTCTTGCAAACTACGGTAATCCTTCTAATAATTCAATCTCCATATCAATATTCAATCACCCCAAATGCCAAAGTTACAATGATCATGTAGCCTCAAACCCTGTTCTACTTTATGAAATTCTGTCGATGATGATTGGTTGTGATTTATCACACACTGACAAATGTGATGAAATATCACTCGCCGTGCTGAGACATTGAAAAATAGGCAGGTGTACTTCTTGAAAATTTGAATTTTTTACACAGTGAAACTGACCTTACTGACATATGCGTTCGTGTGCAAACACGGATTAACAAGTGAAGAAATTAAAACAATAGCACAGTTCATTTCCCGCCTAATCACCCACGCCAGCACTCAATCACAATAGATCTTCACTTCTTTACTTAGCTAGCTACTGTAAAGATCGTGTGTAAAGCTCCAGCGTATTACGGAAGGATTTTACGTTTACAACGAGTGATAACATCATCTACAAGTCTACAAAGCAACGAAAAGATCAAGTTGGGAAGTATTCTTGTGTATATCTGTCGATAAAATAATGGCCTCTATGTTCTGTTCCGTCTGTGGGAAGTCTAAATCAACGACCGACTTACATTCTGTTTGTCTTGCGTGTCGAGGCAATATTGCTTGTGATTGTACCCATAGATGTCAGGAGTGTCAACAATGGCCCGATGATTTATTTCAAGATTTAATGACCGGGTCTCGTGCGGGTTCCCTTCCCCTGGTTTAATGTCGGAGACTAATATCATGACTCCGCCCTCCCATTTTATTGAAAATGGGACGGCGAAGAAGCCTGCATCGATTGGCAGTCCTTGGATGGGCCCTTTACGTTCTTTATTAGATAAAGGTATTGCGCCAAGCACTAGTACTTTTGTTTCTGATCTGTCCACAGGTAAAAGGAAGAAACAGGTAAAAGTAATGGGGTCCGTCCTAGATGAAGGTACGGGAGAGTCAGCCGAGGTCACAGTGGAACTAGATCTTCCCGAAAGTGTGTCCCCCATGGAAATCGAGACGAACGAGATGAGGACCACTTTGACTCCGGGCATAAACACTGGTGACGTTGTAAGTACGCCCGTATGTGCTGTTGGGAATGATATCACTGGGGGGACTCCCGCTGGGAATACCCCGATATCTAATAATTCCCAGGTGTCGTTTGTTGGTCGTCAACCAATTTCAACACTCCCTGTTGCTCCAGGGGCAGCCTTAGGCATGGTAAGTGGTGCTGTAAATAACTATGGTGTAATACCAGGTATAGTTAATTTCAGCACAGCAGACAATACCTCTGGTGGATATAGAGACAATGTATCCATGGTCTTACCAGGAGTAAACTCCACGACCTTGCGTAATACCCCAGTCACGGGAGTTATCACGCAAGGCCGGGTAGGATTAAATCCCTTGCAATTGAACACCTCTGGGTTGACAAACGCAGGGGATCGAGGTCATTGTTCTGCAGGAACAATGCCAGTTTCACACTTAATACCTCGAGTGTTAATAGAAACAATACGGCATTGTTCCAGTCACAACAGGGTATGACTGAGAATGGTTCTGGGTCGGGTGTCATAAACCCATATAGGGCTCATTATCAACTTCCTGTCAGCCAATTCCGGTCGCCTGCGGGTTCCGGTATGGTTAACTCCGGGATTCCGGTTAGGACTTTTCGTCCTTCCGGTCCCACTATAAGGAGGCCTGTTGTGACAAACCCCGGTGGGTTGAGACTTCCGGTTCGTCCGGAAATGCAGTGGGCTAGGCCTATTGCATCCCCTTATAGGCGGGTCTCTAATAGTCCACAAATCAATACGGGAGTTCCGGTTATTGATGGTTCTCTGTCTGCTGTTATTCTGCAAAGAATGGAACAACAGGCAGCTGAACTAGATCAGTTCCGGCGACTCTTGACTTCCGCTTCCGGTACTGTTCAGGTTCCATCCCCGGTTCCGACACAGCTTCCGGTAGTATCGTCTGATCCGATTGATTTGTCTACTGACCCATCGATAAGACGTCAGGGGGTCGCGCAACGTCAATCCATTGAGGATAATGACAGTGATCATGATCCGGAGAGACGTTCATATTCAGAGGTACTAGAAGCTCTGTACGAGTTGTACCCTAATATGTCACGACCCCACCGCCGACATCCTCTCGCCTACATACTATGGCAGAGGCTCCGTCGACAACTACCATGCAGACGTCGTCACTTCCTGCGTCAGATGCCATTCATGGTTTATGTTCCGTTCTTGATACGGTTTTAGCCCAGCCTAAAACAATGCAGGAACGTATTACAAGAACGGGAAAACGTGCACTCTTTAGACCGGCTTCCGCTTCGGCACCACTTCCGGTGGAGAAGCCCACGTCTAGAGCGTACGGAATTCATGATTCGGCATATGACTTTAAGGCCGCGGAACCGGAACCTGATCTTGCCGACATATGTAAAGGCAACAAGGTCCCTTCCAAGGTCTTGATCCCGCTAACTGATAAGCAGTCTTCTACTATTGAAGAAGCTGCGCGGCAGGGGGTAGCCATAGCCTCTCACATGGACTGGTTTCTAACGGCCATATCCACTGTGTTGAGCAGGTTGTCGCGTTCGCAGTTAGCAGCCAGTAGTAGTCCTGAGCTACAATTACTGGCGGATCTTCAGAACGTGGCTGCTAAAGCTAATGCTGATGCAATGGCTTTAGCCGCGTTCAATGCTGCGATGGTTGTTCATCTGAGACGACAAGCTTACTTGTCTTCCGTTGTCAACCATGCTCCTGATATAGTCATTCGTACTTTGAAGGAGCAATCGCCAGCATCATCGCTGTTGTTTAATGGCATTATACCGTCTCTAAGGGATACGGTGGAGAAGGCTAAGCCTAATCCTCCGCCTAGAGCGGGTGGTATGGGGACAGGAAAACGTATTTCTACGGACACTTCCGGTCCACCAGCCAAGCAACCTAGGCCGACTACTTCCGCTTCCGGTCCAAAAGGGAAGTCTCAAGCGGCGGGTCGCATGCCACAACAGCAAGGCCAGACCAATCCCAACTATAAAGGTAAAGGGAAAGGTCGTGGCAAAAAGCAGCAGGGCCGGTGACGATTCGGGCCATGTCAATCTCATGACATGGCGGGACCACGAATTGCCTCAACTTCCGGTCCCGCCGAAATCCAGTCTCCCGGTCGGGGGACGACTTCAAGGATTTTGGCGGAATTGGCAAAAACTGGGGATGGATCCGTGGGTAATCCGTACTATTCGATACGGTTACCCCCTAGAATTTACTATAGATCCACCCCTTACTGCTGCTCCCAAGCCCTCCCGTATACCTATACGGAAGGCACACCTTCTGGTAACACAGGCATCTGTGGACAAACTTATCCAGAAGCATGCAGTAATAGAACTTCCGGTCCACGACCGGTCCCCCGGGTTCTATTCTCCGGTCTTCCTTGTGCCAAAGAAGGATACACCGGAAATGCGCATGATAATAAATCTGCGCAGGCTGAACAAGGACTTCCTGATGAAACCCCCTCACTTTCGGATGGAGTCCTTCCGGTCCATCAGGACCGCTCTGGTTCAAGGGGAATGGTTAACTTCCGTGGATCTTCGGGACGCTTACCTGCATATCCCGATTCATCCAAGTTACCGGAAGTACCTGAGATTCCTGGTCGGTGCTCGCCGTTTCCAATTCCAGGTTCTACCTTTCGGTCTAGCCAGTTCCCCTTGGATCTTCACCAGAGTATTTCAGCCAGTGGCGGCGTATCTGCACAGTCGAAGTATCAAATATCATTTTTACCTAGACGATTCCATTATCAGGAATATGTGCAGAATACAACTCCGATGCGATACAACATTTGTATGGCACATCCTCGAACTACTGGGTTATCTCCCACACGAGAAAAAATCGGAGATAACACCGTCACAACAACGGAACTTCCTAGGCGTGGCGTACGACACCAAATTGGTCATTGCTCGGCCACCGGAAGTTCGTTGGTGCAAGATATGTCGCGACATTCCACTGTTCATCAGACATTCTTGCCGCACTGCCATCCAGTTTGCATCAATAATCGGTCTACTGACATCCACACAGGATGTCACACCACGAGGCCGATTACAGTTACGGCCACTAATGATCTATTTAAATCAGCATTGGCCACACAGGCACAGGAATCCCATGATTCCTGTCACAGAGGAAGTCAAACATCACCTATTATGGTGGATGGACCCTCTCAACGTGATGCCTGGTGTAACACTGCTTCCGTTTCAAGCTACTCATCAGCTGTTCACGGATGCTTTGATGCAAGGATGCGGGGCCCACCTCGGATCCAAGTCGATATCAGGCTATTGGACTCCGCAGGAGAGGTTACTCCATATCAATGTGTTAGAGTTCATGGCCGTCAATCGAGCAATACTCTTATTGATACAGGACCTCAAAGGCCAGTCGGTTCTGGTAGCTACAGACAACACAACTGTCTTAGCTTACATCAACAAGATGGGGGGAACTCGGTCCTCGAAGCTTCTGAAGCAGACCGAGATACTCTACCATCTGTGCTGGCAGAACGATATCATACTTTGTGCCAGACACATACCAGGACATCTGAATGTACTAGCCGATGCACTGTCGAGAAAACATCAGATTATACCGACGGAGTGGCAGCTTCACACAGACATTCTGCGCCAAATCGCTCAGATTTGGGAACAACCGCTGATAGATCTGTTCGCTACTCACCTGAATCATCAACTCCCTCTGTATATGTCCCCTGTACTGGATCCTCTAGCAGTGGGAGTCGATGCTCTATCGCAGGATTGGACGGGTCTAATAGCGTATGCTTACCCGCCCCCTTCAATCCTGCCTCTAGTTCTACAAAAGATACGCGCGCATCCATGCGTGGTTTATCTAATTGTCCCTTGGTGGCCAGCTCGTCCGTGGTTTCCCGACCTTCTGGAATTACTGGTAGACGTCCCAAGACGACTACCTCTTTGGGAAAAATTACTTCGTCAACCGAAGTCAGCAATTTTCCACCACAAACCTCAGGCATTCCATCTGCACGCTTGCAAGTGCTCAAGGATCAGCTCACTGAGGTTGGGTTTTCTAGGAAAGCTTCGAGAAGAATGGTCGCTTCCACTCGATCCTCCACATCAGCTTGTTATCAAGGGAAGTGGAGGGTCTTCCATGAGTGGTGTACTGGAAGAAACATTGATGCCCGTTCTGCCTCTGTTCAGCAGATAGCAGATTTCTTATTACACCTGTTTCAAGACAAGGGTCTTGCTCCATCTACGGTGGATGGTTACAGATCTGCATTATCTAGGATTATTAACCTGTCTACTGGCGTTAATCCTGCCTCTGATCCTAATCTAACAGCTCTGGTTAGATCGTTTAGGATTGACAGGCTTGTCTCTGTACATGCTGTACCAAAACTTCCTAAATGGGATTTAGCATTAGTTCTACGGAGTTTATCAGAACCTCCGTTCGAACCCATAACTACAGCCGATCTGAAATTCCTATCCTACAAAACAGTTTTTTTGTTAGCCTTGGCTTCAGCGGCTCGCGTGTCAGAACTACATGTACACGCTTTGGATGCTAGGGAAATTAGGCATGATTCTCGATGGACTTATGTGGTACTTACTACCATTCCTGAATTTGTAGCCAAGAACCAATCTCTGTACGACACTTCTTGTAGAGAATTTAGGGTTCCAGCTTTAGCTGATTTCCTTTCCTCAGGGTTAGAATCGGACAACCTTATGTGTCCGGTTCGTGCCTTACTGTATATATTAGTCGCACTAAAGTACTACGTGCTGGGCGAAGGCGATTATTTATACCATTTTGTCCCCGGAGCCAACAAGAGATATCTAAAAACACTATCTCTTCTTGGCTCTCCAAAACTATTAGGTTAGCCTACGATGGAGTGTCATCGATGCAGGCTGCGTTGTGTGATGTCTCTGCACATGAGATCAGGGCGCTTGGGGCGTCCTGGCCTTTGTGGACCAACAGGTCGGTAACTGATATTATGAGGGCTTGTTTTGGAGATCTCACACAACCTTCGCATCATACTACTTGAGAGACATGACACTTATCAAGGACGACCTATTTTCCTTGGGACCACTGGTGACAGCGCAGCAGATCACCGGGGTCGGGTCAGCACACAGACACTAGAGGCCTGTGTGTTTTTATCGGTTTTTAATGGTAAGAACACGTTTCCTCATAAAAAACTTTCTTTTAAAAAAAAAAGGGGGGGGCACGTGTATATAACTTCCATTATGTCAGCGCCGATGAGCCTGGGAGGTCTGGGCTTACTATAGGGACAGTGTCTACGATACCGTTATATGACCCTGTCGCTATTGAGTCTTTATGGAAGCCTATTCTTATTTAAGTTTTATGGCCAGCATGAAGTCTCTTGCTGACTTCCGTCTAATCCTCACGCCATTAGTCGCTGTCACTTGGACTTCCCTCCGTCCTGCTTTGGGATTCTCGCATATGTCAGTAAGGTCAGTTTCACTGTGTAAAAAATATAATAAATTTACATGTAATTTTTACATTTTTAAACTGAAACTTACCTTACTGACAGAGTGATGGTCCCACCCGACCTCCCCGCTTGGGATCTTTACATTTACGCGTAAGAAGTGGAGATCTATTGTGATTGAGTGCTGGCGTGGGTGATTAGGCGGGAAATGAACTGTGCTATTGTTTTAATTTCTTCACTTGTTAATCCGTGTTTGCACACGAACGCATATGTCAGTAAGGTAAGTTTCAGTTTAAAAATGTAAAAATTACATGTAAATTTATTATTTTCAGACTCCAGAGAAATCCACAGGAGTTGTCAAGTATCTATATATTTTCCTCGGATTATATGAGAAAAATATTAGGGCTATTCCAGCAAAAAGTGTGTGGGGGCCTTTGACGGCACTTTAAAAACGTGTCTGTAGGTGGTTGTACAAAAAATAAAATGCTCCCTGTAGGTACTTGTTGTCTCACTTGACTCCTTCCGATAGGTCCTTGGTGTTTTTAGATGTTCATTAATTTGTGTCGGTTGTGCATTCTTGTGGAATAAAAAAATAATGTCGGTTGGCTCGCCGTGTGGTGAAAATATATCGAGGAATTTTGCGAGTTTGACAAGGCAAATGTGCCGTTTGGAACTGCAAAACACGGTCATTTTATCGCGTGAAGTTCGGAAATCTATAAACCTTGTTCCCATTGCCGTACCCTGCGGATCCTCTTACATTTCGGAGTTCGTAACATGACCATGGACATGGCGAAGGCGGGCTTTGGGAATGCGGTGTACGAGCTTTGACGAACTAACAAGGGAGATAAATCGGGTAGCATTCGGCTTTTTCCGTGAACGAGGTCAGGTTGACATGACTGGTACCACATTTGTCGAACTCTGAAAACACGTGGTATCGGAAGTAAACACGCTTGTCGGGCCGTCGTGTGACAGACAGAATGCAGAGACGACCGCGACAATATGCGCAAATTGTATTGTAGACCTAATTCTTCTTGTATGAGAGCATGAACGATGTTGAGTGGAGATTTTGTTGTTTTTCTGACAGCCGAACGTAACAACAACAACAACAACTGCAGGTTACAACTCCGGGGAAAAGTCCTCATGATAATATTAGGCCAACCACTGGCAGGCAGGTTTCGTCAGGCAAAACAAAGGCAATCGTTAGGATATCGATATTCCTGTATATTGCAAAAAGAAACAAATGTGAAATCCAAACAATATAACAGGTTGGGTTTAATAGCTCATATGGGCTACTATTACTGTACCATGCCTAAGTTGGTTACATTATCTCATTTGGGGTATAGTACTGAACACCCTAAAGTTATGCCATTCTGTTTGTCCGAAAAAAATGAATTGTAATTGTCACAAGGTAACAATGGCTGAAGTATTAATAGCAGAGCTTTGGATTTTATTTTGCTACTAATGAGTAACTCTAGTCGGAATATCAAACTTCACAATAGCAGTATGTAAATTATATAGGTGTTAGTGTTTATCTTTCATTAGTGAATGTCTAGTCAGATGTTGATAATTGTTCCTATACGTGATACCAAAGAAACTTGAATTTCAACCCTGTGGTGTTCGCTTAATTTCTGTGTTTAGACCCTCTAATAATTTAACCACAGGTACTCTTCTAATCTGCAACAATTCTCTTTAAATATTAACTATTTTTCAACTCTGAACTCTTTCTTTCATTGTAATCAGCAGCAGAGGGGGAGCTAGGGCAAAGTGTGAACCCCCCCCCCTGCTGCTTAATCAGTTAATTCTGGGCAGCTGTCCCTAAATATATGCCTTTTGTCCTGCAGATGTCACCTGCACTAGTTCTTGTGGTTGAATTATTGAAATGTAAAGATTATGTGCACAGCATATCTGTGAAGAAACTAGACAAATTATGTTCCTAAAATATTTCTTCTTAGTCCTTCGTGTGGTTCTTATCATTAAGTCATTATCATTAAGTAACGCGGATACAGAAGTATTCTTAAAGTATGTCTACTGAAGAAAAATGCCATCCACTGCAAAGTATACATATAATAATAATATTCTTTATTTCATGAGGAAATCATGCCTGGTGGAAAAGCACACTTGTGATCCTGAAAAAGAGAAAGAAACATGTATTAAAAGTATCAAATTAATATGAAATTAAATAATTGTTGGTGGGTGGGTGGTTTGGAAAGTCAGTGAATATATACGGTGGGTGCTTGGTGAAAATTTTTGTGGCGTTTTTTAGAAAATTAATCATTGTTGGGAGGTTGTTGGTAAATTTCATAAAGGCGTCCGGTAGGTTCTGGGGGTATAAATAAAATCATGTCAGTAGGTGGTGGGTGTTTTTTGGAAGTGCCTTCAAACCCCCCCACACACTTTTTACTGGAATAGCCCTTAGGTAAATAAATCGTACAAATTTGTTTTGCCATCCAGGAAATGGTAGAAGCTGCCCGGGAAGAGGAGCAGGAATTAGCAGCAGAAATGGCTGCTGCATTTTTAAGCGAGGACCTTCCCGAAAATATATTTGGTGCTCCCAAAGCTGGGAATGGAATGTGGGCTTCAGTCTTGCGCATCAGCAATCCAATAACTGGGCAGACACTGGATAAAATACAGTTGGAACAAAACGAAGCTGCTCATTGGTAAGTGGATAGTACTGTCCGTATACCTATTGGCATGGAATTTAGTGCCTCAGCTCATCATAAGAGGCGACTAACTGGGGCACCTGTGGGGTTTCAAGGTTAAAAAAAAGGAATCGGACCCCACCTGTGGAATCCCAGGTGTGAAAAGAAATAGTACCCAAATATGACTCCCCTCGCATCAGTTTTTCCACATATCCATGCTTTACAACTAATTACATGTAATCTGGATTCTTCTATTTGAGGAGCTAAGCGCATGAAGTTCCTTTTTGAAAGTATCAGAAGTATCAGTATCTGTCGATGATGATTGGTTGTGATTTATCACGCACTGACAAATGTGTTGAAATATCACTCGCCGTGCTGAGACATTGAAAAATAGGCAGGTGTACATGAACATTTGATAAAAAAAGCTTTCTTTAATTTCAGACTTAAGACAAATCCACAAGAGATAAGCAAATATCTTTTTTTTATTCCTCGGACTACATGAGAAAATTATGAGATGAACAAATGGTATAAATTTGTTTCGTTAGGAAATGGTAGAAGCTGCTCCGGAAGAGGAACAGGAATTAGCAGCAGAAATGGCTGTAACATTTTTAAGCGAGCACACACACACCCCGAAAATGTGAACTAATTCTGTCTTGTTCACCCAAACCCTAGTCGTGTTCTTGAATATACAAAGAAGTATTTCTTGTCTAAAATATGGACTCCACTTTTCCAGCATTTGTTTGACTAAGTTTGCCAACAATGGTGATGACCAGTTTGTGTTGGTGGGGACCGCCAAGGACCTCATACTGAACCCTCGCTCTCTCAGTGGAGGTTATGTGTATGTGTACAAGGTCGTCGAGGAGGGGGAAAAACTGGAGCTGATGCACAAGACCTCTGTGGACGAGATGCCTGGTGCGATTGCGACGTTTCAAGGAAGAGTACTCATCGGAGTAGGCAGACAACTGCGCATCTATGACATGGGGAAGAAGAAACTGTTACGAAAGTGTGAAAACAAGGTATAGAAAAAATTAAAACTGATAATGAAACTGAAGCAATCTACATTCTGTTAACCCTTTCACCGATTATTTCCCCTGACAAAAGTGACCTGCTGACGATCAATTCCCTGAGAACTGTTAAAATTTGTATATGTTGTCTTTGGAATGCTAGAAATTGCGTTTGTGTCCGAGATTTGCAGAAAAACATAAGAAACCTGTCTCCACAATACACACTCCAGTGTTATTTGCTCTAGTTTTATAGCAAAATAAATAAAATAGCATACAAAATTAGGTTTTACTGCGAGAGAATGCGCTTTCCCCGGCTTTCTCGACTCAAAAACATCAAAATCCAACGGAGAAATCGTCTTTTTTCGACCGCATTTGACAGCGTTTTTCTCGAGTTTTACTCGGCCAATTTTCATGTTTGACCTCTCATTGGAAAGAGCGACCTTTCACCTTTCTACACAGGAAATAACCTTTAATGGATGGCAAAATAAAACGGAGGTTACGATTGGATTATAAAATGATGTCATTCCATCCTTCCAGCCACTGTCTACGCTCGTCTCAAATCTGTTGGCTGCTAGAGGTCACGTGGGCAAAATTACGCATACCGATTGGCTCGTCGGCTCAATAACGCAGCTTGCTGCCGACATTTTGAAATGTGTTCGACAAACTTCGCGGATCAAGACTCGTAAAAATATGGAAATAAACTTTGCCGGTCGTCGTTGGCAGTTTCAGCCGTCTGGGGAATATTCACCACGCTTTACCAGTCATGTAACATAAAAAATACAGGAGTTAGGATGAGATTTTCGATGATTTTTCCCATTTTTGCGGCTCGCTGCCGAGATGCCCGTCACACGGTATGTGGGGAAAAATGCATTTTTCATTCCGATTTTTTTCGTTCAACATCTAAATTTGTTTTATTTATTTTTCAAACAAGCAAACAATTTCGAGAATCAAATTGATCAGGGTTTCGGCTTTTCAGAAGTATACAGTGTTTGATAGGTTTCCGTTAAAACGAATGCAAAAAAATAAAAGTGCTGTACCCATCGTGATAGCGAACGGGTTTAAAGCTAACCCGGTCTACCGGGGATGGTCGTACGGGTGGCACTCTCGTTATCCCCGTGTACCGGGTTTAATCGGTGAAAGGGTTAAGGGATGAGGGGGCATGATAACATCTCACTAGTGGAATTTCACTAAAGATTTTAAGATTAATTGTTATTTGTTCACTATTTGCCTCCTCCTGTTCACTATTTGCCTCGTCATTGATGATTGGTTGTGATTTATCACACGCTGATGTATCTGATGAAATATCACTCACCGTGCTGAGACAAGACTGCAAATACAGGACTGGAAATGAGAAACTGTCCGCCGTGATCTCTCTTGGGTTACGGTCAGTTCTACTTTTCGTAACCCGACAGGTTATGGGGCAGGTTACCATGGAAGTAAATCTCGTAACCTATGCCATAACCTCCACAACCTGAATCCTGTGCTCGCTCTGGCTTTAAAACTCTATGCATGAAATTGATTGGAAAAATAGATAATGTCTGCATGGAAATCGCATGGAACTGACAAAAGTAATGTTTACATAGTTTATATATTGTAACTGTTACATTTTTTTTCCAGCCCTGCAATTATTCTTAGAATTTTCATTTTAAAACAATATACAAAATCAATTTATGAATTATAGAAGTATTATTATCGTTCTCCCATATACAAAATCAATTCATGAATTATAGAAGTGCTATTATTATTGTCCTCCCACACAGCACATCCCCAACTTCATCGTGAATATACAGACAATGGGTCACAGGATTGTAGTCTCTGATATACAGGACAGCTTTCACTTCCTACGCTATAAACGACAGGAGAATCAATTGGTAATCTTTGCCGACGATGCCAGTCCCCGCTGGCTGACCTGCTCCTTCTTACTCGACTACGACACGATAGCGGGGGCCGACAAGTTTGGGAATGTTGCTGTGGTAAGTTTGGCAGAAACCCTAGCATTCGGTAGAATGACAAATGTTTTGGTTGTGTAGAATACTTTGAATGATCGATTTTCAGCCTATTCGTCATGCAAGGACAACACAATGGACAACACAATAGGGAACCTTTGTTGAACCTGGAAAAGCTACCTGACAAGCTGTATTGCACACAGTGTCCCCGGTTTGAAGATCATTACATGACGAACTGCCCCGATTTTCTGATGTTTTTAATTATGCTTGTTGCTACTGATAAAGGGAGGTAACTCAGGACCTGATGCTCTGTTAGCACAAATTTGATAAAAAGCTATGGCCCAACAGATAGTATCTTTGTCATATGTCAGCCAGAATAAGTCTTTTGGCACTCTCTGCTAAGGGCTGTTCTGACATTTGTCTGTGGAGAATTGCTGAAGTGTTTTGCTAATTATTCCTGAATGAGGCAGCACTCTTGGACCTAATTCACCGCGGACTAGCTAAGCATGGTTTACAAACAACAGTGGGCCTAAATTAGTCCTTAATTATTTATCAAAAAACAATTCACCTTGTTAACAGTCATCAGACTTTCTTTTCTTTTTTTGTTGAAAATAATAATTTAACATCATTTTTTATTGAATCAGAACCTCACACACATTCATAAATACCACTGTTTCGAGTATGTTTGATAAAGAAGATTGACCTGGAAAATGTGAGATGATGATTTGGTTCGGGGCTACATGAATAATTGTATTCCGGCAGGGGTGTCCTGTCTGGCATAATGGGAGACAACGGTATTCGGAGGTGGCATTAGCACCGTCGGTTGCTTGATCCAGTTGCTCGGTTATCTCCCTTGATCTTCAGGGATGGAATGTATTGATAACTTTTTTCTTGGTCATGCTTATGATAAAAGTTAGGTTCGTCTGATTTATATTCTATAAAGAAATCATCAGTTTTCATAACGTTCTTTTGTCGATGATGATTGGATGTGATATCTATCACACACTGACATTGTGATGAAATACCACTCGCCGTGCTGAGACAATTGTTTAATCCTCGGACACAAAATGTCTGATGCAGTGATGTACTTGCAATTTTCCAGCCTTATTGCTATACTGTGATTTCTGTTTCAGGTGCGACTTCCCCCTGATACCACAGATGATGTTGACGAGGACCCCACAGGCAATAAAGCATTGTGGGATAGAGGCTTACTTAATGGAGCTTCTCAGAAGGTAATGTGATTGCATATTGTCCGCTGTCTAATCAGACTGCACTAATTGTTGTCAATTGTGGCTTATGAAATCTGTCCTTTGCAGCCCGTTGTTCATTTGTTTAAAGGTCAACCCAAACGATCTGAGGTCAAAAATATAAAAAAAAGTCCTTTCAATTCTGAAAATAATGATATTTTTTTATAATTTTGTGTCCTCTGGTTGGCAAGATATTGCCGTTTGAAAGCTGAAAATCGCTCTCCTGTCAATTCCAGCTATGACGTCACGTAGGGACAGCCGTCTTGTATTCTCCATGTTAAAGCCGTATCATAAGTAGCTGCTGATTTCTGGAGATTTTCGGGGTATCGGGGCATCATTTGTTAAATATGCCGCGACGTTGTGTAGTGGGAGGTTGCAGTTTTACTACAGATGACGGTGTTAGTATTCATTTGTGGCCTAAAGACGAGAAATTCGCTGCAAATTGGACAAAATTTGTACGCAACACGAGGGTGTGGAAAGAGGGCCCGAGCCAGTACTCGTATAATTTGCTCGGCACATTTTGACAGAAAGACATCATTCGAGGATCTCTACAGCGTACCAGTTGAATTCGGGTACAAACCAAAACTAAAGAGAACAGCTATTCCAACTATCAAACCTAAGAACAATCAGAATGTGACAGCAAAGAAATCGGACAAGGAGAATCCACCACGGACATCGGCTGAACGAACCTTGCCTGCAAGCAAGGCCTCGGGCAGGGAGACGGCTGTACATGCCCTGCTCGCTCTCGTGTCCCCGATAAATACCCAGAATGCTATCCATGATGTGGCATTTGTTGCTTGAGCACCTACAAGTTAGACTGGATGAGTCTATATTTCATATGTACTATTTAATAATAATAAAATGATCTTTCTTACATATATATACGTTTGATAAGTAAATAAATAAAAAAAAAAAATTTTATAAAAAGAATTAAAAAATTATTTCAAGTATTTCTTAATAGGCAGTTACTTCCTTTTGTTTCCCCTTTAAAATACATTATGAAACAGGGGCTGTGTACAGTCCACCTACAATTGTGAGAGTGCATGTAGATCAGACAACGACAAAGTCGTACAGTGATCGGGCAAACCGGTCACCTTTTATTGGGGTTTTTTCTGAACACCTATTGGTTCTGAACACCAATTGGTGTGAATGGCTGTAGATACAGAAGTGATAATAATACTTTCATAATCCTTTGACATTTGAGACTGTGGGAATATCATTCGATTTCAATTTAATTGAAGTAATTTGTCGAAAATTGAGCAAATGTGAATGCCGATCCATCACGTCGTTTCGACACCCACTCACCACGGCTTACTTTTTGCCATGAAAGTTTTTATCAAACTATATAATTCTGAAATTGGTACTTCATGGGGATTATGGGAAAACAAACAGAATTCAAATCGGACGTATATCAGTAGAGTTCTCAACAGTTTACTGTCCATTCTGTCGAATCCCGGAGTTTATCCCTTCGAAAAGGCCGTCTCGGCCAGTAACAACAACAACACAAACGTGCTTGTTCTTTACATCACAGAATCGTTCTACCTTCAATACAGTTTGAAATATATGGACATTTGGTCTTATAGATGACGATAATAAATTTTCCAGTCAAGTTGCATACCAATCTGTATTCAACAGACGACCTCTCCGAATCCTGTCGTCGTCGAGTTCCACGTTGTCCGAATGGTGGTCACTGTCAGAGTCGGAGCCGTACGGCTCAAATTGATAGGGCTGAATTCCGTCGTTGGTCTTCAAACAACTGTTATTTTGCCCGTCATCATCCTCCTCTATGTCTATTTCATCTTCTCGGTGAAAAATATTTCCATCTAAGGAGCTGATATCGCTCGAATCGACATCTGAATCGGAGCTCTGACTGCACTCGCTTTCCATGTTATCCGCTATTTTTTCTCAGGCAATTGCCCTGTGTAACGTCATCAACCCAGCTGTGAAAGTGTGAAAAAGCCCACTTTGCTCCCATATTACGTGTGTTTCTGATCGAATTAGAATTTTTTCAATATTTTTTTCATACAAAGTGAAGTATGAACTATGATTTTTACGGATTTTTAGACAAAAAAAAAATCCTTTTTGGGTTGACCTTTAACCAAATTCCCCATACGGGTGCTTGGAAATTTCACTGGGGTCAACAATTTGCAGATTGGGAATTCTTTACTGCCTCGATTGCATCATTGTTTTGTTCTAAATGTTAATAATATTTGTAGACTCGTACATCAATTTTGAGTTTTACAGAAACAAAAATGTACTACGGGCTGTCTTCCAGTTTTAAGGCGCTTGATTGTTCAATTCAACTATTCAAAAAAAAAATGGCAGGCCAAGCCTTATGACGGGTACCAGTATCCATATGGATAACTGTAAAAAAAAAAAACCTTTAAAAAAAATTAAATGGGCACATTGTTTTCTCTGTATCCATTTGAATGAATGATGCGACCTGCTTATTAGAATAAAAATTAACACACTAACCATGGAATGTGTGTACGTTTTAATGTGTTGGATTACTAAGTTATCAACTTGAATACTCAGAATTTTGTTTGATCGTCACTATAGCTGAAATATTGCTGATCGCGACGTTAAACCTTGATTCTCTCTCTCAAATAGGTTATGGTTATAAATCATTGTTCCAAATTATTTTCTAATTCGCATACCCGTGAGGAAAATGCATGAAAAGTATGGCCTGCCTGGGATTGTCATTGGTCAGTGGAGAAAATTGGAAGAGAATCCAGCCAGTCAATGTTACTGTAAAGGTTCAAAGAGTCTGTATTCTGACCTTCTCCATCTTCTCCATCTTCTCCACCAGCCTTGAAACCAGCTTTATATTTCTTTCCTTGTAGGCGGATATTGTGGCAAATTTCCACATAGGAGAAGTGGTTACCTCCCTTCAGAGGGCCACTCTTATTCCAGGGGGCTCGGAGTCTCTCGTCTACACGACATTGTCTGGCGGAATTGGCATGCTGGTGCCATTCACATCACATGAGGTCAGTGGGTCTATTATATTTCAAGATTTCATGACTCCAATACAGAAAAATTTGCTGATGTTTCTTTGACCAGCCTCTGCTTGGAGCAAATGATGTTGGAGCTATTGATCACTCATGTGAAATATCTGATGGTGGCTACATCGCTTAGGTTAAATAAGTGCAGAATGCTTGTCCGTAACGGAAATGAAATAACCAGAAGATCAATTCACATAAGTGCTTCATTTCAAATTAAGTTCTATTACTGTAATATTACCTAGCCACTGCAACCCAAACCGCTGTTGGAAGCTGAACGACCCCCCCAATAGCTACATTGACCAGTGCAGGAAACAAATTGTGCCTGATAAGCCATTGAGCCCTCTCTTCTCTTTTCTCCCCCAGGACCATGACTTCTTTCAGCACCTGGAGATGCATATGAGATCTGAGCACCCCCCTCTTTGTGGAAGGGATCATCTCTCCTTTAGGTCCTATTACTTCCCTGTCAAGGTGAGTGGGACCAGTGTCATGATGAACAATGGAGATTTGGTGGCATTATTATCACAAGATAGGTCAATCTCGTAATTCAGCCTGAAACCTGAACCTCTAGCCTCTGTTGAGGGAACAATGGTAATTTACTTGACCAACCTGTCCTTCAAATTTCTGTGTGAAAAAAAAAGACCATGGTAAGTCTCCAGGGGTTTTTTTAGGCAGTTTTTCATCGTGGTATTCCAGATGAAAACGAATTTGAATTGAGTTTTTGTCATTTTTTTTCTCAAAATTGAGTTTTGAGCTAGAAATTGGGTTTTGGGGGGAAGTGCGCGCCATAGGCGCGGAAAAAATTGAGTTTTCTTCATACAAGATTGAGTTTATGTAACACAGGGGCGAACAAAAATGTCCCGATCACGGTAGAGTTCTCGCGACCGAAAGTTCACAATACAAGGTTGTTGTTGTTCGTGTCACCTTCGTCTCTATGTCAATAAATGTACGTATGAGAACCCACTCTTCACGTCATCTCTGCCACTTCCCGGGTTTCCGTATGTTTGTTTAGCTGCAGACACCGCGTCTCGTCATGGGATATCCAGTGAAAATGGAACAAGCTCAAGAAGCTTTCGCGGGGATTATTTTTCTTGTCGTTGACTACAGCGCCTCTACAATGTCGTAATATCATGACATAACGTTTTACGTTGATTTATCTTATCTCATGACAAGAGAGTCAATTCGCTGTCGAGTACCGCCAGATACAATTTCAGCGCCATTTTCTTTACCTCAACACGTAAAGACGATTGACAAACGTAAGCGAGAAAATCTCAAGAACACAAATGAAAAATATATTTGTCATACTCTGAAAAATTTTCAACTTCTTTGATCTGTTGGAACTCGAATTGAGAATTTATCGTTTAGACTTCAAAACTAACGAATAAATTATTGTAATACACGAATGCTTGGGAGGCATTTCTGTCAAAATCGTTTATCATGCTTTATTTCTGCCGCGAAATTAACACATTATTACTCCTGTGTAAACGAACTTGGTTCCGTGGTGTCGTTTCAATTCATGCTACAAAATTCGCAGGGCTAAAATCAAAGGGGGGGGCTCATGAGATGTATGTGATCGCAGTGCTCCCATCAACATTCAACGGAGGTCGTTCAATGAAAACATTGACCATGGCGGTAAAATAATAAAAAAAATAAAGATAAAACAAGAGCAAGTTGTTTTCTCAGCAAATATGGGGCATTCATGTTTTGTAACAATTTGTTTTTTACCTGCCTCCACCAAGCATGACGGTTTCAATATTTATGCCAATTTAATACAAGAATTTTTCACATTCTACGATTAAAACAAAATAAAAATTGAGTTTTTTAGATGAAAAAGGCAAAAAAAATTGAGTTCTATCATTTTTTTGATGAAAAAGGCAAAAAAAAATGAGTTTTAAAATTGAGTAGATGAAAAAATTTTGCTTCAAAAAACCCCTGGTCTCTAATAATTCAACCAGGGCTAGTATATTGGGGTGATCATATTAGAATGCAAAAATAGGACCGTTTATATTAAAATGTATGTGGGTTCTCCTATATTGATGAGATGTTCTGAAGGTGACGTCATATTTCAAGAGAAAATTTGTGAGAGACAGTGATAATAGGGATAGAATCATTAGAGCCTTTACGATACAATTTTGTGATGAATCGTAATGTTGTAATTCGAAATGAATAGAATACTGTAGAGGAGCTTACTCGTGATTATTTGCTTTGGGGCTTCCGGGGATTGACCTGGGATGTCGTTGTGCACACTGCAGCTCGTGGTAAGAATAGGCCTCAGCTCTAAAGACAGCTTGTTGTAAGAGGCCACTGAGGGGTTCCCGGGTGTGAAAAGGAGTAGGACCCCACCCGGGTGTGAAAAGGAATAGGACCCAACGTCGTGATATGACTGAAATATAGTTGAAAGCGACGTTAAATCATATTCACTCACTATTTGCTTTGTGTCATTTCATTCCCAGAATGTGATCGACGGCGACCTGTGTGAAATATTCAACTCTATAGACCTCGCCAAACAGAAGAGTGTGGCTGAGGAACTTGACCGGACACCCAGTGAGGTATGTAAAGCAGTTATTCTCGCGGTCCTAACATACAGTCCATCTTGTGTATAGGAGTCAAGAGACCAAGTAATACAACAATGAGTCTACACAGGATGGTTATCAATAATAAAAAGGTCTGAACAATATAATTTATTTATTCACACGAAAGACCGACCTAAAATACAGTTCCTGTCATTTCATTGTCATTTGTTGACCGTTTGTGGGATTAATTTACTGCCATTCCAACAATTAACAATCCACATTGCTGCAAGACTTAAATAAATATACTTGAGATTAAAAAGTGAGGGCATGTATTGGTGGCACTGTTATCCCATAAACTTTAGAAGTGAAAAGCCAGTACTCTTTGTTTCAATTTGGTATAACGTATATGAATGATTTAGTTTCTGTACAGAATTTTCTCTTCTTCCAGGTATCGAAGAAACTTGAAGACATCAGGACGCGCTATGCTTTCTAACAGTGTCATTTCATCAGCATGCTCATATTGTGTATATATCATTGATCGTCTCTCATATATGAACTGATAACCCTACATGCAGTCCTTGGCATAAATGTTGGAAGAGCGAGGCAGAAAATGGTGTGGGATGAAAATTGGAACATTTTGATTCTGCCCTCGAACATTTTTAGTCTGATTTAATTAATTTCACTGGAGAAAACGGACTACAACAACACTGGCCTGTTTAGTTGCCCACAACACTGAATATGATGGATTGATCTCCTGAGGAAAAACTAGATTTCAGATGAGGAGGATGAGAAATCGTGGACTGGATCAATTCAATCTGGAAGAGCAGTCCAGTTTAGATAGACTGCTTTTCACTATATTTCTCTGTGAATTTCTGTCTACCATAGATGCAGTGGCAGCATTTTTTTTCGGTTAAAAAATGATTTATTCTATATTAAATTATATAGCTTAAGCTGATATAAATTTAGCTGACAAAGAATGTCGTCTCTCCTTATCTATGCCATGCCTAGGAGTTAACTTTTTAATGTGGAGTCTCACACCATTTGTGCATTGAATGATACAGTTCATCTACTGGAGCAGAGTACATTGAATCATTGTGTATAGTTCTGTTTCTCACATCACAGCGACCAAAAGCAATGTGATACACCCATGTGATACAAAACCTGTATCACACCTTTACATTTTGCTAACTATATTTTTGGTTATTTATCAACAATATTTTGATGTGAGAAATAATTTATAACACTCGTGGTCATTTATCTGATTTTTATCACACTCGTTTGATAAAACCCATATGAAACTCGCTAAAGCTTATTTCATATGGGTTTTATCAAACTCGTGAGATAAAAATCAGATAAATGACCACTCGTAGTGATAATCTATATAGATCAGCTGTATCCCTCATTATTCGCTCTATGTAAATATAAGCTATGGCAGCACTAGGGTCAGTTTTTTTCCACATTTACATGTGAAACTTGTATATATTTTAACAACTGTTGGTTTATATACGTCAATTTTGTACGTGATGATGGATGCACAACGAAGAGAAACCGTAGAATACTGTTAGCACACACACCAGTGTTAGACTTGTTGGCACTGTGGTGTTGCAACACTAACAGGGCAATGAAAATTTATCGATGGTGGGGACGCAATGATAAAACTGGAGGAAATATCACTGTACTGAGTTTCTATACAAATTCATCATTGACTGGTGCTCTTATTTATCAACCAGCACCCCTGAAGTGGCATATAGTTCATGTAAGACGAAGTGACATGAATTTCCTGGATTTCCAATAGTAGCAAATGGGGAATTGGTCGGCCATTGTTCCATATGTTAATATGTGAAGTCCTGCTGAAAAGTGGTATCTCCTCTTACATGAATAACAATTATATACCTCTGAAGTGGAACATTTTTAATCCCTCCAATTGGGTCCTTGTTTAGGAAAAGGTTGTGTATATCCTTTCAGCCATTTGACCTTATCTAAGCTCGACAGGTTGGCACTCCTTGGTACAGTGAGTTTGATGATCACTTGAGCAGTGTTTCCTTCTCTGACTAAACAACAGTTTGTTGAACTGATTTGGTTTCCGGAGTGCCAAATATACTTTCTGGCACAACAACTGGCTTTTATCTGTTGAGATACTCAAACAGTATATTAATAAATTTGGTTGAAGTCAAATTAGCATCAAACTTGAATTGTTGTGCCTGAAGAGACCAATCTAAATTTGTCATTGTATATATATGTACATATTGTCATGAACTTGAATTTGTCTGTGAATAAAATGATTACTGTCGTACAAAAGGTGTTGCCAATATTTTTCTCACTACAAGATGCAATCTAGACGGCCGGCCAAGGGCATCAAATGCGCTTACAAATTCATATTCAAATGTATAACCATACTAATTTAGTTCAATGTGTGGTAGGGATCAGAGAGAGAGAATTAAGGTGTGGTAGGGATCAAAGTTGGAGGGGATACCACACTGATTTTAGGCATTTAAGGTCATTTTGGGGTCAAATGAGATCAAAATGGATAAAAATCTGTTAGGACTCCATATCCACTGTACTACTACTGTAGCGATTGGTATCCAAGCTGAAAAATTTGTATGCAGTGTAGAAGATGAGAAAAAATTGCATTTTACTCGATATTCAATATGCTGTTTGTTGAATTACTTTTGCTTTTATGTGCGGTATGATTAAAGGTAAGGTTTAACTTTGGCAGTTGGTGTTCAGAAAATTGTGAACATGGCCGGCCATCTGCCCTAGAAATCTTTAACATTCTCTCATTTTCCTCAGATTATTTAGATTTCAACATCATGGATTTTACGCAAAATATGCTAAGGAGGTAAACCACAAATATATCGCTTGTAATATTACTAGAATATAACCCGCTGAGTATGCAGACCAATTCTAATGTTGATCAAGTGGGGACTGAATGATTTAAAACAAATTTTCTCTCCACAATGATGTCCATGTATTACTGCAAAATTGGTCTAAAATTTGGCCATACCGGATAACCAAGATTTCAAGATGACGGCATATAGCCATGGAAAAATATTCTTGAAGAAATTCCGCACATCATTAGTTTATTAATTCGTTTACGGTGTCGGTCACTGTAAAGGTAATTGGCAGGAGTTGAATGAAATACAAACTGCGTGGATGGAAAGAGTTAATAGTAGCAGTTAGTGTGTAATCAAGAAGACCATGAAGTACACTGATGTTGCTTTATTTATGTACACTGAATGACCCTGATATGCAAATGATATGTAGGAAATTCAGAAAGGAAATTGCTGTAAAGTAGGCATATTGGTTTTGACAGCAAGGAAAAAAAAATATAATAGTAATAACCCAATGGGATGCAATACCCCTCGGCTACCAATTATTGTCTACACTAAGCATTGCAGAAGATGTATTTTTGAGATCTGGCGTTAGCCAGAGGCTCTTTAGAATGCTGTAGGGAAATGGACAAAAGTGCAAACCGACCACGGGATAGCCTTGCGCTGCATGAAAGTAGTTCCACAGAGATGAGTTTTGGGAATCCTTAGTGGTTGAAAGGCTTTTGTATGTCTATATTTAGTCACTTGGCATATATTTGATCCCTTATCTGCATTAAATATTACTCAGTTCATTGTTTTCCCACAAAATATGATATTAATACGCTCTGAAGTATGGCAGACTGGTATCGTCACTTTACCAAAGCTTGGACTCTGCTGAGAAAATTGTACAGTTTAGCTGATTAGGTGTATATGTGAGAGATGCTCTACCATAGCAGCCAACCTGGCCACCATTGTCTCATTATCACCTTTGCAGGCCACTGTTTGCTTTTCTCACAAGAGCAAGCTGTAACATATCTTATAATCTTTTCCTATCTTGTACTCCACCAGTCAACCTGTGGGATATCCAGAAAGTGTAATACATGTCTTGTCTTATCCTAACTTGTGACATAACCATCATCAACCTTGATGTCCAGCCCTTTTCACTCATAACACTAAATCAATCTCTATTCACCCCTAGGTACATGTATGTTCTGTACAAACTGACCTTAATCCCCTGTGGGTATTTAAGCCTAGACTTCATTCCACTGACCCCTTTTTCCATCGAATTCTCAACTGGTCAGTTTGCCGTTTCAATGCAACATCAACAATACCATGTTAAAGAAGGTATCCTATTACTTTCTTTATGGTGGTTAAATTAATATGGTGTTCATCTGGAATCCCGAACTGGCGTATTGAAGGAATTATGTATCTCCCTAGTATAATCCGTGTCGTGTCCTACTCCTCCTCCTCCTCCACTTTACTCACTGCACAGCGACTCCTCCTCCTCCACTTTACACACTGCACAGCGGGTTGCATAGGTGTGGCGCGGGATAGGCTGGGGCGAGCGACCTGGGGTTTTCGCTACCTGAGATTCCATGGGCCAGGCTTTCACCCTACAGTAGAATGGGTCGACTGCATGCGCGATGAGTAGTAGTATAGAAAGGGCACGCGATCTCCCTATCCCTATAGGTGTGGCGTGGGATAGGGTGGGCCGAGAGACCTGGGGTTTTCGCTACCTGAGATTCCATGGGCCAGGCTTGCACCCTACAGTAGAATGGGTCAACTGCGCATGCGCGATGAGTAGTATAGGAAGGGCACACGATCTCTCGATCCCTATAAACTAACCCATAGGGGTGAATGAACCCATGGAGGTGAATGAGCCATGGGGTGAAATCCGTGGTGTATGAGGGTTGGCTCATGTGGGTTTCACTTCATAAGGGTTGGCTCATGTGCGTTTCACTTCTTAATCCGTGACGTATGAGAGTCGGTTCAGACCCCCTGGGGTGGGGGCATGCCCCTGAGGGCAGTGGGTGGGTTCAATGAAAGCTAGTCAAGAGCAAAATTCAGCTATTTTGGTTGAGTCAAGGTTGGATGAGCACCTACTGTAGTGTCTAATTGGACGGAATTAATTGGGGTAACACACGGTTAGCGTAATGTGTGCAACTTCCCTCATTATAGGACTACCTTTTATTGTTCCCACAGATCCATTTCACATAAACTACGATAAAAGTAACTCCGAAAATGGAAGTCATTGTGATATAAATTTCTATATTTCGGCTTCCATTTTCGGAGTTACTTTTATCCTAGGACTGCCTTTCTTTGGTATGTTCAACTTCATTATATCGGTACCTTTTAAGAAGGGTCGTTCGTGCCATAAATCCAAACGTTTAATAAATTTAAACGTTTTAACTTGCACCAACCAATCAGATGTCATGAATTGACATTTGGAAGACCTTTCCTGTCCAAAAGCAAACGTTTGCTGTTGTAACGTCCAATACTTTAGACGTTTCCTGTCAAAAGGCAAACGTTTCCAGTAGTAATATTCGAGACTTCTAAACGTTTCCGGTTTAAGGGAAATCATTACCGGTTGTTGATTTTTTTATTGCTGCCGCGTATGTTCAAACCTCAACATCAACACGTGTCCAAAACGTTGCCGCTATGTAGTCTGTTTGAATCAATCAAAATAACCCTTACAAATATTCGTGCATATTGTATTCCTCATGCCCACCGTGCATCATGTCCTGCGCAAATTGTCCCGGTGCCAAAGATATTCTCCAAAACCTAATTTGTAAGGATGGTTTTCATTGGTTAAAATACACTACATACCGAAAACGTTTGCCAGTGGAGATTTGCACGTGTTGGTGTAGATCTTTAAAAGACCGAATTTTACTTTTGACAGGAAACGTCTGAAGTCGCGAATTTACAACTGGAAACGTTTGCTTTTTAACAGGAAAATGTCAGTTCATAACATCTGATTGGTTGGTTCAAGTTTAAACGTTTAAACTTTTTAAAGCTTGACAATTTTTAAACGTTTAAGAAGTTAAAACGTTTGAAGGATGCGTTTATGGCGCGAACGGCCCTTCATATACCTTGTCACAGGATGTAACTTTTGATTGCGTTTTAGCCACATACATTCGTGTCTGGTGCCACCTGTGCCTAACTTGAAATTAAATATATAATTGTGCGTTTATTTCATTACAAACTTATCCCCCAATAACCCAGCTACCAGATATCGTTAAAGCCCATAGGCTCTAGTTAGAACATCAAGTAGGTTAATAAAAATGTGATATAGTAGGGTTGACTAGTTCTCATTTTAGAAATACATAGCCAGTTGAGCCAGGTCAGCTTTTGCTAAGGCCTTGACTGATGGAAAAAAAATTGCATGGACATTTTGGTACAGAATGACCAAATTCTTAGCCCTAAATATACTCTTCTATTTAGCTCGTAATCAAATCAAGTAATTTGATTTCGGATATATAGATCAATATCAGTCATCTTCAACAATTTTCTGGTCTATTCTAACTTGATTGCATATGGAACATGAATTCGGATATCTTAAATTCAAGTTCAGTGATGTGGTATAAATTTGGACAATGCAGATATAATCCTGCATGAAATATCGTACTAAATAGAATCAAACCTGGTTAAAATAGGTCCGTCATCTTCAGCACATCTCTGGACCATCGCCTAATGCATATTTCATATGCATTTGGAGACCCTAGCTTTAATCCTTAAAAATAAATAGCAAAATACTTGATCATTCAGATAGCAATTTCCTATTCGCCCCCCAGCGGTGGATCACGGAACTAACAGTACCATCATTTAGGCCTTGTAGTACATGTGTAGCAAGTTTGGTAGCTCTAAACCACTTGCAAGGATGTCAACAGACGCTATCTGCGTCGCCATCAGTTGGTTATGTAGCCCAAATATCCATCAAAAGCTTTTCTATGTGGGCTATATCAGAGAAGTGAATTATTTTCAATATTTTTTCCAGTCTCTGTTGTGAGGAATAATTGAAGGCCAGTGGTAGGTGATTTGAGTATGGTATGTGTTTGGTTCCGCTGTGAGTTTGATTTTAACTCCAGGCCTAATAAGGAGTTGCTAAGAGGGACTATTTGGGTGCCTGTGCACCGCTTTCTGAAAGCAGAGAAAAAAGCCAAAATTATGACGTCATTTGTACGAGCACGCATAACTCAAAATGTTCATGGGCGACCCCCATCAAGAAGCCTGTCCGGTTGTAGCACTTGAATAAAAGTACTTCTTGCCGAAATATGGGAGGCTAGACTTAATGAATCGAGGAGATGCAATTACGTTAACAGTTTTTATACGCCCGCCAAAAAGGCGGACGTATTATGTGATGGCGGTTTCCGTCCGTCTGTCCGTCCCCCGTGTCCGGTGTATATCTGGAACAGTTTTCTATTTACAGTTCCAATTTTTGGTGAGCGGACACCCTATGGGGAGACGATGTGTCGCGTACAAAAATGAAGGTCGAGGTCAGAGGTCAAAGGTCACTGGCCTGAAAAACAGGAAATCACTGAAGTGTTCGTGTCCAGTCTATATCTCTAAATGTTTTCTATCCACAGTTGCAATTTTTTGTGAATGGATACATCAGGTGGAAACGATGTGTCGCGTACCGAAATTCAGGTCGAGGTCAGAGGTCAAAGGTCACTGTTGCCTAAAAATCAGGAAATCATTCATCATTGATAGTTTTCTATCTACAGTTCTAATTTTTGGCGAGTGGATGCTAGGGGGAAACGATGCGTTGCATACCAAATGTAGGTCGAGGTCAGAGGTCAACGGTCAGTGTGAGTGAAAAATCAGGAAATCATTAAAAATTTCTAAATTTTTGTGAGTGGATTCAATAGGGGGAAATGAAGTGTTGCATACCAAACATTAGGTCAAGGTCGAAGATCAAAGGTCACTGTTACCTCAAAATTAGGAAATTATTAAAAATAACTATTTTTTGAGTCCGTGGATACATTAGGAGGACACAATGTGTCACATACCAAAATGTAGGTCAAGGTCAACGGTCAAGATCACTGTGACCCCAAAATCATGAAATTGTGAAAAATCAAGATTTTTTGTGTCCATTGATATATTAAGGGGAGACGATTTTTTCATGTACGAAAATATAGGTCAAGATTAATAGTCAAGGTCACTGTGACCCCAGAATGAAGGAATTTTTAAAAAATTACTTTTTTTTGTGTCCGTAGATACATTAGGGTGAAATAATGTGTCACATAAAAATGTAGGTCAAGGCCAAAGGTCGAGGTCACTGTGACCCCCAAAATTATGAAATTGTTAAAAATCATGATTTTTGTTGTGTTCATTGATACACCGAGGGAATACGATGTGTCATGTACCAAAATCCAGGTCATGGTCAAAAGTAAGGTCGCTGTGACCCCAAATCAGGAAATCATTAAAAATAACTTTTTTTTGTGGCAGTAGATACATTAAGGAACACGATGTGTTACATACCAAAATGTGGGTCAAAGGTCAAGGTCATTGTGACCTCAAAATCAAGAAATCATTAAAAGAAACATTTTCATATGCCTGTCGAAGAGGTCATGTAATGCGATATTGCGTTCTGTCCAGTCATCCATTAACATTTGTTGTCCGTGCGATATCTCTAGTTTCAAGGTATGGATTGGTACCAAAATTTGGGTATACCATACTCGCATGGCAAAGAGGAGCCATATTCATTTTGAGATCAATTTGTCAAAGGTCAAGGTCACAGTCCCCCAAAACTGAATCAAGTTTAGCTAACTATATGCGTTAGGTTGGAATATTCAGAGTTGTCTCCCCTACATGTATATGACATTTGTCCTGTGGATTAGTCTCCCATGTTTGATACATGTAAGAAACAGCTACATTCAGTTAAACTGTTGTGAAATAAAAATGTACTAATTTAACGAGGAGAGGGGTCCTTTATGAACTTTATACAGGTCTGTTACTCAAGAACAAAGGTTTACTTCATCACTTCTTCACATTTTTCTTCCTTCATGAGCAATTTTCTCGCCTGAAAGGAATTCATTTAAAGGGAAACTACTATTTTCTTGTGTTTGACTATTGTCGATTTCAGTGTTGGATATGTGAGCTCTCGGCTCTTGTTTCAAGGTCACCTAGTCACCGAGAGTTAAGACCATTTTAGTTTATCATTCAATATAAGATGTGAAATATGTTACATTCTCAGAAGAACAAAATCGTAGACCATTCTCTGGATTGCTAGCTACCAATTGGGTTCAAAGCCTGCCCATTAAACAACCTTGAAATTCGGACCAGTGTAATTCCAGATATACGGGCATATTTTGAAGCCCCTTGGGCTCTTGTTCATAATGTAAAGACATATGCAATAATTCAGACAATAGCCAAATCAGCTATTTGGATCCTTACATGAAGTATAAAGCCGAACAATAGGTCATCGTTTTATAAACTCGTGAAGTATAAATCCTGGACAGTAGATCTTTACATGAAGTATAAAGCCTGGACAAACGTGCATGAACTATGGACAATAGTTACTTACATGAAGTATAAAGCCTGGACAATTATAAAGCCCTTGATGGTAGATCCTTGCATGAAGTACAAAGCCTGGATGATCGATCCTTATATGAAGTATAAAGCCTGGACGATGGGTCCTTACATGAAGTATAAAGCCTGGACGAGGGATCCTTACCTGAAGTCGTGAATTATGAAGCCTGAACAATAGATCCTTGCATAAAGTATAAAGCCTGGACAATAGATCCTTGCATGAAGTATACAGCCTGGACAATAAATTCTTACATGAAGTATAAAGCCTGGACAATAGATCCTTGCATGAACTATCAAACCTGGACAATAGATCCTTGCATGAAGTATAAAGCCTGGACAATAAATCCTTACATGAAGTACAATGCCTGGACGATAGATCCTTGCATAAAGTATAAAGCCTGGACAATAGATCCTTGCATGAAGTATAAAGCCTGGACAATAGATCCTTGCATGGAGTATAAAGCCTGGATAATAGATCCTTGCATCAAGTGTGGAGCCTGGACAATAAATGCTTACATGACATGCATGAAGTATAAACCCTGGATGATGGATCTCTACATGAAGTATAAAATCTGGACAAAAGATCCTTACATGGAGTACAAAGCCTGGACAACATATCCTTACATGGCATATACAACCTGAATAATATATGCTTGCATGAAGTATGAAGCCTGGACAGTAGATCCTTACATGAAGTATAAAGCCTAGACAGTAGATCCTTACATGAAGTATAAAGCTTGGACAATAGATCATTGCATCAAGTATAAAGCCTGGACAGGAGATCCTTACATGAAGTATTCATCCTGTGAGACTAGTCTGATCAATATTAAATTCTGCTCTTACGCATTTTAAATGTTGATACAAGTTAAGTCCACAAGAAGAGAAATGTCAAAATAACTTTAGTCGGACACGTGCTTGGTTTCCCCATTCCAGTCTAAAGCTGCAGTAACCATTTTACTCTTTCTTCACCATAAAATCTAGGATATTTAGATATGTATAAAGCATGCTTTCTCATATCACTGCCGTTTTGTACCCTGCAGATTGCGTATGTGGTATTCCTGTGTATATTCTCCTACTTCATGCTGACTGACCTCCGTCCAGTGAGTGAGACCAACTCTCCATCCATATCAGAGTACATTGTTTGGGGCTGGTCATTAACAATGGCTATAGAGGAAGTCAGACAGGTCTGTATAGCCTTAGACCCTGAGTACACTCCTCAATATCCATCAAGCAAATTTGTGTCCAATATCGGGATTGTGATTGGTTAGAAGTCGGGTCGTATGAGCCCATATGCCCTGAATGATGTGTGGCATATAAAAAACAACTAACGTGCCATTAGAAACGACGCTCTCGCTTCGAAAGTTCAGCTGACCATATCTCAGTGTTCATGCTCATTCAGCAAAATGTAATGGAATAAAGTCAGTGCATTATTTTCACTGAAATATCTGCAACCCAACACACCAAAAGGTTTTTTTCAAAAATAAAAGTCCATTTCCGAACAAAAGCAGATTGAAATAGATTGTGTTGCGGCACATCTCACAGTGCAGTAGCAAAATGCGGACAGTTTCGTAAACAAAATGGCCCGTTGGATTTGTCCGTTGTACCGTTGGTTCCAAATGATAGACCTTTTTCAGTATTTTTACTATTAAACACCTTTCCATCACAATAGAAGAGGAAACCAGAACACATCACCAAGGGTCTCGTTTCTGCCCTCCTGGTTTCAGCTGAGAAATTTCTCGGCCCATCTTGAAGGCAAAGAGAAAGTGCCTCAATTAATTGCATGTGACCCCTAATAGAATAATTATGCGTCTTACTAATTTCAGGTATTTACCCGTGATCCAAGGTCACTAAGGTACAAGATTTACAGCTGGTTTGACAGCGAGTGGAATCGTGTGGACCTTGTCATGTATTCATCCCTCATTCTCTCTATCATTCTACGATGCTTGTTGTCCAGTGAGGACTTCCTCTGGGCCCGTCTGACGTACACCGTGACCATCACCTTGTTTTTCCTCCGTTTCATGCAGTATTTCTACGTGGAGAAAAATATGGGACCCAAAGTGATCATGATCAAAAAGATGGTAAGTTGAATGAATTCTTGGTCAATATATTTTTGGTGATGCAGTCTGTCATCACTGTAATTGTAAAAATAGGATAAATTGAAGCAATGTGAACATTGTTTGTTTCATGGGCATATTTTATTTTTATTCAACATTGGAGGCAATAATAAAAATAAAACTAGACCAGACAAGCGAAAAACGCATCTACATGTACCTGCAGAAAGAAAGGGGGAGAAACTTCAGAAGTCCAGTTTTATTACCCCTCGGCCATATTGGCCTCGGGGGTATTGTCGTTGCCATGTACGTCTGTACGTACATCCGTACGTCCATATGTCCGTCCGTCCGTTAACGTATTCTAGGCAAAACCATTTGAGACACAACCACCAAATTTTGAACACATTTATCTGGTGCTAAGTCGGACGCCTATCGAAAGTGGCTCCCCTCGGCCCATATTTTACAGAGTTATGCCCCTTTACAGTTACATTAATTTCTATTTCTGTCCTATATGCCTGAATGTACAGTACAAGGCAGAAATATCTTGCTCATAAACGCGAGTGAAAAAAATCATTTTCGCGACTATAATTTATTAATCGCAGCCGGAAAACTCGCCTAAATCGCGCAAAAACAAAAGCATAATCTCGACTGAAACGCGTCGACCGTACGCCGTAACTGCATGACGCGATCAGAACAAGTCGCGTGTTGTAAATAAACGAGTTTCTTTGCTACTTGCCGATAGTCTCGTTTGTCAACCTTGTATGCTCAGATAAATGCATGCGGGAGGATTTTTTTATGGACCGTGCTTTTTGAAGCAATATATTTGCATGTAGCTTGATTGATACCCCGCTAAATATATATATTTTCAGAAAGCCCATACTTTAATTAATCTGTCCTTCAAAATATCTGCCCTTTTGTTTCTACCTGTTAGAAAATAAAACAAACAAAAAAACCTTTGATTTCGGCAACAATGAACATTACCTTGCGTCTATGTCCCAGCCAAACGATAATTTTCATAAAAAATCTCATCACGATTCGCTCAATTCAAGCGGACGATCGTGCTAAAATACCAGTACATCATCTCTGTGGGTTTTAATCCGACATATAAATCCGAGAAACCCTTTATTTCCATTGTGAATCCAACAGTCGGCTCGCTAAAGTTTCCAACTGAGGCATTTTCATGCGATAAATTCACTCGGCACCGAAGACCGACGTACAGACGGACAGCCGGCCAATCTCTGCGATTGTCTCACAGACTTTCCTACGATGACCTCATTTTCAACTAATCAGCTTCGCGGTATTAACCAATTCAGTCGACCTTGTTTTATCGAACGAATATTCAGGACAAGGACATGTCTATTCAATCAAATTCTTCGTTATTTCTTTGTTAGTTGTTAAATCACTCATCATAGGTCGAAAGTGGGGAAAATGGCCTTAGGAATGAGGCCAATATCTCCTACATTCTACCGCGGAAAATGAGATTTCGATGGCGCTGAAAATGGTCCAAAAAACGGCAAATTCTTTGCTGATTTTCTCAATTTCCATCACAATGAAGGTACGTCTTCAACAAAATAAACTTCTTATACGTTTATGTTATGATTGTTAATAAAATTTGAACTTATATTTCCGATTATTTCGTTATTGAATGGTGTGGACTATCAATGAGCTTTCACTCGACGAACATTTTCCTGTGAGGGGAATTTCTTACGTGGTGGTCAATCTTGGCTTGTTCGGCCAACAAGACTCCATCTGACGCGATCAATAAAGTAATCCCTTTTGAAATATGCCTGTGGATCGCGCTAAAACCCGAGACGATCGCGTCGATAGCCACATCGGCCGCTTTTACACGCTGACGCGTTTACAGAAAGCAGTCGGGTCGAAACCGCGTGTTCCGAAATTTGTAGTCGCGACTTCTTCAATAAACTAGCGCGGGTCAGTCCCGATTACTTCGCGTTCTACTCGCGTTTATGAACAAGTTATTTCTGCCTTGTACTGTAACCAACTACATCTGCAGAACTGTGTTCGGTATAGCTACTATATTTTGGAAACTCATTTATATTGTTGTATTCTACAAGCCAACAAAGGATTACTTGCCTCGGCTTATGGAATTATGCCCCTTTCGGATGTAATAATCTCCGATTTTGTTATCTGTAGCTGAATGTACAAGTTATATCTGCAGATCCATGTTCGGCAGTCATTCGTTTTTGAGGCGAGCGATCGCTCGCGCGCACCATCGCTCGCCTAATTTCATTTCAAGGCGCGCGATTGATCGCGCACCTGGAGAAGTCCTGCTCCCCAAACCCCAATGCGTATTTATTTAAGTCGATAATTCATCACGCATTCACGAAACGAAAATAGGAATTCTTCTGTGTTCGGCGGTACATTCCTTGACTATTTGGGGAAATACAAAATCGTAATTCCAGCAGCGAAGTCGGAGAGTCCGATCGTCCCTTTGATGTGACGTTTGAAGTAGATGTTCAATATATCGCCAACGACTATTCAAATATACTGTTTTCGAAAGCGCTAATATATATTCATGAATATATCAGTCTGTTCGATAAAACCTAGCGGCGAAATCATAACTGAACCAGAAAGATTATTCCGTACTAAGATCTGAGTAAATTTTTGTTTTACCCGCCTGTGTTAGCAGGCGCCATGTTTTGATTTGCGTGCGTTGCAATGAACTTTTAATACACTGTTTGAAACAAACGTCACGATCGAAAGATTTTTTTTAGGTATTCATTTTGCACAAGTTTTGATTTGATCTTATTATCAGACTTGATATTCCAAAGCAAGTTGTCGTCCATAAAGAATTTCTGAAGAAAATCGCTTCATATCCGAGGTTCCGTCTGGAAAATGCTGTATCAAATTAACATAATGATATCGCGGAGCTCTGTCAAGTTTTGCTGCTGTGGAATTTATTTGTCATAATAGCACAAAGCATGACTGGACAGACAGTGTAGACAAGGGGGCACATGTCTCTTGTATATAACTTCAGATAATTGCAATTGGGATCTCCATGAATTTAAAAAAAAAAACATTAAATGAGGACAAGAATGCAAGGGAGAATTTGCAGATTTATTTGCTGGAAATGGCTCAGAATGCATTTCCAGCAATCTAGGACCTCTGAGCTTCCGGGACCTAGGCGGCCCCTGGACCCCGCCCTGAAGAGCTAGGATAGTAATTTCAGGAGTGCGATCACTCGCCTCACTCATTTTAGGAGTGTGATTTACAGAAACGAAAGACTGATGTTCCGTACAGCTTATTCGTCTTCGTTCTTATTTCAGAGTGCTAAGTCAGACGCCTATCGAAAGTGGCTCCCCTCGGCCCATATTTTACAGAGTTATGCCCCTTTACAGATATATTAATTTCTATTTCTGTTTTTTTTTATGGACTGAATGTAACCAACTATATCTTGATCATTCCACATAGAACTATCTCTTCCCCAATTCACACTACACATGGGTCTCAATCATTTGGGGAAAGCCGAGGGGTTTTGATTAGATCAATCTCATGTTTTTATTTTATTATTGCTGTCAATCTTGAAAAAAAAAAAATCTGCCCATGAAACAAAAAATAAAGTTTGTGTGGCCTTGGTATTCCTGAACTCGAAATATCCACTTTATTATTTCCTGTTACTTCTCAGCCCTATGGGAGTTTTCTTATGTAAATGTAACTACTTCTTGCTCGATGATATGTGCAATATGTTACGAATATTATTTTATAAACACGTTATGACGGCGCCATGCGGTCATTTGACTGGAGGAAAATTTCTTAAATTACTCTGTGATATTTGTTCAAATTCACTTTATGCTGAGGGAAAATGAAAGTCATTTATTGGCTGTTTTCTTCTGTATAAACTGGGAAATAACTACAAACTGGTTGAAACGTGCAGGTAGCAGTCATAGTAGCAGCAAGAAAAATGACAACAGCAACTACACTTTCTGTGAGGTGCAACACTCATTCCACTGGTTATTTTTTTTTATATATGTTATGAGTGATATAGCCAAATGTTAACTACAGATGTTCTTTAATATGCAACATACAAATATTCATCCATAGAGGTAGACATGGGCGAACAGAGAGTCTATTTTGACTGTGACATAGATCCTCAGTCGCCAGGACATTTATTACAGAGAATTTCATAACTTAGTTTACCAAGATATCTTTCACTGACGAGAAATTAGATACCTAGACTGATTCAAACCATCACATGTAACTTTGCACCTCCTATCTGAACTTGCCAACTTCTAATAATATGTTTATTTCATTTGGTGTGTTTCTATGATTCTCATTGGCTCAGCGTTTGAAGCTCATCACCCAATCAGAGATCAGCATGACAGTCGAAGTTAACTTGCAAGTTTAGACACAACAAAACTGATCAACTTCACACTTGTCAGAGCAATATGGCACGTTTGTAAACATCATATCAGTCACAAACTATTATGAAATCCCCTGTAAGGGGTCATATTAACAACATCTTAGTTTTACCCCTCATGCCTCAAAAGGGTCATATTTCCCATATGAACTGCCTTCAGGCTTTCTTGCGTATGGGGGCCCTCGGTGGCCGAGTGGTCTAAGGCGCTTCGCTGGTGACCGCTAGCCTCACACCGCTGAACCAACACAGGTTCGAGCCCAGCTGGTCCATGTGTGAAAGTCTGTCAGTTACGTGCTGAAGGGCGGTGTTTCTCTCCGGGTACTCCAGCTTCCTCCACCAAACAAACTGACTGTCACCATATGAGTGAAACAAACTTGAGTGTGACATTAAACCAAATTCCCTCCCTCCCCTCTTCTTCCGTATGGTTCACACTCTGTAGTTCAGAGTTGATCTCAGAAATTCATTAGTCGTGTCAGTTGTCATGATATTGATATGTTCCTATTTCTCCCCGTTTTCTTTCCTCAGTTGACAGACCTGATGTTTTTCTTCCTCATACTGTTTGTGTTTGTGGTGAGTTTTGGTGTGGCGTACACAGCTAACCTCTATCCTAACTCAGACGTATCCTGGCTTCTACTCAAACGTGTCGTCTATTTACCTTACTGGCAGATGTATGGAGAGCTCTTCCTGGAAGATGTTGAAGGTAAAGAAACCTTTATTTCTTATTTACTGCAAAAGTCAACATATTAAAAGGTACAATGATTCAAGGTCATCTGACTGCACCCTCTGTCTCACCAGCTACAGTTCACTTTCAACTTATAGAGCCTTACAAATTTCTTAACATGAAATTTGTATGTCCTCATAATGTGGGGCTTGTAACCTGACATTGCCCCCTCTTTCTGACATGGGTATAAACCAGAAATTATACCATGGGTATAAACCAGAAATTATACCAAGATGGCAAGATGGGTACATCCTGTGCCATTGTGCATGTCTCCTTTGTATGTTCATCTCCTGTTTATGAGATCAGGAACAGCTCAGTATTATCTGAAAGAATCTAGTCTTGGGTGAGGGTCTGGAATACTAATTCCTGTTTGGATTAATTCGGTCTTGGTTGTGGATCTGGACAACTCAGTCCTGTCTGAATTAATCCAGTCTTGGTTGTGGATCTGGACAACTCAATCCTGTCTGAATTAATCCAGTCTTGGTTGTGGATCTGGACAACTCAATCCTGTTTGGATTAATTCGGTCTTGGATGTGGATCTGGACAACTCAATCCTGTCTGAATTAATCCAGTCTTGGTTGTGGATCTGGACAACTCAGTCCTGTTTGAATTAATCCAGTCTTGGTTGTGGATCTGGACAACTCAGTCCTGTCTGAATTAATCCAGTCTTGATTGTGGATCTGGACAACTCAATCCTGTCTGAATTAATCCAGTCTTGGTTGTGGATCTGGACAACTCAATCCAGTCTTGGTTGTGGATCTGGGCAACTCAATCCTGTCCGAATTAATCCAGTCTTGATTGTGGATCTGGACAACTCAATCCTGTCTGAATTAATATTGACAAAATATTTATGTCCTGCAGGTGATATGGAAGAGGGAACATGTTCCTATAATTCCTCAATTTATCGCGATGACGAGGAGGACCTTGATCGATGTCCAGAGAAAACATGGATTGTGCCTGTCCTAGCAGCTATCTACCTCCTACTGACAAACATTCTACTAGTCAACCTCCTCATTGCTATGTTCAGGTAAGCCTGCTCAATCTGGGAACTTCAACAGGGTCAAAATAATGTAATTAAATTTTATTCCTAACAAATTTAAGTTGGTTTTCATTTGTTTTTTTCAAAATTAGGCTGGCAAAGGATGTTTTTTTATCCTTTTCACATGTATTCAACTCTTGTTGAACCTTGAAACCATCTTCTTGACAAATTGACAACTTCATTGTAATTAAAGTTGTTCTCTATGGTCCCAGTCTGTGAAATTCATGTATTGTTCATCTAATTGGGATTCGCACAGGCACCAAGATGTTCATACTTCGTTACAGTGATAATAAGCGCGCGGTGAACATTACTGCTTCCGATACTATGCTGTGACTGGGATGTTCCAACTGGTTACATATACATGTATTCTGCAGCAAAAGAAATGTAATAAAGAGTCATATTTATGAGTTTCCATTGTAAATTCTTGTATCATTACACAATAAATAAAAAAAATACAATTCTGGGAGTCAATTATCAAGAATTGTGAAGAGAAAGGCATTTTGTGTCTTGTTGATTTCATTCATATTTATCATTTGCCTTGCAGTTACACATTTGAGCGTGTGCAGGAGAATTCAGAGAAAGTATGGCGGTTCTACAGATTTTCATTGATATACGAGTATTTTGATCGCCCCTCCTTCGTCCCACCACTAATCATTCTGACCCACATGTTCCGGGTTGTGAAGTATGTACTACTGTCCCGCAGTAATGTAAGAAAAGCTGAAGTCTTCAGTAAGTATTAAATGAAAACTTGAAATTAATTGTAGGCCATAGATCGAAAAGAGTGTGTATCATTTGTGAATTCAGTAACTCATTTCAGTGATTGTCCCTCGATTTCTCATACATGTCATAGTATCGAAGATTTTAAAAAAGAATAGATGTTTTAGTGATAGTGGTTTGTATATTCAATTTGCCAGTACGTCACTTTAATACATTTAGTTAGAATAGTTAACTGTGATTGAATATCATGTTAATTTATGGACAATTGGATCAGTTCCAAAAAATCAATGAGACGGGTTTGAAATGATGCTTCAATGCAATATTACAATGATAAGGTATGACATAATTGTTTGTTCCTTGATATACGGTACTGTCTTAGTGACATGGCACCAGAGATTCATTTTCAAATCCCTGGTTCCAGAGAGCATGAGTACGGTAATCGCTCTAATAATTCAATCCCCCTATCAAACGTTTTATCAGCCCCCAGTTATGTGGACAAAATTCAATCGATCATTCTAAGAAATTTCATCACCCTTTAAAATCATTGAAGAAATGAAGAAATAATGATGTATATGCACGATTTTGAACCGTTTTGTCAACTTCCTGTTCTAATTAATTTGATCACCCTCAGATTTTATGATAAGAAATTTTACTTCCTGTGATTGAATTATTAGAAGTATTACTGTAATACAGCCTCTGTTGTTGTTGATCATACAATGACATGGGGAACACTGGAAGTTTGGTGCGATTGAAAATATCATGGAATCCTATTGTATTTTAGGGAGATATTTAAGTCCAGATGACAACCAAAGATACAGGGCTTTAGAGAAAGCTGCCATGGAAAAATATACTACCAAAACAATACGATTTGAAAGAGAAAAAATGGACTACAAAGTTCAGAATACAGCTGACAGGTGAGTTATGCCAAACCTATTGTTTGCATTTTGATTAAACAAGTATACCATTTTGAAGCACCTCTTCACGATGATGTTATTGACAAAAGGATTCATTTTTACACAGAAAATATCAAGGTCCAAGTTAGATATCAAAGCCCTACACTTCATATTTAAAACTTATTTCCTCTTGGAGAATTACATAGCAAAAAAAAGATGTTTCAGAGCTTTTTTGGGGGACTAAAATAGAACAGGCGATTTAATGGGTGTGAAATGAAAAAAATGTTTATGTGACAGAGAAGTGGCATCAGCAGTTGTATACGATTATTCTGAAATAATAGTAAAATAAAAATAAAAAAGTATACTATCCATAAGGATAACAATTCTGGAAACAGTCAACGAATACAGGTTTATGTCAATTTTGTTCTTGGAATTTATCTTCATTCTTTATCCCCGTTGGCTGGAGTAAAAGAATGACGAATATAGTTGTATGTCAGATATTGAGAGAAGATGAGTGACTAAAAATCTTTATCTAGTTCATTGAATAGTTTTAAGTGAACATTTATTTGTAAGATTCATTGAATCCCATGTTTGTCTCTCTAGGCTGGAACAAGTGATGGCAGAGCTGGAGCACATCAAGGAACAGGTTGTTAGAGAAGGGAGAGAACCCACTCCAGTTGCGGTATTACAGCCCCTGGAAGCTCCCTCTCCCACAAAGTAATGAAACTCACAGTTATTTGCGCTGAAAACTTACCTCACTTCCACTCTTTGCATTTCTTGTTCACTAGAAATATCACAGTAAGAATTTAAATGACACAGTTATCTCCCCTGCTAGTCACCTGATAGCATAGCTACCCACAATTCTACTCCCTTCTTGTTCTACTGCTTCGTAGGGCTGGAAGTAAACATTGTCAACTCCGTGAAAAAGTGCCTTTTCTAGCGAAACTACTCACAGTTGGATTACCTCAGACGTCTGACTTCCTGCAAGAAGTCCTTTGGGAAGTATTCTATAAGTTATCAGCGTAAAAATGGCTCAAAATATGTCTCAAATGTCATGCATGTCTTGTGGAGGTGACAAGCCTGGTTATGACCTTCACTCAACTTGTCCGCCATGCCGCCAGGGTAGAATCTGTACATGGGACACGGCCTGTGAAGAGTGTATTGTGTGGGCGCCCGGCATATTCCAGGTGTATCTGGCCGGTTCTCTGGCATGTGTCTGGCAGCTAACGAAGGAAATAGTGTTGTTATGCCTACCAATCTCGCCAACGAGACATATGTAGCACAGTCTCCTCGTACTAGTGTAGGCGAGGAGTCTAGGGGGCTTGTTAGTTCTGTAGCTGGGTCTACGTTAGTCAGCCTATTGGACGTAAATAAAAATAAACAAACGCCCCCCCCCCGCTCACGATGCTTCCATTTCAGACCAGGCGAAGGGTCAGTCAGGTAAGGCTACGACCCGGTTGGTACAAGTGGAAGGAGTAATCGAGGATATGGAATCTGGTACTATGACGACTGTGGAAGTGGAGATTCCTATTGAGCGGACGCCTGGATGTGACGATGAAGGGAAATCGGTGACGGACCCAGGCTTAGCGTGGGAAAGCCAGGGGACTCCGATCGCTCGATCGGAGTCAACTTATGACTACGAAAACTTGGGCAGCACCAGTGAGGGGCCTAATGTTAAGTTTTCATTTGGGTCCGGGGTTGGGAAAATATCTTCCTCGACACTGTCGAGGCCTGGACTTCCCGGTCGCTCAGTTACGCCTTTAACTGTTGCTTCCGGTTTGTCTGAATTTCCCCAACCTGCTTCCGGTTACTCTGGTGGCCTTCCTCGTTCCCTTGCCGAGACGTTTGTATCTACGAGCCTTCTGGGCCACCAGAGATTAAGGTTCCCGCAACAACGGCAGTATGGTATGTATTCAGGTACCCATGATATGTCAAATTTTTTGCCTGTGTCTGCTCAAGTAACTCAAGGACGGCTTCTCGCCTCTCGCCATGCTGTGCGACCGGCTGCTGGGGATTCCCCTTGTTAGCCGATGACGTCATTGAGCAGGCGAACAAAACATGGCGACCGCCTCCAGTTCAGATATAATTTGGTTAAATAAACGAAATAACCTGAATGCCCCTCAAATACTTATCTTCTACCTGGACAGTAATGTTATCAGGAATAGTTGAGAACATATTTATAGCTGCCTTTCAGCTGTATATAAATGTTTTATATATGTGCAGTTGTGTGGCACTAGATCATCGATGTGCCATATTCCGTGGCCATTCACGCAATGGAGCTGTATGAATGAGTTTAGGGTTTGAGTGGTTCGACTGTACATCATGTAGACTGCATAGCGCCAGAATTCTTACCAGTATTCGTATTATTTCACTTAATAACAGAATCTCAGTCTGTAAGTTTTGTTCCAAACGGACTAAAGAAGTAGAAAAAAAGCCTCCCCCTTCGAAAAAGGGAGAAACAAAACCCACAGCTAAAATATACAGTCTGTATATTTAAATTAAGCTAGCTACTCAGAATGAATTTCAGATATGTTCAAAATTGGCCAGACTATATGTATGTTTTTCCTCAGAAGTGGCATAATATCCAATGCCAATAATTCTCAGCAAAAGTTGTCATACATCATCAGAATCATCTATTTGCACAGATATGCCACAGCTTCGCAAAATTTATTTCTGAGAGTTTTAACAGGAGAAGTCCTTCCAGGTAATAGCACTGGCTGTTAGGTATCTTGTTACTCATGTTTTCACTTTGTATTACTATTTCTTGTAGTACACTGAACTATTGTGTGTTTGATATGGTTTCTCGGCCATAACCAATGTGAATTGTGTTAGTGCCAATAAAGAATTGAATTGAAATTGAATTGGTCAAAGGCAGGCACCGTAAACATAACAGTAGTATTAACTAGTATTAGTAGTATACAGGTATATTGGTATTTTCACAAGTTCATTAATTACTAATTATTAATTAATGAACTTCTGGTATTTTAGCTACCATGGTGACACGAACAATTTAGGGTAGGCTACTATTGAAATTTAATAGCTTAAATCATGAAGTGATACAAAATTGAATATTACATGTACGGTACTGATCATATATTGGTACATGTTAATTATTTTGTTTATGCAGTGATGTGTAATTAACACTGCAGTCGAGATTGCATGACATCATGCTTAAGGCCCCTATGGGTAAAATATACAGTACCGTTACCCGGTAGTGTATAATTTGCTAAAATTTGCGAGCAAACATTGTCTGCATCATGCAACCGCGCTGCGTAAATTATGCCGTAAGTATACTACTGTAGACGAGGGTAGCTCTGGGGTTCTAGACAGCCATAGAAATGTTCTGAGCCATTTCTGACAAATAAAACGCCTTCCAAAGGGTTATTACTATAATACTGTATATAAATCTTTCCCAGAAAAAAACCCTTTATGTGTATATTGTTGCAACCCACTGAGTCTGCAGGAAAGTGTAGGCTGGTTTTGAATGGTACGGCCCCTCACTGTCATGATTTTGTGTACGGTACATATCGGAATATGACCGGACAGCTTCGAAACAATGTTGTACCGGTACTGCTTTAATTTAGTGAAATTACGCACAAGAGTGATGAAATTACAAGCGTCTAGTCCGTCATCCATAATTCAGTCGTCATCCATTATAGAATATCCGCGTCCATAATCCAAAAGAATGCAGTCTTTTATGGTGGCTATAGTTATTTGTCAATGCACAATGGCCCCAAGACGGAGTCGGAGTTTGATATCAATATTTGGACAACAGTTTTCATTGGTAATTCGACTTGCCCCAATTGAAAATGTTATTTCAGGTTTATTCCTGCTAATGTACATGTACCGGGTAACTGGACTAGTTGAAAAAAAACATTCCTCTGTACTTGAATACCGATACCGGTACACTGAATACTGGTACAATGTCGACATGTATCACATCATGCTGCAATTATGCCTACTTAGTGTGTAGGCCTAGATCAGATGTTAACTGATATACTCATATAGCATGCACCACATCTGGGCCCTTCCCCCCCCCCCAATATGAAAAGAGCGGGAGCCAAGGACCACTTTGCCTCCCCCCCCCCCTCAATTATAACTGACATGCCTTGAAATGGGTCAGATATGTGTAGAGAACCGTCTGAAATTGTCCGGGGGAGCCCCTTCCCCTGATCACATATTCAGAAGCCCCAAGTATTGACCGTGTTTACATTTGAAACATATGCGATCATGTCTCAACTTCTCCATGAAATTGGTTCTGTCTAATCAACGAACAGCACAAGGTCCATCAATAGTTTGTGTTGTATACATATAATTCTTGAATTACTAAACGATCGATGGCATAAAAGTATCTACGCCTGGAGGAAAATAAAATAATAATTGTGTGAAGATGACTTCCTTGTGTGTATGCCGGAACACTATATCCTTATTCGTTGAATATTTGCAATGGTCTAAAGTTGTTTTTCACTTGGGTGGGTGGGTATAGTTGACAGATATAATCGGCAAATATTATTTTCGAACCAACGTGAGGGAAATTTCATTGAAGAACACCGATTGGATTTTTTTTTTTTTTCAGCTTTTATGAGTCGGTTTTATTGCGAGATATGCTATCCCTTCCAAAGTTCTCAGAAGCGCCAAAGTGCGTTAAATCAAGTCTAAAGTTCCCAAAAATTTCGGGGGAGATTTTCGACTCCCTCCCCCTCCCCCCCGTCGGAGGAAGGGGGACACCCCTTCCCTGTCCCATCCTGTCTGGCCCCCCCCCCTCCCAACATTCAAGTCGCTCCACCGCACCTGCACAAGCAGCATCCACCATAACTGGTGCTGCTGCTGCGG